>VZTH01005064.1:445692-636831 GCA_013397815.1 Aleadryas rufinucha
AAAAAAAAAAAAAAAGGAGTAAGGAGTTTTCTTGTTCATTTGTTTGTTTAAGTGTCAAGAAAAGCCCAAAGCTGCAGTTGTCAGCAGTGCTTAAACTGGCAGACAATTTTTTGATTACTTTTTTCCCCACATTTTAGACAGACAGGAAAAGGAACGTCTTGAGGTTAGATCACCATGTTTTACATTTCAGTGCAACATCATACACATCTGAGAGCTCATTCACACATAACGTCAAGATCAGTTCCACAGTTCTTACTCTGACTTACAAAACAACTATTCTTCTTGGAAAGCTGCCAGCGTGTTCTGCAAATTACACAAAGCATTAAATCTTTCTGACACAGGTTCTAAGATTATTTAAGGGGCTTCATCGTTTCTGCAACACAAGTCTGTGCCTAAGCAGTACTCACTCCTCAGCATGTTCCTCTAATCGTGTGTTCTGCACTTTCTTGATTCACAGGCTTTGGTATAATTGTTTGTTGATAAAGGATACTTTTGTTTGTTGCAGAATTCCTAGCAGGACAAGCTGATGCAGTCCAGATACAAACACTTGAAATCCTATTTTAACCAAGTCTGCATACAGAGTATGGAGACAGATGTGTTTAAAATAGTGCAAATCAAAGACTGATTTGCAAGTTTACTGGGACTGACAAGGCCAGCCAGTTCAGATTAGTATTTGCATCATGAATTATTGCAATTTTGCTTGAATTCTCCTGTTGTTTAGATTTGACTATAAAGTCCAGGATCCTGGAACCAAGAGCTTTCACGAACTTCTGTACTTCAATTTTTAAAATAAGTTTCCAAACCTTACCTATGTACAAAAAAAGAAAAAGAAGGAAAAAAAGACAATGAGACCCAAGTATTTAATTTGAAAAGCAAAATGCTCAGAAAATGAATAAAGATAAATTAAGATATTCCTTAAAAAAACTTATTAATTTAAAAAATAACTTCAGGGTAAAGAGCTGCTAAATTTTTGAGGGCTTCCTATAGGCACTTCTTGATATGTTTGGATATGAATAGCTTGGGAGGACCGTCCTCTCTCCCCTTTTCCATCAATCTCATTTCAAAGTGTCACACAAAATGTTGTCTGCAAGTAATCAGTTTACGGAGCTAACCGTGGTTTCTTTGCAATATTAACCTTACTTTCTCGCTTTTCCAGTGCAGACAAGTGTGCTTTGAACTGAAAACGTGTTACAGTTGACCAGCTTTATTAATATTCATAAAATCGTTTCAGACTCTTCTGCTGATAACGAATATCAAGAGTTCCAGGTTTCCCGTGCGGGCATCTGCGAAACGCCGCTTCCCTGGCCAAGGCCAACACCGACCCACCCGGCACAGCTGAAAACACAAACCCAAGTCTCTCCTCTCTCCAGAGTCACAGACAGCTGATCAAAGCTCCAGCACGTTCAAACTTCTCCCCGTTCCCACACTCCTATTTCAAAGCACAATATATTTGCAGCTGACATCACCCGGGCGCAGCCGCCCCGCTTCACAGAATCTCAGAATCCCAGAATGGGCCAGGTTGGAAGAGACCACAGTGGGTCACCTGTGGGTTACCAACCGTCCTGCTCAAGCAGGGTCATCCCAGAGCACATGGCACAGGATTGCATCCAGACGGTTCTCAATGTCTCCAGTGATGGAGACTCCACACCCTCTCTGGGCAATCTGTGCCTGTGCTCAGTCCTTTCCCCTGCNGACCAGCTTTATTTATTTTCATAAAATCGTTTCAGACTCTTCTGCTGATAACAAATATCAAGAGTTCCAGGTTTCCCGTGTGGGCATCTGCGAAACGCCGCTTCCCTGGCCAAGGCCAACACCGACCCACCCGGCACAGCTGAAAACACAAACCCAAGTCTCTCCTCTCTCCAGAGTCACAGACAGCTGATCAAAGCTCCAGCACGTTCAAACTTCTCCCCGTTCCCACACTCCTATTTCAAAGCACAATATATTTGCAGCTGACATCACCCGGGCGCAGCCGCCCCGCTTCACAGAATCTCAGAATCCCAGAATGGGCCAGGTTGGAAGAGACCACAGTGGGTCACCTGTGGGTTACCAACCGTCCTGCTCAAGCAGGGTCATCCCAGAGCACATGGCACAGGATTGCATCCAGACGGTTCTCAATGTCTCTAGTGATGGAGACTCCACACCCTCTCTGGGCAATCTGTGCCTGTGCTCAGTCCTTTCCCCTGCCGCAGCCGCGGTTCCCTCTGCCCGGTGCCGAGCACTCCGCCCGCCGCCGGCCCCGCTTCTGGCATCCCGGCCTGCAGAGAGACGTGACACCCGCTTGGCTCGGCCAGGGGCGCATTCCGGCCAGGCCTGTCCCGCGGAGGCCCGCCGTGCCTGCGCCATGCCCCGGGCACCGTGACGCCCTGCGCTCCCATGACCTCGGGGTCGCTCCGCCCAGTGCGGGCAGGAAACCCCCAGCCAGTACTAACCTGACCAGGTCGGTCATACAGGATCCCACCACCACAACCTCCGCGGCCATGGCGCCGGGGCGGCCCTTGGACCCTGACCCTGACCCGCCCCGGGCCCCGCCGCGGCTTCTCGGGTTGCCATGGGCGACGGGCTGCCCGCGGGGACCTTCGCCCGGCAGGGCTGCCCCTGCCGAACGCCTGTTGCCACGACCGCCCCCCCCTTCCCCTCTCCCCCGCGCCGCTCCGGCGGCGAGCGACCGAACCGCCGCCCCACGCCCTGCGCGGCGACACAGCCCGCACAGGCACTTGCGGCGGACGCCAATACTGGGCCGGGGAAGGCCCCTCCGACCCGGGTGGGGGAGGCGGCGGCGGCGCGGGGGGAGCGGAGGCGCGCACGGCGGGCGCGGGGGCGTGCACGCCGTTGCCAAGCGGCGAGTTCCGGCCGCCGTAGGTAATGGCGGGGCCGGGACGGGCGCGATGGGGCGAACGAGCCGGGCAGGGAGAGCGGGCGGGAGCGAGCAACGCCACAGCCCTTCCCGGGACGGCGGCGGGCGGAAGGGGACCCAGCGCCGGGAGGCTCTGGCCCAGAGCCGGCGGAGGCCGGTGTTAGCACCGCCGGCGGGGCGGGGCGGGGCGGGCGCAGCGCCGCGGGGGGNGGCGCAGCGCCGCGGGTGGCGGCACCGGCTGGGGAGGGAGCGGGGCTTGGCCGGGGTCAGCCCGGAACGAGACTGATGGACGGAAAGTTCCCCCTGAACATGGGGAAGAGCTTCTTTACTTTGCGGGTGACCGAGCACTGGAACAAATTTTCCAGAGAGGTTGTGGAGTCTCCATCATTGGAGATACTGAAGAACTGCCTGGACACAATCCTGTGCCATGTGCTCTAGGATGACTCTTCTTGAGCAGGGAGGTTGGTCCAGATGACCCACTGTGGTCTCTTACAACCTGACCCATTCTGGGATTCTGAGCGTTCTTCCGTGCCAGGGCTTAGGTAACTTCGGCGTTTACCCGAGGCTGCGCAGATCCACTTTGCTGATCGCATTCCATGGATGTGTTCGGGCACGGCTGCAGAAGGCGGCGGTCGTGGGTCCCCTCCTTTCCCCACTCACACCCAGACACATGTCCCTTCCATCCCCAAAGTGCAAACCACACTACCGGCTTGCCGACGGCCACGCCAAGAGGGCTAGACAGGAAAGGTCCTGCCACGCTTCCAGGTCTCCGTCGCAATATTCACATTTCCTTTTTAAAGCTTCACTTAATGCCCGTAATGGTATGGCCGGTGGTGGAAGGACAGAGTTATCTTGCATCCGGACTCTCTCCCAAAGCAGTGCCCGGGACTCCATGATTACTGTGAAGCCTGTGTAACATTAGCCCGAAGTCACAGTGATAGCCAGCTGAGTCTAAGAGGACTCAACTATTAGTTTGTTTACTTCTTTCAAAGGTTTTGTTTTGGGAGGGAAGCAGTCCACTGAATTTTGTTTTTCTTAATTCCCCTGAGTTTGTTTGTGTTCAATTTCCAGTACTGTGGGAAACTTAAGCTGAGGAAAAAAAATGTATATGACAACTGAAACTTAGGAAACTGGTACAAATTTTGTTCTAGTTTGTAAAGCCCTTTGTTTACAAAATAAATGAGTGAGTTTAATTGATAGTAGCCCTCTAAGTATTGTGTATCTGGCTTGTTAAATAGAAGATACTGTGATTTTAAAAAATGATGCAATAAAATACAGAAAAATGCCTAACAGTCATTTAAATCTTGTTTTGACAATAACTGCAAATTTTATTAACAAAACGATAACAAATCTCATTTTAAAGTTCATTTTGGAAGATGCATCTGTTCAGCCGTGATCACCACACGTACCACATCTCGCAATTTCACCCTTGTAATACTTACAGTCCACTTAAAATGTGCCATTCTCAGAACCAATTCTGAGATCTTCATGTATAACTTCAGGATTACTAGAAGGATAGCTTGTTTATCAGCATGTTCTCATGGTTTAAGCAGTTCTTACATTCATCAGTCCGGCTGCCCCCTGCTTGAAATTACTCTTCCCTACAGCAGCGCTGGCAGACTGAAGTATGTGCCCTGTTGTAACCACTCTTGTGCAAAGTATTTTGGCTTAAACTAGTTTTTATTAGCAGTTCAGTCTAAGCCACTGGACTTTGCATTGAAATATGTCAAGTATGGGCTTGTGCCCTCTCAGTCCCTCCAGGGAAGAATAAAGGTGAGTAGGCAGAAATTTTTAGTAGAAAAGTAGCAAACCAGAGGTGGTATCTTAAATTGCTGTAGGTGTTTGCTAAACAAACTTAAGTTGGTCCATTGTCAATTAAACAAATCATCTATGAGAAGACATTATGTGTCAGGGCATGGATACTTCGTCTTCAGCTTCTTCACTGCCATAAAATGTAGGAGCCAGTGTATTAAAGATAATTACTATTTTTAGGAAGTCTTACTTTATTAATGTTTCTGTTTGACTTAAAGTGCCTGGCCTTTGCTTTATTAAGATACATTCCGAATAGCTAGGACAAACACTCTTGCTTCCTGCTACTCCAGTGTGAATGGCTTTCATGAGAACAGAATGTGAAATTTAATGTTGCTCCCAGTTACAGAGATTTAGTAGATTCTGTAGAATACCCATTAGTTACTAATTAATGCTTGTAAACTGAGTGTGAGAAACAACAGAAAGTTGCAATTATTGCCATGAGTTGTTCACACTCTTGTTATAGAACACTTACTAATACAGGAGTCCATATGCAGCATTTTAAAGAAAGTGAATGCCCTGCATATTGGTGTTTTTCAATTAAATGGATATTTTTAAAAATATCTTTAAATCTTCAGGGTTTATGTATAAGCTCTTCTGTCCCACTTAGTAATGGCAAGTTTATGTTACCTTTAGTCATTTACAGCCTTGTTTTCTAAAATTGCCAAGTTCAGTTAATTTTCATATGAAGCTCTGTGCCTTAGAATGTGATCAAATGTGTTAACATTTTAATAGGCTGGTTATCCTTCTTTTCTCCTACCACAGTCTTTTGTTGTCCACGTACTCTAGCCTTTTCATGGTGCAATGAATTAAAACGTGTGTATGCTCAGTTTCTGCATTTCACCTAGAAAACAGCAACGGGTTCCTAAAGTGTGCTAAATTAATGGCCTCATTGATTTAGCATAAGGTCACACAATTGCAAGCACTTCTGAACAAGCTGTGCTTAAAATGTGCGTACATCAGCTTCCTGGTCTGTCGCGTGAAGGAAGATGAAGATGCCTTTCAAAGAGTATGATGATACCACTGAGAGAGAAGCAATGTTAGCTTTTAAAAGGCATCATAAAGTCCTATAAATTGCTACCTACTGAAGTAGTATAAAAGTAATACTGATTGTAGGCACACTAGTGCTCTGAGAAATTGCAGATGAGAATACCTGCAATACATGAGAGGTATCAAACCCCTGGGCCCATTGCAGTTAATAGAAGTCCCACTGATGTCAGGGGAAGCGGAACAAGTGTGACTTGTCAATTACAGACTGACTGGGAATGCCCACAAGAAGGGCTAGGGTGTGAAGTGTCAGAGTGGCCCTCAATTTTATTTCTCTTTCTCAGAGGGATAGGGCCTTAATTAGAGGTGCCTAGGACATAATTCTGGCTTTGTGTTGATACTGAATAAACAGGCTTCACTGAATGTTGCAGAGGTGGGAGGAAAAAAACCTACCCGTGTTTATTTTTTCTTTATAAACCTGTACCATCTTCAGTTACTCTACATTCCTGGTCTTTTGCATGCTTAGCTTTTTTCTGTTGGTGTTTGCAGAGTACATGTGAATCTACATCAAATAAGTAGGATATTTTAAAATTTTATTTTCTCTCTTTCCTGTCCCTTTGCAGCTCAAGACGAAGGAGGAACATATTAAAATGTCACCTGAAGTGGCCTTGAACAGAATTTCTCCAGCACTTTCCCCCTTCATTTCCAGTGTGGTCAGAAATGGAAAAGTAGGACTAGATGCTACTAATTGTTTACGGATTACAGACTTGAAGTCTGGGTGAGTTCCTCATCCATAAAGAACACCCAACCCCTCACAGTTAAGATGTCTTTTCAGAACTGAGTTTTATTAGGTTCATGTGTTTAAGCGTTTTGGACGCAGCTGGAGCTGACGTACTAGCTGACATACTAGCTACATTATTTTTTGTCTTGCTACCATTTTGTAGTTTGGAGACTAAATTTGTCATATTTTTGGCAATAATAATCTTGTTAAAACACTTTCATCGCTGCCACTTGATAGTGCTGGTTTTCAGCAGTGAGATAGTTGTAAACACTTTTTTCTGTTGTTTATCACTTGCTTACTCGATCTTCTCTGTAAACCAAAAATTGAAAGACAAATTTGTGTGACCTTACCTGTAGTCATGAATATGCCAAAACAGAAGAAAAAGTAACTTTTCATTTATCTGACCTCCCTCAAGTTCAATGCATCAGGTACCTCTGGGGCCAAGTGTTTGAAATAAGCCAAGGTGCTCCTTTTATTTTTAATTCTAGAAGCGTTCAGATTAGTTTTCAGGTAGTGATAAAATTTTGGGATTTGCATATACAAACAGACTTTGGTGTATAACCTCTGTCAATAATACATGAGGAGAGTGAAATGTTTAAATGACATGTCAGAAATTGCTTTATTCTTATACAGTTGGGCATCTAACAGCACCTTTTTGATTCAGGTATTTTTTTTTTTGCTACAGGAGCTCAGAGCCTGAAATTACTTTTGCTTTAGGTATACAAATCATCTTGCTTGTACAAACTACTGCTTTGTGTATCAGTTTGGATGTTAGCATAATGCAATAGATGTTCAGTTCCACCACAGATCCCTGTTGTTTAAAGTACAGTTCTGCTGAAAACTTTGTTTAATGTGCTTCTGAAGGCTGTTTTATTATGGTTTCATGAAAAGCTTTGGAGGTGCTTTTCTGGTTGTAACAATGGCTTTTCAGGAAGGAGGTTTGAATGCTAGGGCTAGTTTGAAAGGAACCATTCCCTCCCTGTGAGGTGCTGGGACAGAGTACAGATTTACTTGGAGGTCTAAGAAGCCATGACTTTGTTATTAGTGTTGACTGGCTTGACATTTAGGCTTGCAAATTACGTAAGACAGGCTGAGCAGTTCTGCATCTGCTGCTGTCATTTCATGCTAGATCTTGCTTTCTCTTGAACTAGTCTTCTAGGAAAGCTGAGATGGGAGCTATCTTACATTTTTCAAATTCAAATCTAAGGAGAAAGGAATACAAAGAAAAGTAGAGAGAAAACACAGCTGTTTGTTGGGAGGTAGGTAAGGGTTTTGCTCTCTACCACTGAATGATTATGCTGCCTGCCTTTAAAATAAGAGATTAAAATAATAAAAAGTGGTGGTTTCTAGCTGACTCTTTTCAGGGGCATTTTTAAGAGGTGTCTAAAGTTTTTGGCCACTGATCTTGCCAAGAAGATCTTGTGTTTGCTTTGTTAAAACCTGAATGTTTTCTAAGAGTTTATTCTTCAAAAAAAAATTAAAGCTGCCAGCAGCTGCACCTGTCACCCAAACACAGTGATTCAGATTGTATAGTAACTCTGTTGAATGTGGAATCTACACACAAATACAGCACCTGACAGAGGTTGTCTCATAGCTTTTTTAAAGACACTGGCCCACCTAAATGCATGTGTTAGAAATATTTTTTTCCTTGTTCTGGAACATAAGCATGAATCTCATTCTTTATGTTGGGTCTTTGTTTTGGCTTGAGGTTGTTAGGAGATGGAGTCAGGATAATCAAGATTCTTCATTTATTTCAGAATTATTTTTAAGGGTTTTTTTGGGTACAATTAGTTTCTTAAAAGCATTGTTGTAAACAGAATTAATTAACAATTGCCTGAAATTTCTTTGAAATGTAAATTTCATGCATGTGGTTTTAGGAAAGATTACTGTTTGTTACAAATAAATTGTTGGTTATTTAAACAGAAAATTTTGAATTCATGCATCAGTGTGGAAATACAATATTCTTGTGATTTAGTGCTTTATGCTGTTGCTGAACTAGTAAGCAGTGCAAAATTACTTACCATAAGGTAGATGAATCACAGAATTACAGAGATGTCCCTTCCATAACTCAGGATCTGGTTCAGTGGTCTTTAACCTTTGCTTCTTCACAGACTGTTTTTCAAACTCTCATGTCAGTTCATAAATAACAAAATCCCCAACCTACAGCCTTATCAGTAGATTTAAATTTGTTGCTGGATACTGACTGTAGAGGAAAACATTGTAGGGCTCTGTGAGTTCAGAAATTAATTGAAGGCCATATGCCTACTCTCTTCCCCTGTCCTCACATCAGGAGATTATCCAAACCCCTGTATACTTTCACTTTCATTATGCTTTTTTAAAAGGAAACAAAATAGTGCAGACAAAATCAGAGGCAAATGTAGGTGATATCAGCATGAAGGAACAGAACTGTGAGGCCGTTGAAGCTGGTCATAAATGGGAAGAAAATGAGAACTGTTTTTAGAGAAATGGGGATTAAGTTCAGGATATCAGTTGCAAAACTCCCTTCAGTTTCAATGGGTTGAAATCAGACTTTAAACTTAAAAAGTGGAACCAGGCGGGTTAGGCAGAGCTGCTAGTTTAAGTGTTTGAAGCTAGATAAAGAGCAGTTCTTGATCTTAAATGAATATGACCATTTGGGAGTACTATCAGTTCAGAAAATTTTGCTTTTGAATAGTGATTGTACATTTGTTGATGCATGAAAGGGGTTGTACACACACTTGTCTATGCTGTTAAAACCCTACCCTAGCCTGAGCTTATTACAGAACAGGCAAATATTTCCTGCTTTAACTGGTGTGTTGTGTGGAAGATTTTTAATAATAAATAAATACCATTTTACTGTAACCTTTAAAAGCTTAAAATGCTTAAGGTAATCACCTCAATAGCTATTAATTTTGAAAACAGAAGCATCTGTAAGCTTCTGGGGAGGAGCTATATTGTTGCTTCACTGTCATATACCACACTGTTGCTCTTAGAGAAAATTAGGAGTTACTGTTGTTACACCCCTTCCCTAATGAACCAGTGCTTTACAATGTATAGCAAAATAAAATGTTCAAACTGGAGATCCATCCATTCTCATTTCTTAGGTTTTAAAAACAGGAGCTATGGTTAACAAGGAATGATGGTAACATACTGAATAAAGTGGTATTTCTAAGGCCTTGCCCACTCAGAGCCTTGATTTAGACATTTTCAGAAGTGGAAAGAATTTCCTTTCTGTTTCACCAGTAGAAGATTAACTTCCAAATTTTAGCCTATTGTGTCCATTGATTTTGATTTGTAAATGGCAAGCATATTAAGCCTTAATTATTTAAAAAGTCAGTCCGTATGTCAGATGGTTTTAGTAAGGAACTTGTTTTGCACTTATTCTGACTTATTGCTGAGATTGACAACTTTTGTTGTGTTTTATAAACTGTATTAAAGAACTGATGTTAGATGTATGAAGTATGATGATATGTTAATTTGCTTTGCTTTCAAGTGTGGGAGGGAAATATGTCATAGTAAGGAAATCCTATTGTTTTGCAGTCTTCGAGTATGTAAATGTTTTATAATAATATGTTACAGTTTCATAATGTCTGTGTGTTTTACAAACTTATTAGACAGTACCAGTCTCATAAGACACTTACATATATTTACATCTATGAGTAGGATATTCAGGACCAAGTACTATTTATAGAATTTATATGGCCCCTGCTGATGCAGACCCCCAAACAGAGCTCAGCAATATGGCATGACAGGAAAGAAAGAAACTCTTAACAGAAATACTAATAAAAGCTTAGGTGGACAAGTTTTCTTGTAAATAGGGCCCCACAGTGAACAAAAGTAGAACTGGGGTGTAAGGTCACATCTGAAATATAGCACCTTTAGCAGCATTGATTCTGGTGATAAGAAAACCCTGGCAGGCATCTCTGTTGCATTAATAAAAGACATTCTTCGAGATGACAGAGCGGATCAAAGCATTTTTAACTCTTGCATAGGATATTACTTTGTTCTAGACCCAAAGAAAATGCTGCTGCCAATTGAGTCAATGCCATTTATTGTATCATTCAGTTAATCTCTACTAGTGTCTCTTTGAAATACTGACCCATCTTAATTAGATATTAAAATCTACTCATAACCAACTGAATTGTGGCTGAGGCATTTTTCTTAGCATTTACACATATAATCATGGGAAAGATGTTGAATAGGGAAAAGTGATTATTATGTAGATTTAGAAATAGAGGATATTTTCCTATGTGAAGGGTGTTTAATTGTTGTATAATGTAGAATCCAGTTATTTAAGAGACTGCTGCTTTTCCTATGGTGCGTTACAAGAGTGAAAGACATAGTTGTGGTGGTCATTGCCTTTGAGAACTCTTTTTTTCCCCTACAGCTGTTCATCAGGGCCCATGCCTGAGTTTCAAATTATGCTGCAAGCCTATTCTTACTCAACAAACTTGATTTTGTTTTTTTAAATTACTTTGATGTGTTCCACCAGGCAAAATTTCAAAATGAATACAGTGATTTAAAGCTGCATATATTAAGATTCTATTTTTTTTAGATATCCACTCATAACAGAATTTTAAATTTCATACTTACATGGTTATATTTATTCCATATTTATGAGAAGATTAATTGTGGAATTTTTATATAAGTGGTTTGTTGTAAACCATGTTAGTATTTTGTTCTTTTCACCTGTCTGATACACTGTTAATTTCTCCCTCTCTGCTTGATATTGAGTTATGTGTGCAAGTAGTTATGTTCTGGAAAGAAACCTGTATGAAGAATGGTCAAAACAATGTAATTCTTTCTGGAGTAAATTTCAACATAAAAATTTACTATCAAGCTGTAATAAGGTATTTATAACTTTATTGCCCTGCTTCCTAGTGCGCAGTGATGATTTACTTTTTTTTGTGTTATCAAGTAGACTGCAATATGCTTTGGTATTTCCCTTTCTTTTGGGCATTTCCCTTTTTAAAGTAAATATGCATTTTTATGCGCATATTTTGTGAAATAATGTTGGTTTTAGCTGTGAAATACTATTACAGTACTGTAGCAGTTATTTAAAGCTTTTGCTTGATCTTTAGTTTTTGATTAATTTAAATTGAAAGATTCTGCTTCAGTTACTTGGGGAAGATTCATATCCATCATTCACGTTGGTGTATGTAGGTAATTTTTTTAACATGTGTTTACATTTTGTTTATGTATAAAGTTTAATGAATCTGACTCTTTTGAACACAAGTACTACAAAAAGCTGCTTTTAAAAATAGCTATGTTTTGTGTAAAACGTGTTCTTGAAAGGATGTGGCAGTTTCTAGAAGTGTGGTCTTACGAGTCCTTTACTGCTATATTGGACAAGTCATGAACTATTACCTTTTCACAAAGTAGGTTGTTTCATTCCAGTTTCTGGTGGCAAATATATTTCGTCACTGCAAAGAACCTTACTACTAGAAGTTTGTTGTCTCTCAAGTAAAATGTAAAAGGCTGAAGCTCTGATGGGACAGTTTGGTAGAATTGGTGCTGTGGAGCAGCACTTGGAACTGTGAACAGCAGTTTTTCTGTGCTGGTTAAAAAAGACGACTGTCTCCAAGGTTGCACTCCCTTATATTTGTTTCTGAATGATGAAAAAACAAAGGCAAAATGTCTGTCTGGTAAAAGATCTAAGTGCAGGGCGTACATTTGGCTATGGTTTTGTAAATATTCTCCACAAAGTTTGGCATTCTTTTTACACCAGTTTTAAACAAGGTGCTTGAAGTTGTTCAGAATAAAAAAGAATGTGTTTATCAGTTTTAAGTGCTATGAGGAAAGAAAGGATTTTAAAAAGTAAAGGTAGCACTAGATAATTGCAGTGACTTGTGCTCTCATTTAAAAGACTACATGCATTTTCCAAAGATTTTTTTCAGTTTAAATAACTGCAGAATATGTCTTTGCTGGTATTTTTAGATGGGGACAGTGAGTAGCTTCTTCTTGTTTGACCTTGAAGAAGGTAAATGCCATGTTTATTACTTTTATTATTTAATAAAAATGAGAAGAAACTTGATACAGCCGTTTATTTTCTGTGTAAAGAGAGCATCATATGATGTAGTACCAATACATGTGCCTAATGCTGTTGGAAAGATGTACCTTAACAAGGTGTTTTTAAGTGTGGATTTGCTATCTATATGTTGGGAATTCATTGAACGTTTCTTGAAAATGGGGCTTATGTTACTGTAGGTCTATGCCCAAGTCTTTCTGTTGTAACAGATGTCTCATTTCTTTCCATTATGCATCACTCCAGGACAAAAAATTCCTAAAACTTTTTTTTTTTGTTATAAAGACAGCTAAAATCTAATAATTGGTATCCAGTCCAACTTCTTCACTTCCAAATGCTTGCATTTGTTTAATGTGCAATGAACAGATCTCTAGCCTGCCATGTGTCTTGGATGCATACTGCATTTCTCCAGAAGCTGAGAACAACTCACTTTTTTTCCCCCCTTCTCCTTAGTAGCGAAGAATACTTTTCTGGATAGCTGGTCAGTAAATTCTTCCAGTCTTATATATGCAGTTACTTCTTGTATGTCTGATTCTCTCATATGCATGCATGTATACATGGCATAACATAAAAAAGCTAATGTCCACTTGTGATGAAGCTGAAGCAAAATATTACAAATTTTTGTTTTAGCCTTTTTGTTGCAGACATTGTCTGATGAGATTAGGGGCTTTAAACGCATCGGAGATGATCAGAGGCTTTGTCCTGACAGACCAGTATGCAAGAGTGTTGAAGATCATTCTCTAAGAGTGTGCAAAATAAGAATGAATTATGAAATGTAGTAATTAATTATTTGAAATCTCACTCTTGAGATACTGATGTTAGGCATTTACCTGGCATTGCACTGCCCAGTGTAGACATTCTTTGAAGCAGCTATTCTCTAACTGAAAGCGAGCATCTGAAAAAAATACTTAGAGCTACATGCGTAAACTAACAAGAGTTTAGTTTGCTCTTGAAGTTGATGTTTTTATTGAAAGTTCAGTCCATGAGGTAAAAGTAAGCCTCCTAACTAATCCATAGAAAAGTAAAAGTCAGTAAAAGGGAACATACTTATTTTGTCTTTCCTGAGAGAAGGGAATTTGTGTCTGAGGCAAACCACTCTACAGTGTAAGCCACAGGTTCTTTTCTCTGTAATCTGTGGTATATGTCTGAAAGAACAAAATTAGACCACTAGGACTGAATATTTTTATTATTTTAAGATAAAAGAATCCCAATGATAAAATAGAGTTAATTAGGGGAAATTGTAGAATTCCATTATGGGAAAGAGACCAAAAAAAAGCCCACTATAAAGCCCTCTAAACTTACATTGCCTAAAAAACCCAGCCCTAGATTCCTGTGCATCACTGTATGCATCACTGAAATAATATCTTTAAGCCAAAAATATGACAGAGTAATGGTTGATCTGTTTTGGATGGTCAGTTATTTTTTCACTAGAAAATCCTGATTAAATTGGTCTTGGTTATAGTTAGGGCTACCAGTAACCTTTCAAAATGCCTCCCAATTTATATTATTTCTTCGTCTCTCTTCTACCCCTTCTTCCTCTAGAATGTTGGTTTCAGTCTCTTCAGTAAAAGTTTGTGGGGTTTTTGTGCACTGCAGCCATAGATTTTTTTGGGAGGGGAGTGGGGGGGTTTGGTGGTGTGAGTAATACATTGTTTCATGTTCTTTGTTAAGAATTCTTCTGTGCTGAGAATTTTTTGAAATGATAGTTGGCGATTATGTGTCCTGTTTTCCAGGCTGCTGTAAGTGTTAGTCATAAGCCTTAACTTAAACCCTACAAAAGTGATTTGGTTTCAGGCCAACTGCAAACAGACAATGGAGACACTTAGAAGGAATAATTTGCTTGGAGATTTCTAGTGGTGTAGTGTCTTCTGTGTACATGACTTCCATTGTTTTAGTTTTAACCTGTTGCACATAGGCAAAATTCAGTTTTATTAGATAGATGCAGAAGAGGGGAGAACTTAGGGATGTAGGAGAGGTGCTGGAAATGGCATAAAGACAGGTCAAGGCATCTGTGGTGGGCTGGGGACTCAGACTTACAAGAACTTAGGGTAGACTGGACCTTCTTTTCACTGGGATCTAAAGGTGGCTGTGCTTATGAATAGTCTTGTCACTGCAGGAGGACCTACATGGTTTTCTGTGCCTGTGAGGCTGGTAAGAGATGATGCTGGGAGAAAACAGTAAATTGGACTTTGAGGGCAAGGACAAGCATTTGCAGGGAAGAAGAGGATTTTTTGGGCTGTCATCAAGAAAAATGTATATGGAACTCCTTTCTTTAGGTATAGTTAGATGGGGCCATGGGGAGAGTGATGCCTAATTTTATGCTTTATGGTGTAATCTTGAAAGTAGTATTAGCACTGTTGAGGTGGCTGTGAACTGTGAGAATTAATGTGAGAATGAGAAGTTAGAGAAAGACAGGGTGAGCTGAGGGGTTCTAGAGTGAGACTTCTGGAGAAAATGTAGCATGCAGTGATGTGGGGCTTGCTTTCTGCAGGTGCAGTTCCATGGGGTGGTCTGTTTTAATTTTACCTATAAATTTCTTTTTCCTTCTGCTCTTTTTGGTCTACTGCATATCTTTAATGTTGTAATTAATCTAAAATAATGCTAGAAAGAGGAGAACTACTGATATTTTTATTCGGGTGTTATCTTTTCATAGGCTTTCTTCTGTGTCTCCAGTCTTGTAATATTTTATATAAATATACATAATTTGAAGTTGCCCTTTTGAATCTGTGTGACTGCATACTATGGATTTATGTTCTAAATGTGGTGATCCTTGCTTGACCTAACTTTCATATCCAAAGAACTGAATTCATCGTTGTTGTATTAACATAAATTTCTTCTGAGAGTCTGTAAATTAGGAAATCAAATAATATAGGTATCTGTGACCAAAAAGATCTAAAATTCTGCAATTATAAGAAAACTTTGAAAAGGAAATATGAAAGACATAGGGTCACTGGATCTCTCCTAATATTCATAGAATCATAGAATAGTTTGGGTTGGAAGGGACCTTAAAGATCATGTAGTTCCAACCCCCCCATCCTGGAAAAGGATATCACCCATTTGTTGTTTAGTTTTGTTAAAGGGGGAAAATATATAAACATGGACTGTGATTTTAGTCCTTGAGGTTTTTCCCTGATACCAATTCATTGCATTTTCCAGTAAAATGAACACTTCTATGGTATGAAATAACTTACTTAGAACATGGATTGGGAGTCTTTATGGCTGCTACAGTTGGTATTGTGAGCAGTGCTACATGACTTATTAAAACTGATGTTTATAATAGCTCAGCTTTTGTGATTTGCTGTATGAATATGCTTTTTCTGTGAACGCTGAAAGGATATGAAACTCCAGGTGGTTGACTGTAATTTCGTACTTGGTGAAGAATGGTTCTCTTTTAGAGTAATCTAAAAGTAAAAATGTTCCCTGTCTGATTCTGTTTTTCTTTCTTCAGAAATGGAGTTCACTTTAGTGAACAGTAGAAATAAAACATGTGACACATTATTAGGTTCTAACTCATTGCAAAGTAATAGATAATTGAATGGCAGATGTGAAAATTAGAAGCATGGTTTGAATCTATCAGGAGGGGAGGGAGATGAAGTAAATCCGAAGGATGCATCTGCCACTCCCTCATATTCTTTGCTAAAAATTTGCTTGTGAGATCCAAGGATTTGGGGTACAACTGGTCTTACAGTATAATGAAGTAGTGCCTTTTCTTTGCATGAACATGTGACAGTTTATGATACTGCGAATTCACTAGTGTATTTACCTAAACATACTATGTTATTATCCCATTGCAATTGTCTTTATTTCTGTTCAGTTTTTGATCATTCCCTCATTAACATTTCCATTTTCTGTTTCTGTGTCCTTCCTTTGAGGCGTGTGCATCCCATGTGTTGTCTTTACAAAGAATTACATGCAATTACCAGAGTATAAAAGATCTTGCTTACAAAGGAAATCAGTTTGATTATCAATGTTTCTAAAGCATGTTTGTAGAATATGTTTTGTTGAAAATCTTGTCAATGCTTAATTATTTTTCTTAATTAGTATCATACTTAGCTCCCTGAGACCCAATAATAATCATCTCCCACCCTAAACTACAGAGATTTTATGAATGGAAACTTTTGAGATAGTTTGTTCTTCAGAGCTTTTCTTTCAAGTCCACTTGCAAGTACAGTAGATATGGTACTTCACGTTTCTTTTTTTGTGGTAGCCCCTTCCAACCTGTCCTGCTAGGGTGACTGGAAGAGAGCTGTTCTAAACCCAGCCTTACTAGGCTAAATGACCAGGGAGTTTGGTGCTAAAAAAAATACCAGAATCATGTGACGTTTGCATGTGTTTTAATTTAATGTAGAAGTTCTCTGAGATTATTTCAAAATTTATATATAGGTGTGCTTCCTCTGTTTCCCTCACGGAGGCTGGGCTGGACATCTCCCTCCAGCAGAGGCAGCCGTATTTTGGCGATTGCAGAACTCCCGCCACAAGACTCGGGCAGCTGTGAAGGAGATTTGTAGTTCTAGAAGCCCCAGAGCTCTCCCCACCTGCAACATCTGCTTTGGCAAACCCTCACTCGTATTAAGAAAATCTACATTTTCTGTTAATATACAAGTGCTGTATTTGTTTTACTAAGATAGCCATAAGATGCTTTTCTGTAGTGTTTGTAGTGAAAGCAGGTTGCTGGCAGCTGAATTGGTTTTAAATAGTTGTTTGAACTTTACTTTTAAAAAATGCAAATCTGCCTATAGGTGCAGAAGGGAGGTAGGGGTTGTTTTTCTAGTGTATATGTTCTGCCTTGCATCCCACTGCTTTCTAAAAGTTCCAGGTAGTGCAATGAACTTCTTAAAAGAAAACATAAATGTATCTATAGGAAAATCAGCATTTACAGTAGACAAAGGTTATATTGGGGATATAGTTGACATATCTGGAGACACCTTGGAATTTCTCAGATGATAACTGTGGATTGAAATGCTGTTGCTATTATGGAATATCACCTGTACTATCAGGATTCAAAAACAACATCATCATCTGTATTGAAATACCAGAAGTAGTCTTTGACTATAGTTTAATTTTATACTAAGTTTGAAGAAACCAGATAGGGTACAGATGAGTTGTCTGAAAACAGTGGGTTTATCTACTGGGAAGTTTTTTGAATAATTACAAGTTGACTTTCGGATTTTAATATTTTAATTAAGAGATGCATTTAAGTAGTGATTAAATGTAATTGGGTTTTAATTTTCCAAAAGCAGTGGTGTGTGTCTTTTAAGTGCAACTCCTTCTCTCATATGTGTAATACATATGTCTATATAAAGAAGGGAAACTGAAGATGGATTTTGGTTGACTAGACCATCTCTCCCATTTCAGATTTTGCCTGACTGATAGAATTTTGGTTGGATCTGTGTGTTTTTCAGGAGCAGCTGCTCAGTACTCTAAATACTGTGTAGGAGCTTGTAAAGCTTTGTGCGATGCTGCAGGAAGCTACTGCCTGATACAGGGTTTTGTCATCAGTGTCAACGGTCTAAAATGTGATTTTCACCATTTTTCTGTTTCCTGATCCTTGCAAAAAAACCTGTCACCTGCTGGCCTTCCTTTTATTCACCTCCACCCTCCACACATTGTAATTATTCTTCATGCCTCTGTACATGGCATACCCATCTGTTGTGAATTCTGCAATTAATTCTTAATTAAATGGGATTAAATACTGTGTCTTCAAGGAACACTAGAGCAGATTTCCATCTACAAAAATTGGAGGAAATAAAAATCTGAAGGCATCGACAAAGGCTGTTCTACTGGAATTGAACAATGAGGTGCTTTTCTTAGCAAATGCCACATAAGAGTTTTGGGTGGAATTTTGAGTTTGCTGCCTCTTATTAGGAACAAACAATCAACTTGTCTTTGCCTCTGAACTATATTTGACTCTTGCTGGCAAAACCTTCAGCCTCTGGAGCTCTGATTGAACTGTCTTGTCATTCCTAAAATAATATTCATTCTTAGCCTCTAGTATTATGAAAGTAACTTGACCTCTTTTTCCTATAACAGTATCTTTATACAACACATACAGGAACAGTTGGAAGCATATCCTAGGTATAGTGGGAGGGGTTGGGAATACAGGCAGTGCTCAGAACTGACTTTGTGGTGTTGCTTTTTATTTGTGTTTGTGTGTTGGTTTTTAGCTGTGTTCTCCATCAAGGTGTCTCTGCAGACTGAAGCTTTCTTGGCTTTTACACCAAGAGTCTGGTGAACAAAAAACAGTTGTCTGTTTTCCAAAGAAGTACTGATCCTCAAGAACAGCAAGTGTAGCAGCCTAAGCATCATGAGATTAAAGAAGCTTTTGCATCTGACTATTCAGGTTAGGCAGGCCAATATTAAGTTCCTGAAATTATAGAGGCTAAAATTCTTAGTGTAATTTGACTTTGCTGTTGTCCAGTAAAATTCACTGATGATTTGTCTTCTGATAGTAAACGCAGTGAAGCTTCTGTGTGATCTATGAAGGAAGAATGACTAAATGCATTGCATAGTTTTTAATCAGTAAATCTGATAGTCATCAGATAAATCTGATGTGACTGTTTGGGCTTACACCTATACCACACTTTTTAAAAAGAAGAAATAAAAAGGAGATTACTCATTTTCCTGTAGAGCTGTTGGACTTCTGCTGGCA
This sequence comes from Aleadryas rufinucha, assembly GCA_013397815.1. NCBI lineage: Eukaryota > Metazoa > Chordata > Aves > Passeriformes > Aleadryas > Aleadryas rufinucha. The sequence continues at coordinate 464,780 of VZTH01005064.1, forward strand.
GTTCTGAATGTTTGCTATGGTTTTATACGGTTCTAAACAGGAGATTTTAGGAGTAGCATAAAAAACAAGCCTCTGACTGGAATTTTGGGATATGAAGTAATGGGGCTGGAGAGAGGTCTTAATGGGTTTGGGTTTTCTTGGGGTTTTTTTAAGTCTTTGGATAGAATAACCATCCATCTCCTGACTTTAAGGATTAAGGTGATAAACAGTTTTGCTTTTGTTTCATTATGATCCTTTCAGCTGTCACAGAGCATAATTTTGGGTTAGATCTTACCAGAGCCCAAATAATTTAAAACTGCTTCTCTTGGGAATGCTTTCAAATGATGGTTTTAGAAAAGTAGTTGATGGGATGATGTTGTTGAAATCTAGGATTATCAGAGTCCTCCATATCATTGCAGCTTCAATCTTTAAAGTATCAAAATGGGGTTTTTTTTAGCTTAAACAAAACAGAAGACGTCTCAATTCAACAAAACAGTCAATCACAAATACATTGGTAGAAGAGAAACCTTGCTGTTAAACTCAAGTAGAACTGCATTCTTAAAGGCTTTTAGAATACTCTGGGAAGGATCAATTTGCAGAAAAATACATTGTACTATACCTATTGTTATAGACTTAGGCCTTATTCCAAGCAGCAAAACTGAGTGACTTTCCTGGTTTGTTTTGTTGTTATTATTGTTGTTGTTGTTTCGTTTGGATAACCTTTTTAATTTCCTTTTGTGACTGGTAGAGAATTCTGAACACTTAAAACTAAGCATCTGGTGCTAACAGTGACTTTGAGTAAGAATGGTTTAGTTTATGTGTGTTGTATTAACTGTGAAAGAAACCTTTTTCCAATAGTCACAGACAATCTGTAAGGTGCATCAAACACTCAACAAAGGAATGTTCTACTTGTCTCCTACTTGGAATATTTACTTCATAAGGATGTAATGTATCTCAGCTCAAGTTAATCTGCTTCATTTGCTCAAGGAACTTAGCTAAAATCTGCTACAAAAGGGAACAAGCTATATTCAGCTGTGGTTGCTGCATACTCAGTTCCATGTACCAATTTCCAACCATAAGTCTCAGCACAGCCCTTTTGAATAGGGCAATATGATTTTAAGCAATACACTTAATGATATTCCTTGGTCCCGGAAACTTTTCAAGTTGATGATTCTTTGATATTTTGGTAGGGAAACCATTGTGGGAGATCTTGTGGTATAGCATTAATCATCTTGTGAAAACGAAGACATATCCCTGCTCTGAGCATCAGTGCATTAATTCTTGTTTCAGTGGCTTTCCTATGTAAAATATTGATTACTTAGATTAATACATGCAAACCAGTGTAATATTTTTCCATGAATGAAGAGGGAGATAGCACACCCATGTATCATGAGATAGAGTCAGCTTATGAAATTAATTTTCAACATCAGGTATTATTGTTATGTATGTCAATTCCCTGTAAGGAAAGGACAACAAATAATCTTAAAAAGACTTTGTTAGAAGTAACTGCTTTTCAAGTGTGACTTTTGTGTGGACCACATTAAGGAGAAGGATCACATTTCCAAAAAACAAAAATCTTACATTTTGAAGAAGACAGAGGTCATGTTTCAGGGTCAGACGTATATAATTTTAAGAGGTTCTGTGTGTTAAGGAAGTTCAAGCAGGAGATAATGTCCATAGCCAGACCATTACTTGGGGCTTTCTGTTGAAATAAGTCACACATAGACTCCTACATGTACCAAAGTTTTGATTTGCCTTAGGAGTTTTGTCTTTGCTGTTTATTTTGAAAAGAAACTGCCTCCTTTCAAATGGATGCATATAAGATTTCTGCTTGGTTGCTCAGCCTATTGCAGTTATTGAAGTCTCTTGTGCAGCCCAGCCAGAGCAATTTAGGGGAAAAAAAAAGTTAATACTGTCACTTTTTATCATTTCTAGACCAGTAAAATTAAAAACATCTCTAGTGCACTATAATAATATAGGAAAAATACTTAGTATTGTTGCTTTTAGGGACATCTACCATTAAATAAAGCTTTTATTTTAATGTTAAAGAATATTATACTTTCCCTAAGTATTTCCAAATGGCTCATTGTGCTAAAAGAAAAGATTGTAGGGTATTTGCAGGATCAGAAGTTTTTGTGTCTGTTGAAAAGCTAACAGTAGTGTAATTTTTATGGTATTTGAGAAATGTCTCAGACTGTGACCTGTGATACTTTGAAAGAAATTTTCATTAAATATTAAATGATGTTACAGAGATATTTTAGAACTTGAAAAGGATTTTTTATGTTGCAGGTTTTTTTGGTTGGTTGGTTGGTTGTTTGTTTGCTTCCCAGAATTGGCCTTATATCTGTTGTAAGCCATAGAAATTATTTGGAAGTAGATAATAATATCTGTATAGCTGTTAAATTCATCCACAACCATTCAAACACCCTAAAAGTGAGCGCTCCCATTTTGCTGTTCTCACCTGCTAAAAAAGTGCAGCTTGGAAAAAAAATCATATTCTCTTGTTTCTATTGCACTAGGGATCCAATCTTTCCTATGCTTAAGTTGATTTTACTCCCAGGGAGGCTGGTGATGCTCACTTTTCTTAATAAGCCCTACCTGGATGAAATTTAAAAATAAGTAGTACAACCATTAAATCCAAACATATTTCAGCTTTGGTCCTATTGTCCGACATGTTGTATTCCCTTTCACATTTGCATCATCAGCACGTTTCACCAAGCATCATTTCTTTTCCATTATCAATCTTTCAATAAAATGTGAAGTATTATTCCAGCAGTAAAGAACCAACTCAGGGCATTCTTCCTGGATGAAGTAAGATGCGAACTAAACTTTTTCTGAAACTTGCTTTCCATTCAAGTCTGCACATATCTGACAGTAGTTATAGCTAAATTACGTCTTTCTAGATTGCTTCACATGGTGCTCTCACAAGATGTTGCAAAAACCTTTCTAAGGCAGAGATAGGACATGTGTTTCTTCCTTTTGATTTGAAAGGGCAGTTATCTTATTTGTGTAGTGATACTGAAAAATATGGTGTATTCTTGCTGAATCAGTGTAGGCTGTTAACTGCATGTGGCTTTTAATTGTATCTGTCTTAGATTCTAGGTGCACGTAAGTGGTTTGCTTATGTTTTCTAGTATTTTTGTGGAAACTTCATTTAAGTTAATTCATCTGTAGTTTCGGGATTGCTTCTTTTTGAGGAAGGTACATGCAGGCACAAATTTGACTGTAGGAAGTGTAGCTCCCTGAATATAAACAGTCTGAAGTTAGTGCATATGGTTTCCATAACTTGCAAGTGGAAATAGGAAAAGAGATTGTAGAGCCAGCACCTGAGAGAAATGGCTCTCTGAATTGTTTTGAGTATGTGAGTGAGAACTAAGATTGTTCCTTTTGCTGTGATCCCTCTTGTGCAGTGTGACACATAGAGATGCAGGAGTTGTCATGTTGTTTCTGATAAGGTAGGATCAGAATTTTTTAACATTTTCTTGCCTACCCATCTTTCAGCTTTTGGCTGTGTATAGCCCAGTAAATGTGGGTTTTGTTTCAATATGTTGTTAGTGATGTGTATTAGAGCTCTACCAGTGATCTGATATATAAGTTTAGGCAAGTTGTTTTACCTTTGTCTACCTTATCACTCACTGTTTTTCTTAGAGTTGACCAGGATGGCTTTGGTTTTTAGGTGGCCTGCAACAACTGTGCTGGGGCTATGAACAATTCTCAATTATATTAGGCTGCCGAGAAGATTTTAGGGTTATCAAGATCCCTAGAAACATAAAGCAATGAACAGTATTTTTGCTCCTGGGACTCGTCCTATGCCCAGCAGCCCACAGCAGAGAGACCATTCCTGCCAGTGAAACAATGTGTATCCCTGTTTCTCCTTTTGCAGCTGAGATTTTGAGATTTGTTATTTGCGACTTTTGGTCTAGGACTTAAAAGCTATGAAAAAGTTGATCATCTCTGGCCTAGGTGCTAAACAGTTTTCCAGTGACTTCTCTATTCATGAAATGCTCACTTACCACCATGAGGCCGGGCTGCTGGCTCCTGTGCTCCAGATAAACAGGAGAGTCACAGGCCAAGAACATATGTGCTCAGTTGTTACAGCCTCAGACAGCTGATTCTGAAACTTTCCCCCTTGAAGACTACTGTGAGACTTTTCCACAAGGGAAAACATTAATGTTATGATAGGTAAAAAATTAATAAATGTTGGTGGCTTAAAATTAAGATTGATCCCAGTTACATGGGTGGCAGGGATAGGGAGCAGGTAACCATGTTACTGTGACATATAGAGTTGTGACTTGCAAAATTGTATACAAAGCAGAGGACTTGATGGCACTGACTGATGGCATTCTGATTACACACTCAAACCAGAGCATTTTGCATGTGTGTTTTCTTTATAAAATAGGAGAGAGTTGGCACAAATCCTAACATTTCTTATGCTATTATGGGAACTGCTGATGAAAAGAAAATGGGCATCCTGCATCTTTCTCACTTTTTCTTCTTTCTCAGAATCATAAGGATGAGTATTCCTAGTAGTCACAATATCTTTACTATTAGTCATTTGTATCCTGTAGAATAATGTTAGTGTTTGCTGCCATCTGTAACTGCTTAGCACATTCTTTCTTATCTTCGTTTTTAGCTGTACATCCTTGACCCCTGGACCAAGCTGTGATCGTTTTAAACTACATATCCCTTATGCAGGAGAAACACTCAAATGTAAGTTAAAAAATCTTGCAGCTGCATCTTGGCTTTTTTTTTCAGTGTTCTGTGTCTCACTAGTTTTCCAGTGTGTCTGTCTGACTTCATGAGTTTTGAGATGTATGTGTTTGTTGTTTTCTCTTAAAACTTAAGTTCCAAGAACACACAGCTATCAAGAATATGTAATATTTAAAATAAGTTTAAAGGCTTCTGTGAAACTATGGTTTTGAAAAATGAGTTCTAAAAGCCAAAAGTCACAACCTACCCCCCTGGTACTTCTAATAAAATGTTATGACTAAGACAATCTCATGACCATTTTTAGATTCATTTATAAGTTGTATATGTTTTTTGTTGTTTGTTTCTGTCTCTTTTAGGAATAATTCTTTATTAAGCTCCAATAAAAGATGTCAGTCTGCTATTTTATTAGGTATCTTTAAACAATGACTGGTATAATTGACCAGATTAGAGAAAAGTGAATTTGATTTTTCTGATGTAGTGGTATTGTTAAATCATCTTTATGCTTAGAGGACCTGTAGACCGCTAGTTCATTTGCCCACTCTTAGCGTGTGTTCTGTTTGTCTTAGTTTGTGTTTTGTTTCAAAGGTTTAGAATAAGATTTCCTTTTTTATATTTTTAGAAGCTAACGTTTTCTAAAGATTTGAGCTGCTGAAAAATGGTTGTGTTGTTTTTTATCTCTAACAAGTGAAAAATGAGAGAGGATGAAGAATTTCAGATAAAGTAAAATTCAAAGCTTGGCATTTATAGATTTAGGGCAACTCTGGTAAAGCCACACCTAGAGTATCATGTCCAGTTCTGCTCTGTCCGTTACCAAAGCAACATGGACGTATTGGAATGAGTGCAGCAGAAGACCACAAAGATAACCAAGAACTGGAGGATCTATTGTATGAGGAGAGGCCAAAATAGCTGGGGCTTCTTAAGAAGAGAAAGCTCAGGACAAATCTTACCTATGTTTATAAATACCTGATGGGGATAAATGAGGAAGCCTGGCTCATCTCAGTGGCAGTCACTGAAGGAAAATGGTCACAAATTGTAATGTAGAAATTTCCATTCAAACGCAGTAAAAATTATTTTGTAAGGATGGTCGAGAAGTGAAACAGATTGTTCTGAGAGCTTGTGTAGTTTGTGTCTCTCCGTCCTTGGAGCTATTCAGAACCCAGCTGGATGTGACGCTTAGCAATCTCCTCTGTTCGCTCTGCTCTGAGTTGAGGGATTAGACAAGGCAGTCTCCAGTGGTGCTGTCCAGCCTTAGCTGTCCTGTGAGTCTGTGAAAGTATGCTGTCTGGAGGAGCAGGTGTGAACAGAAATGGTAAGCATTTAAAACACTGCTTTGGTAGTATCCATTTAGTTCATCATACACATGCTGTAGCTCTCCAAGACATTTTAAATATTAAGAATGTAATTGTATTCCCTCTGCAGTTTTTGGTTTTGGTGTTTTGGGGTTTTTTTTACATTATGTCATGCACTGGAAGTCCTTATCCTTTATGAACAGAAATCAACACAATGAAACTCCTTATATTCTAGAAGTACCTTAAAGCTTCCATTTGACACTTCCAGAAGTTGATCTGGAAGTTACTCATGTGTTCAAGAGAGGAGCCAGGCTCCTGTATCAGCCTACTATGGCTGTTTTGACTTTTCTAAATATATGAAATTATGGCTCAAGAGGCCTGCTAATTGTTCTTTCTCACAAAATAAAATTGGAAGATTTAAGTCCTAACTAGCAATTATTTTAAGAAAAAAGAAGTGTCTCTGCATTTGTTCACAATTCTTGTAAATCATGGCTGTATTATATGAAGCCAACTGCCCTCCCAGGTAGAACTTTTATTTAAAAAATTGTTACAATGTGTAGTAAAGTCAGCCTGTTGAGTCTTGATGTGTTCTTCAATGTGTAGCAGATTCCACTTGAGTCTTGTTTGATGACTGTGATTAAGATGCAGTCAAAATAAGCTTCACTGGATGACATGTTTGTAGAGTGGTATGTTCTATGGGACCATCTTCTGTTATACAGGGCCATGTTTGTACATTCTGAGAGATGTCTTATTTCAAGTAGAGGCTAAAGTTTTTCCTGATTCGTGAAGGAAAATGGATAGACTAAAATGCCCATATGCAAGTACACAGGCATAAAGACTATATTCATATATTAAATGACTGTAGTCCAGTTCAAGTACCTAGAAATACGATTATGGAATATGCATTAAATTTCAGTATCAAGAAATCTGGGGTTTTTTTCTCCAGTGTTCTTACATTTTTTTATATCACATATGCAATTAAACAAAAAAAACTACAGTGCTACTGCTCTCTCCAGCTTCTTAAAGCCCCAACCACACATTTTAACCATGTTATATATTTTAACCAAGACAACTGAAAATGGTGTAAACAAATGTATCTTTTTCAGAGGTATCTAATAATAGCTGTGAATTCAAGTGATAATAATCCTCCGCATTTCAGTGTTACATGTTTGAAAATGCTGTGAATCATTAAGTCTCACAGCATGTGGAATAAATAGTGATGTGAGCAGATTCGAGAAAGCTTTAATAATTTTGTGTTTAGATCTGTTATGATGGCAGGGGAAGACAGCCATAGTGTGCAAACGGAGATGTTTAGATACTTTGTTGTAGGCTGTTGTTAGATATGTTATCTTTCAAAGGCAGAGTATTTCTGCAAAGGAAAGTTGCGAAATCTGCCAGAATAAAAAGATTGGCTGAAAGTGTTCAGGATCTGTATGGGCTTCAGATGTGGTACCAAACACAGGCTGAAGTGTGTAGTTCCTTTGTGGTTTGTGTTACATCCTCTTTGCAACAGATTAGGTCTTTGCATATCATCAATCATAACTGCTGCCACTGCACAGGCACCCTCGTAGCAATCCCAGTGTGTTGGAAACTGTTGGTGTGCAGCTTTAGGGAAGTGTAACTGCACAGTGCAATCCTGTTTTCCAAAAGACCAGAAAGTTCACAGCTTCTTGAAAAGGGAGAAAGTGTACTCGCAGGCAAGGTTAGCTACCTGTAGTGTAAAAGAATTGTTTTGTAAACTTGGGTAGGAGCAGACATGTTGTGACTTAAGAATGGCTTGTTGGCTGTTTAATGGGTTTTTTTAGATGTCATTCACCTTATTTGTGCATGTATGCAGAGCTGCTGGAATGTTACACTGAATAGTTACTCATCTCCAGCCAGGGTCCTTGGAGATACCCACAGTTTTATACAGGAGAAAATATTATGCCAATGTTCAAGATAAATTTGTTTGTCACAGTAATTGTCTTACATCACAATGTCTTACATTCAGAAATTTTCAAGTACTTTTTTCAGGGAGGCATTTTTGCTTTATTTTCTTCTGTAAAGGAAATAAGTTTTTTGTTTTTCATGGTGGGAATATGTAGAAAACTTGAGCCTAGTCTTGCTAGACTGTCTGCTGAAATCTGAGACAGCCATATTGTTTTTATTAGTTCATCCAGTACTCAATGTCTTTGCATTAAACTCCATGCTTTTCTCTGTATTTGAGTTTTTCAAAGTTCTTAATTGGAGTTTTAATTTCAGGAAGACTCTAAGAAGTTGAATCTGTGATCCTAGGACAAAAATTACTTTGTGTGGTATGCGGAGGTATCCTTTATTGCTAACTGGACAGCAGTATCTGCCTAGAAAAGTTCAGTATTCTTTCTGAGGAAGTATTCGTGTATTTTGAGGTGAATTGTTCTGTAACTCTTGCAGACATTCAGATATTCAGTCTTAGGTGATAAAACATCAAGGCAGATATCAGCAGAAATTGTCAGGATAAGCAGAATTATAAGCTGCAATAGTCTTCATAATTAAAATATGACATTTAGAATCAAATTGCAGTTTTGTTCCAGAAAACCTTGGAATAGCTTGGGTTTGGCTTTCCTTTTTCACTCAAGCTTTCATTGCTGCTTGCTAGGGAATCTGACTTTTTTTTTTTTTTTGCTTTTGCTACTCACATTTTCTTTTTCAGGCACTGATGCCTCCTTCCCTCTCTGACCTTGAGTGCTGTCATCTGGAATTTCACAGTGATTAAACAATGTGTTGCCCTTGCAATGCTACTGTTCTCTGTGGCCTCTTGAACTCTAGTATTTTCATCTTCTGTGTGATTTTCACTGTTTTTATGGGAGTGGATTATAGCTCTGGGTTCTACTGCCACCACTTTGGTTTCCTTGATCCTGAGGAACATTTCCTTTGTCTCATTTGAAGCTTAGTTTTTCATTTTTTGCTTCTGATTTTTGTTTGTTAGTTTCTTACTGTTTTTAGTTATGGTCCTTAGTCGAGGAAATCATTCTTGCTGCCTAACTAGTCTAAGAATATTACCCATAATACATGGTACAAAATTTCATCTGTTTTTATTCCTGTGATGGAACTCTTTCAGTAAGTTCATCCAGTCTTCTTGTGGCTTTCTATTTTAAGGAAGTAATTAAGAACAAACAAAAAGATAAATATAGAGAACAGCCCGACCTCCTTATTGCCCCTTTAAAGGCTGCTTTGCCAAGTTATTTGCTAAACACTTGTTTATTGTGCCAATAAACAATTGTAAAAATTATTTTTAAAGTTACTGTAACATTTAAGATTCTCATAAGTATGTTGCTACAATGCACATGTTAGTGCTTTGTGCACCATTAGGTTATTTTACACAGGCTATGTTTTAGTTGAGGCTCTTGTGGGAAGGACTTTCTGGTTGCTGTAATTCAGATTATACTTAGGTGTTATCCTTACCTGTATGGTGTCTTTTTGCTGGGTCATGCTACATACCAAAGATTTTTCCAGGCAATATGTTTTCTAAAGTTTGGCTGAGTCTTGCTTTACATGACAGGAGTAATAAATCTTTTTCCCTCAGTAACCTGTTCATTATCTAATGGATGTACCTAATGAGAGTGCCAAGAGAGGGTCTAATCTTTTCCTTATATTTATTTCTTCTTTGAATACAAAGTTTACAACAATATTTTTCCATTTTAAATAATCACTTCCCTCTCACTTTTGTTCACTTTTTCTTATGTTCTGGGCTTCTCTTGAGCAAGTAAATTACAGAAGATTTTGCAGGTTTAAGTCTTAGATAGTGTATTTCTTCATCAAGAAAAGTGACCTTAGAAGTATCTATGTACAAGTGTGGCCTTACAGAGGCTTAGAAGGTTTTACATTAGGCCTCCACAGTGGTGTTACCGTAGTGCCTTCCCACCTTGCTCTTTCCTCCTTTTTTCACCTGTTTGGGCTGCACATACTGGTAATGGTCTCTGGTCCATTTGTTGAATATATTTATCCTTTGCCTTCACTTTTCCTTTTCTCACCTACCCAGTGTCTCTGTTTTAATTTCTCCAGTGTTGCCTGGCTTTAATTTCTACAAGTATCTTATCCCATCTTGAATAATCTGCTGCTCTCATCTTCGTCCGCTTCGATTCTAGTACTAAGGTTTCTGAGAAAGCAGTTGCCTGCCTACAGAAGTGCAAAATTACTGAGATCTGAGATTGTCTTGATGCCTTCTTGCTCAGCTTGGGATCCAGTTTACTTATTTTCACTCCATTTTTCTAAGTTTGCCCACTTCACGAAACAACATATTTTCTGTAGTCTTACAGCTCTTTTTTTTTTCTCCTATAGCAGTATTTGTCAGTTGAAGTTAAAGAAAAAAGAAGACCCATACCTGCAACCCTTTTTCCAAGAATCACATTAACATCCTGCAAATGCTTCCTGTAGATTTTTTTATTTTATTGGAAAAGTGGGACTTGATTCACCAGCCTGACTATAGGTGTCTTAACACTGATGTTCCCAAGAATACCTTGCTTTGCCCTTTCAGCTTCTGACCCACAGGGCACTGATCTCTCTGAAAACCATCTGTCACAGCTGCCATAAATGTGCCCTGAGGCATCTCAGATGACACTAAATAACTTGGTTTCATCAGATGCACCAAGTTTATGGAGATTGGGTCTTTCACAGCTTTGTGTGCGGTGGAGTAGCTAGTATTTCTTCTGGAGTGTCACAGAGGAGCAGAGAAGTTGGTTTGGTTTTTTCTAATGCAGTTAAATATATTTTTTTTTTCAAATTGTCCCTCTATTATGAGATGTTTTTGAGTCTTTAAGCTGACTATTCTGCCTTTCCTTTTCTGATATCTTGATTTGCACATCAAGTCATAAATTAAGCTCAAAAACATCCTTTACTTGAGAGAAGAATAGCCTGTCAGCAGCAGTACAACAGCAAAATAGAATTACTCATCTATCTTCTTTCAGTCGTAGTAGTTTTGTATTTAACAAGTTTTATTGTCATTTCAGGAACTAATCTTTCTTGCCAACCAATTAGAAAGGGGTTCTGTAGGTATTACATTACTGTATTTGATGTAAAGCCTGCTGAGCAAATTCTTTAGGGTGGAATCCAGTGACAAGGATTCCAGGCAGGTCTGCCTTTAGTTAATTCAAATCCTTTCATACTGCTGACTGCACTGGCTTAGTATCTTGGTTGCAGGTTGTAGTGAGTAACTGATTATTTTTTTTATCTGTAAAGACAGTTAAAACCAGCTGGTTTAGGTAAGAATTTGTTTACAGAAGAGTCTGATCAGTGGTTCTTGTCTACAGTTTGCATGGCTCCTAGAAGAGACAGGTTAGAATTCTGACTTGATGAATAATATAATTCTAATGGCTTTTCCTTTTTAATACTCAACAAGAGCACTTTCTGTATTTTCCCAAAACTGATTCTGCTCATGATCTGGTCTCTTGCTTCAGCAATTTTCTTATTATCTGTGAATGCATTTCATTATCAAATTGCACTTGGATTTCTTAAAAGCCAAATGGGTTGATCTACTTCGTAACAAATTCCATTCAAATTGCTCTCATTCTCATGTTGCAGTGGCCACACATGTTTATTCTACATACTTACTGCTGACTTAGAAATTCTTGGTGTCAGAAGAAACTGAAGGATATAGATATCCTTTCAAAAGTAGAATTTGGGAAGTTAACTGGTAGGCTGCTTCCTAATTTTGCTGCCATTTGGTTAAACAGGGATGTTAATGCTGTGGCACTCTTAACGTAACATTTTTCAGCACTACCAAATTCATAGTATGGTCTAAAAAAGAAGAAAAATACCCCAAAAATGAAGTTACCAGGAGAGGAAAAACTGGGTAGGCCAGTGGAAAGTGATTGTAGGGATTTCAGAAATTTCTCAGTTTCTCGCTGAGAAACACCTGTCTTGCTTGTAGTCAATTCTTATTCCTCTGTTAGAGTTGCTCATGCATTTTGATAGATGAGAAAAGAATAGTCCATGTGTGTTTTAAAAGAAATTATAGATTTAAGTATTAATATTTCTATCTTTTTGTCTGTGGAGAACATATTAACTTGTCTTTTGAAGTTCTGTGAAGCAAAATATTTCAACATTTAATGCTGTTTGCCTGAGGAGAAAGAAAGGAAGAGAAAGTAATATTTTTGGATAATTGGAAATGTAATTCCATCGAAGTAATTATTGGCTGGTATATCTACAGCAATGAGATAAGTATGGTCTGAGTGAAGGTTTTGCTTGCCTTGCTCTTACAGTGGCATGGTCATGGTCAGTAGTGTTGCAGAGCACCACACAGTTGGCCTTCCGTCGAGGGAATAAGGGCCAACAGAGTTGAAACGTATGCAAAACTAGAAACTCATGTGCTGGAGATGCAAGGAAAAGGGTATTTATGTCATTTTGGTGAGAAGGGTAGAGAATGCAGGACTATCTTGATTTTTTCATTGGTTTTTTTTCCTGCAAGGTTAAAATGGTAACCATTCTCAAACTCTTAAGCAGAACAATTTTGCAAATTACTTTATTGGTTAAAAGTGTTACTTTTATTTACCCCAGCACAATTACATTTGAAGAGGGTAAGCCACAGATAATATAACGTAAGCATTAAATATAGTACTTGTTATAAAAATGGCTGTTTCTAGTAGGTCAAGACAAACTGTTAGCTTGTGATTCAAAATATTTAGCACCTTATCTTTTGTGAGCTTACTGCAGAGGCTAGTGTTAATATTTATGTCAAGTAAAACCAGATTTACGTTGGCTGTTGTGATTGTTTAAATACCTTTTATTTGAGTGTAATGAAGCATTTTTTATTTATGCGTCATAGCCCTGCCAAGGAAACTGTTAACTGCAGCTTTAATTTCTCTGGGTTTTGGTATTTAACAAGAACAAAACTCGGCTTTAGGATGGATTCTCTTAATCTGTAGTCTGATTTGTTACGGTGTGTTTTTGCTGCGAGTGTGGAATTTAGGGAAATAGCTCATGCTCATAGCTGAATAGGGCAAACTCCTTCATTGGTGCCTAAGCCTTTTAGAGTCAAAGGTGTTACCTTTTCTTTTCTAGTATGTAAATTAAACAAGACATAAGTGAGACTGCATGGAAGGGGAGAGCGCACAGCAGAAAAGTTGAGGAGACTGGGGGTGATGTGTATGGATGTCTGATACGCTTAAAAAAAAAAAGGTTCTTTTTTCTTTTGTTTTGGGAACCAGCTGAACATCTTTGGATTCATGACAGAAGTGAGACTTAATAGAATAAGATTTGAAGGAATGCTTTTTTTCATTTTTAAATGTGTTAAAAATTTGTTCTAAGGTCAAATCTTGGGATCTTTAATAGTAAGATGCTGTATTTAACTTCCAGAATGAAAGCCACTGATGATAGAGAATCACTGCTCTTTTGTGTTAACATTGAAGTGGAAACAACATTTTCTTCTGTACTTCTTTGTCTCAAATTGTCAGCCAGCCTGTGTGAGGTTTGATTGTAGCAGAATAAATTAGGGTTTACATTTGGCTAAAAACCTATGGTACTCTAGGAAGGAGAGCATAAATGATACATTTCTATTTGTTAGAATATAAGAAAAATGGCATCATTTTTAGTTTCCATGGGGTTGTAAAATGGTTTGAATATGGTCTCAGCAATAGTGTTTTGTGAATGTATAATTAACAGGCGTCAAAATATTGGTTTTATTTATTCTGAAGCCTATAAAACCTATGTAGCTATATAACATATGGCCTTTTGGAAATTGAATGCACTATAGGAAAAATTATCTTGAAATACACATTGGCATTAATATTGATATATTTGGTCTCAGAGTGACTTTTATTTAAAGGACTTAGGAATTTGGATTTGAGGCATGTTTACCCTGGACAAGTAGAAGCAATTTTAGCAATTATAAGTAATTATGGGTAACAGAAAATCAAATATCACAATGTTAATTTTTACTCTGGATTCTGTCTGTTGTGCCTGAATAGTTCTTTGGTATCAGTAGGTCATGAACACTTTTAAAATCCAAATATCTGCATAGTTGGTCACACACTGTGGATAAGGACTCATACTCATAATGCCACTAACATTTTGTGGAAGAAGGGGTCTGACAAAAGGTGGTAAAGAACAAATATGAGCACGTGAGACAGATGATAGATTGGTTTGCCCAGCTGCAACATGATGTGCCTGACCTTGGTGTGACCACACATCACATGTGAGTGGTCAGAGAGGGCACCATCCCCACACGTCCCTGATCCCCCAGCAGGATTCACTGCGTGGCATATGCAGCTGACCTGAACCCCAAATTGTTAAAGTTTACCACCTAGCATGTTAAACTAATAATGGCAGCTTTAATTTACTGTTTTATTGAGCGCTGCATATATTGATGTTCTGGGAGCTGCTGTGAGTTCACTCTGTGTAAGGAAAGGGTTTGTACTTACTTGAACCTCCATGTTGTACCTACTGCCACAGCTTTCCTGAGATTCACCCCTTACTGTGCAGCTCGTAGAGGTGGATATGGTTTATTGCTGATCTCACTACTCAAGCAGAGTCTTGAAGCTGCCTTGTGATGCAAGGTTCTGTAATAGTTTTGTACTTATCAGATATGGAGGTGTAACATCAAAAATACACTGTTATTTTGATCCTTCTTTTATTCTAAGCAGCTTTTTTTAGTATATGTGTAGTTGGAGTGCAGCTCCTAAGTGAGCTGAGCTGTAGATATATCTATTTACTCTGTTTCACCAACTCTGTTAAAGCAGGAATGCAGAGAATGGATAGCATGCAGCTAGCACCTGGAGTATGAAAAGTATGTGCTAAATGGGTTACTTAGCATTACGCAGGAACATGGCAGAAGCACAGGTGTAGTCCTTTCCTTTGGAGTAGCATTGGGCTGCCTAAGTCACAGGCCAGGCTTTTTCACTGTGCTGTGTTCTGAGTTATTCGTTATATGCCTCTTTCAAAACTCAGTCAAAGAACGTATTAAGGTGAATCTCTTCAGTACATAGCCTGAAGTTCACTGCTCTTTATGTAGAAATTGATGAGATTGTTGAAAGGAGCCATGCATGACATTTTAATTGTGGTAAATATCAAGAAAAGGGTTGCATTGTTGTGGTGTAGGAACTACCCCCCCAGTAAACATCAACTTTTCTGAATTCTTCAGTGCTGTATTACAATTGAGGCAATCTAGTAATTATTTTCTCTTACTTAAAATAGATGCATTTCCTGTTGAAATTTTATGCCTTTTCCTCCAGGACTGGTGCCCGTTTCGTTCTTTTAAATGAAATTTAAATGAAATTAAAGGGTTTATTTTTATGTTGAGTGTGTCAGGAATTTTAACTGGCAGACCTCTGCTATTTTCTGCACCCCATACTTACACGTGCTCCTGACAGCTGTGAAAGGAAGGTGGGAGTGCGGACAGGGGAAACCCACACTCTGCTCTACTCGTCGCATGATCAGTGAGTTTGTGATTTGGAGCCATGCTGTAGAGAATACTTACTTCAGACTGGCCAGTGGCTTCTTGGTCATGAGCCTTTATCCTCTGCAATTAATCTTCATGACATCCTTGCTTCCAGCTAAGGCCAAAATAAGTTTACAGAATATCTGCAGTTAAAATTGTCATGTTAAATTCCTTGCGATGGTGACATCACTGAGCCAGCAGTGATGTGGCTTTGCAAGATCTGTTCATCTAATGCTTTCCTCCAATTCTGCATTCACAGTTTTTTAAGAAATAAAAAGTGGTGTAACTTTCTCTGAACAGAATTGTTTATAAGGATTACCATGCTGGTTTTACTTTGCTGTGTGGATTTTAAATGAGTTGTACCACATAGTAGGCAGCCTTTTTTTCTGATGTCTCCTACCTCATAGATCTGTTTTGTGCAAAAGCTCAGTTATTCTTTCGTATTGTCTTAAAGAATGATGGGGAGGTAGACAAGTAAGGCTAGAAACACTTATTTTTATTTTTAAAAAATTTTCTTGAACAGTGGGTGGGTTTTTTTGAAAGCTCAGATGCATATGACCACCTCTTGATCTATATGAACTCTGAAGTATGTGTACTAGTGAAATACTACAACCCAAATTGCTTTTAATTGCTTATCTTGTGACACTGGTAAGATGAGAACTCAGTGCCAAGCTGTGATGAAGTTTTATATTTTCAGTTAATTTTAGTCTCTCCATTTAAATGTGCAATACTGCATTTCTCTTGGCCAGAATTTGGGTAGTTGGAATGGTTCCTGTTGAACTGTGTATTCTTCCTTCTAAGAGTTGGCGGTGGTGAGGAGAAGAGAGTGAGTAAGTGCTACTAATTTTTAAAAGCTCTGGTATTTTGAAAGTCGTGACCTTAGTAGTTTGCAATTGACTTTTAATAGACAAAACACAGCCGTCTAAATATGCTACTTTTTATTAAAACAAGATCACTTTTCTAACTCGGTGTTTTGAGGCAACCCTCAATAGTGTTTGAATTGCCATTTGAGATAGAAAGCAATAATGTATTTCATGTTTCGTTGCTTGCAGAGGAGGAAGAAGCTGCGCCTCAGGAATTTTACTTCATCCCCCAAAACATCTGATGCTTATGTTGCATGTGAATTTTTTGTAAAAATTATATGGATATATACATGAAATGTATGTAATGTAGCTGTCAAATTCTGTGTTTAAAATATGTGTTGTATGTGATTATTTTATATTTTATTTATAAGCACATATATAAAAGTGCAAACAATGTTTTCATTTATTGCTTTTCAGGGGATATAATTTTTAATGCTCACTATCCTGACCTGCCACCAGATTTTATCTTTGGAGAAGATGCTGAATTTTTGCCAGATCCTTCTGCCTTGCACGTAAGTCCTTTACTGTTTGAGAACCTTACACCTTGCAGAGAGACTTCACTTCTTTGGAATAGCTTCAGCAACAGAAATTTTATAACAATGCAAAATAAAAAAGAAACATACCTTTTATCTCACTGGCACTTGGAGTGTAAACACATTGCTTTTCTTTAATGCTGAAAAAATGTTTAAAATGTTTAATGTAAAATGCTGAAAAAGATGTTTAGGCTTGCATATCTTTCCTTTTCAGGAAATACAGTCTTTCCTAGTGGTCAGGGTGGTACAATGAATTCCAGCAAATCATTCACTTTCAAGCCATAGTTCATACCAAGTATATAAAGCTGGATTTGAAGTTGAATCCCTAAATGGGGCAAGGGGGGAAGTTTAAAACATTTTAATCAAGAAAATACTACCTTTATAATAATTTTTTAGAATAACTGTAAAAATATGTCTAGTTAATATCTGACCATCTTAAATGATCTGTCTCAGGAAAAAAGTTGATAAATTGTGTCTTTAAAAGCATTTATTTCTAAAATAAAGTAGCATAATTTGGTGTAGCATTGTTGATTTTTGTTTTCTGTTGAGGAAGGATAGAACTAGGTAGTATGTTATGGGAACCACTGCATCAGAGAAAGCTATCTGCTCATGTGCATTAGGGTTATCTAGACAAAGAAATGACCTTCTAAAAGGTGGGAGTGACAAAAATTAATGAGAAAATACTTTTATACAGCCTTATTACTACAGAAGAAGAAACACCACAACCTGAAACCAAGCATTTTGTTCACTAGTCACAATTAGCCTCAAGTAGTAAAGCCTTGTTTGAAGAAGCTAACAGTGCTTATGCTTTTAGAATACTTCTCCCTCTCAAAACTTACTGGTAGTTACTAAAGAGACTCTTTGCAGAGCCTTGACCTGCAGCTCCTCTTGTGCTTTATGAGCACATCTCCAGAGCTCCCCAAAGGAAGTCAGTGGCTGTAGTGCTGTGGTACGGGTGTCATGCTGGAGGTTGAACATGTCCTTGATGTGTGACATGACAAGCATTGGGTTTTGGTTTTACCTTTCACTTCGTAGTAAGTTAGATACAAAAATCAGAAGAACTGGTTTCAGTAATTATTTTTAGCATACCTAATAAAATTTTTAAAAGGTGAATGTCATATTTCTTTTCTTGTCCTGATAACTTTGCTGTTAAGCTCGCAGACTCCATTGGGAAGGAGGCATGGTGCTGATGAACAGCTATTTCATTAGGCTAGTTTATAGAAAAGGTTTTACTTTCTATGACAATTCCAGAATTGTTTTCACACTCCTTTTTTGACCAGTTCTATTTTCCTCTTTTTCTCATTTGTTTCACAATCTTAAAACCTCCTGAGCAGTATTCACACTAGCAGCTACTTTTTATAGTTGATATTTAAAGGAGATAAACACCTTTTGATGTACTGGAAAACAGAAATTAGTAACAAATTGCAAATGAGATACAAAATAACTTGGGACATCTTGCAGAAATGCTGTTCAGATGGAGAAGCTTGCTGAGAGTGATACGGTGCCATATTTCTCATGTGAAGAGAAGTCACTAACAGTAGTGATCCACAGGAAAAC
This sequence comes from Aleadryas rufinucha, assembly GCA_013397815.1. NCBI lineage: Eukaryota > Metazoa > Chordata > Aves > Passeriformes > Aleadryas > Aleadryas rufinucha. The sequence goes on from VZTH01005064.1 coordinate 483,102, forward strand.
CTGCAAGGATAAAAACATCCTTATTTTTCTTTCTTTCTTACATTGTTCATTAATGATGCTTCTTTTGGGAGTGTTGCTTTTCTTCTGCCTCAGCACAGAACAAACTTCCTGTCTTCTCTGTTGGAAAGCAACTTGGAAGAGCCATTTGCTTCTTGATACATAATGACATATTAACCAGCCTGTTTTAAAGTAATTAGAACAAACCAAAGAAGAAATCTGCAAGCCAATGGTTTTCCTTTGGTAATTAAGCCTTGCTGAAGCATTCACTATATAAAGGTAACCTTTTTTGATAAGGTCCTTGGCCATTCTCCTTCAGTTTGTCCTGATGGTATCAGAGTATGCTATTCCCACCTTGCAGCTGTGGTCTACATAGTGTACCCTTGGTTTTGCATTCACTCTTTAATGTTCCGTTTGGTTGGTAGACTTTTTCTTCAGAATGTTGCATTAACAAAAACTTGCTTATTATGCTAAGTCTTTGAATAGCACTCTTTTTTCCACAAATGTGAGAGCTGTTTAATGAAGATAATTTTAATTGAATTCTAAGATATTAGCAGAATTCTTAAATGTGTTAACATAGCTGTCTACTGACTAGAAGTAAAATGCAGATTAGCACATTGACCATAATTTAATGCTCCTAATCTTGAGCAGTCTTCAAATACTTCTGATGCAAGAGTTCCTGGCAATCAAAACAGAATCTACCATGCACAAAAGCATGTAGATGTTATTCAATGAGGAGCACAGTCTCTCAGTAAGTAATATGTGCCATCAGATCTGTGGGAATTCTGACATTGAGCCTGCATGCGCTGCTCTCATCTGTCTGAGTGTCTTGTTTTCCAAGAAGGAAGTCATCACATGTTGTTAGATGGCTTGAGTCAGGCATTATGCTTAGGTTGAAAGGAGAACCAGGTACTCCAGATTCCTCAAGCTCGTGTAGCTCTAATAGAGACTGTCAGAAGGCTTCCCTGAAGACATTTGAATGGCTGTGTTGCAGATCATTTCAGTCACTCTTCAGTTTCCATGGCCATGGGCAGACCTTCCAGTTAGGTTTTCATCTGAGCATGGTAACAGGTGTTCAGTTAAGCAGCTGTTAGCCAGACAGCTAAAGCAAGGTTCCAGAAATACTGCATTTTAAAAAGTAAGTGCTGTAGATGAATAGTTCATGTTTTGTGGGGTTTTTTTCCCCAGAGAATTCCTAGATGAATAGGCTAGTATTCCAGCCGTAGAGCGATGTGTTGAGCACTCTTGTTATATAAGCAGACCTAATGCTTTCTTGAATTGATACTGCAGTTGCAGAATCAAGTTGAAAATGGTCACTGAAATTTAGCTTTGCTTTTGTGTCTTGCACAAGCATTAAAGTCACTTGGGTTTGAAACTCAGCTTGAGTCTCAAGTTCAGCACTGCAAAGTATGTGCTTCATTACATGTCTTACCAGTAGTGGTTACTCTACTGGTAGCAGGGTCTAATTGTCTGCCTGCTGAGCTCGTAGGATGATGTGGGCTTGTGGAGCAGTTCAACAGCAGGGCACGGGGGCCTTTTGGTTTGTTGTACAGTTTTATTTACAGTCAGGGGGCTAAATTCTTTAGGTTGATGGTGCTGTTCATGCTCAAAGAGTTATTAAAAATAAACGTTTTTACTTTCTATTGTCATTAAGAATGTTTTCCTATCAAATGCATTTGATACTTGCATATATAGTATGCGTAAATAAAATCAGCTTCTCAGAATGTAAATAGAAAAGTTCTTTCCTGCTCTAGTGTTTATTCATTTTGGATGACAAGTATTAGAAATGTATTTTAAAAACAACCTATGATTCACTCCGTTCTGATAAAAAATTCAGTTGGCACACAGCAAGATTAGTGATTGTGTACGGATGAGATTAATTTGGAGCTCATTACAATGACGCCAGTTTGAGTAACAAGAATTGTTTGTTATGTTAGCCTAGTTGATTGTTAATGTGAGACAGTTAATAACTGAAGTGCTTATTCAAAATGTTAACCCCATTTTTCCAATGATTTTGAAGTCTCTCCTGTTTGGCAAAGAGGATACAGTCGAAGTATAAGCAAGGTAACAGTCAGTTCAAGGAAATGGGTATCTTAGTGTTCTACTTCAGGTCTCCAGCTAGTCTCCCCACAATTATTCTGCCCACCCATTGCTATCAAAAAGGCTTCATTAGCCTTAGTGGGAATGGAGACAAGAGGACATGAGCATTTCCTGAAGCAGAATATGTCCTTGTGGGCTAGTATATAGCATATTCCTTGTGGGAGTACTTAGTGCTCCATTTGCGTGGGAGGAAGATATTGCCGTCACAGATTTTCAGAGAATGGGCCACTGCAGTTCTCATGCCAGTACCTAGCATTGGGAGGATTGTTTTCCGTCGTGTAATTGTTAATACTGAGTTCAGATTCCAGTCACTGTGGAGTTAATTCAGCTCATTGTGCTACTCAAGTGTGTTGGCTGTCACACTCTGTATCTTGTGTAGACCAATGTTTGTTTTTAAGTTTTTGTATTTGTGCTTATTAGACTCATTTGGCTATATGATGACTGTCACGAAGGTTGTATTTTCTTGTGTGTCTGTGTTCAAAGTCTTAATCATTATTTCTGTTGGTTGCTGAGTTAGCTTTTAATGGGTAATGAAGAGATCCTTTAAATATCCCTCTCTTCCATTAATTGTTCTTTATTTACTCAGGTGCATGAGACACATGTTTAACAGTGTCAGTTTTCCCCCTGCTCACAGTAACTCCCAAACAGCCCAAACACCCCTTGTATTAACTAATGTTGTTTGAACTATTTTGTTCTAAAAGGTCTGTGAGTTGTATTGTTAGCAAAGATTCAGATGTTGTGTGTTCTAGTGTGAGAGAACGTCATAAGGGCAATGAACTCAATGGTTTTTTGAGTGTGATTTTAAAATATAAAGCCACAGCAGTGGGTTCTGCTTGTCTGGAAAATGCATGGATAAGTTCAACCTTTTTAGCTCTTCTGCATGCTCTATTTCAAATGGCAGCAGCAGATTTCATTCTTGGACCCCTAACCTGCTGCTCTTGTACTGAAAGCCTTAAATTACTTTGGCTTCAGTTGAACTTAGGGAATTTAAGTGAAACAGAATGCAGAATTGGATCCTTCAATTTATTAGAAGGTTTTTTCCTTATTTTGAACTACTTTTTATTCCCATTTATTGCGTTCACTTTTCAGTCATGTCTTGACTTTGTCAGAATGTGTTTTGATTATTTATAATCCAATGGTTTTTATTGTTTAATTTTCTGAAACAAACATGAATTCTGAAAACTTTTTGTTCCTGTCCCTCTCTGTTGATCCTACCTATTTGTATCTGTGGGGGATGTAGATATGTGTGCACATGTATATATATATATGCATATAGCCACTGCAGCCTTGCTGAGTATTTGTCTGGTATTGATAGGTAGTGGAAAAAAAAATCACATTTTATACCATCAGAGAAGTAATTTAATTCAGGAACTTTCCCAAGGACCTTTCGACTGGTATTGTTGTATAGTTACAGTATACATTTTTGTCCACGTTTTTGAACAATAGAGGTATGCCAGTGCAGCATTCCTTTTAAAGCCAGATCTGAAAGAATGTTATTTTAAATGTATTTCGATCTGGTTTTGGTGTCTGAGCTCCACACAGCTCCTCAGGGAATCACAAAATCACAGAATAGTTAGGGTTGGAAGGGCCCTCTCGAGATGATCTAGTTCAACCCCTCTGCCCAGTTAAGTACTGGGTTTAAAATGAGAAATCCCCCAAAGAGGATTCTGGCTGGGAATCCTCTCCTGGTGTAGCCTGGCCAGCTTGACTGCAGCCTGTGTGAGGCCAGCATTCAGGAGGTCCTTCTGAGAAGTCACACGGTGCTGAGAGCGAGTGTTAGGATTGTCTGTGTAGACATGTGGTAAAGATGGTGGCTGTGCAGTCCAGCAGAAGGCGTTCAAGACGATGACAGAAAACAAGTTTTTCCTGTCATCTTTCCATCTTTGAGTCCTTCAACACCTTTCTACACCAGGAAGTTATTCCTTTTTCTCCTTGTTTTAGTCTCCTTAATTTCTCTTACAGTCTTTCGTTTTTGTCCTTTTTTAGAGTTGTTAATATTTATAGGGCTGAGAGAGGTTTAGCTACCTTGTGTTACTGTGTCATTTTCTATTCATGTAAGATCATTGCATATATTTACCTCACTTTCTTTTGCCAAACCTCACTATTTCCTTGCACAGTTTATAAAACGTGGCTTTCTATCTCAAAGCATAAGCAGAAGAGAATAGGCTGAGGTTACAGGTTCTGCTTTACTTAATTGCAACATTTTGACTGGACTTTTCACCTAGTGAATCCAGAAATTTAAAAAAAAAAAATCTGTAGTTTGATAATAATTCTTTAATTTTGAGGGAACAAAATATCTTTTAAGCCAGGTAGTTTTGCCTTTCTTGCTTAAATCTTGCTGGTGTAGAAGGCAAAATTAATTCCTTAGTTATGTAAAGGGCTTCAGGGGGAAACATTTCCTTTCATTTTTTGGCACAAGCTTCTCTGATAATGCAATTTCTCCCTAGAATATGAAAAATCTAGAATATTAGCTTTTAAAATATAGTATTTCAGTCCAGGAAAGACTAGTTTTTGGAGAACATTGGGAATGTGCATGGACATTTGGCTAAAGGATGGCGAAGTGGGAGAAAATGTTTTTCCGCCATACTAACTAAAGTGCATGTGGTGGACTTAATCATTGTGCGCTAGTAAAATAGGGGGAGAAAACATTTTATGGTTTTCCATTCATAGCATTGTATTAGGAAAAAATAAAGATTCTTTTCATCTTTCATATGAGTTTGGCCATATTTTTCATGGTTATTGATTCAGATGGGCCAGAAGGTTGGACCAGAATAACAGGATGTTTAAATCTTTAATGTAAAATGCTGAAAAAGATGTTTAGGCTTGCATATCTTTCCTTTTCAGGAAATACAGTCTTTCCTAGTGGTCAGGGTGGTACAATGAATTCCAGCAAATCATTCACTTTCAAGCCATAGTTCATACCAAATATATAAAGTTGGATATCCCAAGCCAGACAAACGAAAGCAGAACATTTTTTATGTGGAATTCTTGGAGTACAATGACAATGTGTTGGCATTTATAATTCTTTAATGTAAACCAGCAAACTAGTAATGTACTTCTGACTATGTTTTGCTTCAGTTTATTAATATGTAATCATACTTTACTTGAGCAATGTTTTGTTAAAAATGGTGAAAAAAGTATTATTAGAGAAACTAGTGGAAAATGAAAGGATTCTGGCCCTTATGTGTGATATTACTGTCACAATACACTCTGCTTCCTTACAAGAACTCTAGAAACAGTCAGAAATGGCATGTCTTGAAGGCAACAGCTTGTTAGCTTTTTAGAAACACATTTACAAGGGGCTTGGGTTTGGGTGGGGGTTTTTTTTGAGAGAAAAGACTGACACTAGGACAGTCTTCCTGAATTGAGAATACTTTTAAATTCTTTGTAGTACACACATTGAATTCACGTTGATGTGCTATTATAATCCATTTTTTGTAGAGGGAGTTGGTCATTGCTTATGAATATGCAAGTAGAAAAAACTTCTAAATTAACTGATTGCAGAAGGTCAGTTAGAAGTGGTCATTTCTGTCTAATAATGCAGTTTTGTATTTGATTTCATTCTGGACTGAATTCTGTTATAATTTATAATTACACTTTTCTCCAATTAAATTAGTTTAAGTTTGGTACCCTGAAGGTTCTTTCCTTCAGAAGATATTGTTGGGGCAAAGAAATAAATGTCTTTGCACTCAGGATGGTTTTCAAAAATTCTATTCATTTCCCCAAATGGAAGAAGGCTGAAGATATATTTTCCTTCCTTTTTATTGGTCTAAGTTTCAGCCTATATTTGTTTCAAAACCTCTTTTTGTTTTACTCATTCTTTACATTCTTTTATGTCTGTGTTTCCTTGCTGTCTTGTATTTCAGTTCCTCAGGCATATCTGCTCTTTTTTAGAGATAACTACAGAAATACAATTCAAATTTAGTCAGCATCTTGAGTCTTTTGTTTGCAGTATAAGTGTTTGTACAATTTTACATGAACTCTGCCATATACCCATCTTCCCAGAGATGCAGCTTCTACGTTCGTAAAGGAACCAAATGAGTGTTCTCATGCTGCTTTTTTGAGAAAAGATAACTAATTTGCAATAATTTTTCTGGTATGGTAGAGAAATAATTGTGATTTCCAATATCTTATGATTTACTCAATGGTATTCTGTAAATGTTTTCTTTAGGGACTGTATTTCCAAGGTCTTCTAAACCCTCTTGTAGTACAGATGTGAAAATAAACATGGCAATACTGCTCTCACAACAGTGAGATCCATCGTGTTATATGTTGATTTTAATTTGCAGGATTTTGGAAGGGGAAAAATGATTAGAAGAAAACAGTTCTGCATGTGCCACCCAACAATAAATGCTCAAGGGATGGTAGTGGATGCTGTCCAAAACATTAGCTGTCAAGGTTCTGCCTTTTTGCTGTAGCTAAAATTACTCGTGCTGACAGGAAAGGAAAAACCACAAGAGCTGATAAGAGTGAAAGACTTGCTATTTGAAAGGGACTCTTGAAGTAAAGATTTAACAGACCCTCCACTGAGGGGCTGAGGAGTTGAGGCCTGTTCACACTGCCATCAAGGCATGGTAAGTGAGTCTTTAGGTAAAAGATGCCCGTGCCTGTGTCTTGTGGGGGAGCTATTCTTGTATTCCTGCTTTGTTCCTTTTACTTGCCATGTCTAGATAAATGTGTACACCTCTGGTAGCCAGCTCCCAGGGAAAAAATTGCAGTGTACTCACGCGGATTAACTAACATTGGATTCACTAACCCAGAATTTAATATGTGCTGAGGGAATTAAGAAATTCCCTCTGGAATCAGGTAAAGGTATCATCTGCTTTCTGAGACAGGTGTGCTGAGAGGTCTGGAAAGAAACAAAACTTGCTCTAATCCCTTAGCAAAGTAGGGCAAGAAATGCTTATGCATGCCAAGTCTTCTGCAGATTAATTAGATAGTAGGCACTTGTAGCTTTTAAGGGTCTGATTATCTTCTAAGAGAGCTCTGTGGGAGAAACAGGCAGACTCAGGAAGAATGCACAACATAAAAATGTTCTCCTGGGCTTGACTTCCCAGATTCTGGATTTCCTGAGCACCCTTAGTTTACCAGGATCATCTGTCTCTTAACAGCTCCTACAGCCGGGAATAGAAAAAATTTGTAGTAACCCTAGGAAGCTGAGTTTACTCCTTTTTTGGGTGAATGGTACTTGAGGGGCAGTGTTGGATTTATTCTAGGTGAATGCAGAAGAGTGTTCTCCATGTGTCAGATTTGCTGGGATCTGTTATAGAGTTGCTTTGGGTATTGGATCATTTATCAAGAATCACACTGTGTAGCCAGTGGAAGAAAAAAGGGAAAAGAATTTCATGCAAGACATAGGATGCTTTTCTGAAAGCAGTATTAATTTCTTATTACATTGTTTTCCTGCTCTGTATTGTCTTGCTAATTCAAGGTCTTCAGGTATTTGGGATTTTGACTAAGTGTTTATAAGCTATTCTAATTTCTGTATCCAGTTTTCACAGCCTCTTGCCAAAAATAAAAATTAAAATAAATACTGACAATCCCAAGCTTTGTTTTGTGCAAACGTTTTTTTCTGGTTTTCACAGTAGTAGAGCACATGAGGTCTGTAAATTCTGTGGTTGTATTTGCAATGACAGAAGTGCTCCAGAGTTGAACTGTTTTTTTGAAATGTTAAGTTTTGATGTTTGCTGGAGCCCAAAAATGATCATTTCAAGAAGATCACTCCAGAAAGTTGTTCCAGTGGTGCTTTGGGGGAGAGGGATATGAAGAACCTGTGAAAACAAGATGACAAGTAGATGGCATGTAGGTTTACAGTGATTGATTTGAAGCTGCAGCCTGTAGGATGTTTAAGTGCTGGCTGCTAAGAAACTGAAGCCTTTGAAGTTGTTATAACACTCCAGCCCTGCAAATACTGTGAAAAATATCTGTTGATAGAAAGATGTGAGCATATGGTAGGTAATTATCCTGTGCTTTTTTCTGTGAGCAATTTCCCTGTGGTGCCCTGTGAAGAGTAGAGCAAAGTGGGGACTGAAACCAGATATGCCAGTTTCTAGTCTAATGCTGTAACCACTGGACCAATACCTCCTCTGTATTTATGTGGAGGATAAGTGCTAATATCACACTGTGATCTTTCTCATTTCAGGTAAAAACTTATATTGGTACTGATTTTAAGCCACTGTAGGATGCAAGTTGTGTGCATGTGGTGTGCAGAGATATAAACAAAATGCAAATCTGTACTTAACATTATTCTTTATGATAATTCTGGATGAAAGATGCTATAGAAATGCATTACCACTGTTACGGGCTTGGGAGGTTTTGTTTACTGACATTTTCTCATGAAAGTTAATTTCTTGCTTAGATATATAAAAGTACACTAACTTAAAATAAGATCTTGCTGTTATTTCCTGTAGTATAGCCAGGAAAAACAGTTACAATCTGTCTTCTTTAAAATCACATTCCTGGAAGATATTCTGGCAACCTGGGTATTTAAACACATTTCAAAGAAAAACAACTTCAAATCAATTAGAAATTGTTACCGTATTTCCTTTCTGATAGTGTAGAATTATATTTTGCTGCAGACATTGCCTGGAGTTATGAAATAAGCAATAACCTGTGAAGGAGTCTATGAATTAGCAGCTTTATGGAACATGAGGCCCATTGTATTGTGAAAAAAAATGGGGAGTTTGTAATCATGGACACTGAGTAGTTTGCATAGGTTTTTGATTAGCTTTTTTGGAAGGATAAAGGAAAGACAAAGCACAAAATGTTCCAGAACAAAATTTAAATGTGGTTTCTTTGCCAGAAGTTGAATAGTATGGCAGCTTTGGAAAGCTGAACTCTGCACATCTGCTAATAGGCCTGAGAAGTTACTTTGTTGGGGGTTTTTCACATGCCCCACCTGTAAGATCTCGCTAGAACTGATACTGTCAGGCTGCAAATTTTCCTTGTCTCTTTTGGAAATCCAGTTGGTGTCATTGCTGCTCATTTAAATGAGTTACTGTTGAAATGGCTTAAATTGCACTCTGTGGGTGGCCTTATAACAGCTCTGCTCTGCCTTTTATACTGACTTCAAGTGAATTCATTTTCTCAACTCTTTGGTCATGTCTGATTGTGGAAAAACCTTTCCCTATCAAACTGTTCACCTACTATGCAGCCAACTTCTGTCAGCAGACAGGATCAGGAGCCAGGGAACTCACAGACTGAATTTGCAGCCCAACAAAATCTCTTGGGGTTATATGTCTTAGTGAAAATCAATGCTCCTTGGTGAGATTGTTTAACTTAACATCTGGCAGATCGTCAGAACAGATCTCCTGAATCACTTGGATTTCTCCAATGTAGACACAGTTTGATGGACGCCCATGGGCTATTAATCTCTATGTAATAATTGAATACTATTTTTCCATTCCTATTGCCACACAACATGAGCTAGAGGGCAAACTTACTGAATGTACATGCTATTAGTTAATCACTTTAAGGTCTAGATAACTGTTTTCTTGAATACCTTGTCCTGAAACTGTGTCCTATAATGAAAAAAGTCAGCCAGGAAAACTTCTGCCATGAAGGAGCATTTAACTTCCTTATGTTGAACTGCTTACTTATGGGTAGGTAAATAGTTACTGGCCATGTTCTGTATGACAGCAGCTACAACAGTGTGGGCAGTGATGATTCTAGAGTCTGGTCTCTATCATATGGATGTTCTCATTCCATTACTTTTTCTGCAGGCCATTTTGAATTCATTCCTGTAGATCATTTTTCATTCATTCCCTAACTGGAAAAATGGGGATTACCCAGTCATCACAGATGACATTACCAGGCTTTTGTGTCCATGAGAATATACAGTCATCTTTGGATGCTATTAAAACTGCTACTAAAACTTCTGTATTTCTTAAGATGAGGCAACAATTAATCTTTGTAGAAAATGAAAGTTACACAAGTTGCAGTATGGCAAAGCCATAAAAAATTGCTGAAATTAAAAACTAAAAGGTTGAAATTAAGATCTGATGCAAGTTGCTCCTAGTGTTAGTGGAGATCATGGAGAGACATGCAAGCAGTGTCTAGACAGAAGAGAGTTGTTTAACTGAGCCTCCATCTGTGTGCTTAGAAATGACAGGTAAGTTCTTCAATAATAGGCTGAAAAAATGGTAACATTAATGATGGTGCTGACCAATCTGAGTAGTGCATGTAGGCCTTCATGTGAGATCAGTATGAATGCAGAACTAGTTGCAGATGCAGTTTGGGTTGATTCATACTTGTATATTGTTGTACAGCGGGCCACTTTCAGTCTAACTGGCTAACTATTGAGTTACTTAGAGAGTTTGCACTGCAGAGTTCATTTAAAGATATCTATTGGCAAGCAAGGCAAGGGATTGTATCCAAGTCTGCCTTTCTTTATTTTAAATGCATTAATGATTGTTCTGTTAAATTTTATTAACTCTCTGGAAAGTCTGCAGAAATCTCATTTCAAATTAGACAGGATTTATTGAGTGAAATACGTAACTTAGTCTGTCAATACCCCAATCACTGTGATCATTTTTTTCTTGATAAAATTCATTTTATTCAGTACTTTATAGCAAATTCAGAAAAAAGCCCTCTTCTTTCAGCATGCATGTGATTTTGGTAAAATGATAATGTATAGATTTGTGAGCAAGGCAAAAGAAGATTTTGATATAAGTCACAGAAAGCATTGTCTTTTTCTATATACATAATTGCTTGTTATTTCTGTGTTTGGGTTTTTCATACCTTCTTGGCTTCAGTGATCTGTGTTCTTATTTCCACAGTTTTTTAAAGTTGTCACAACTAAACCTTGTAATCTTGAAGTTGCATCAGATCTTAATACTTATACAAGGTCTGAGTTTTGTAGCAGAACTTGAAGCCATGAAACACAAACACCAGAAGCTCACTCTGTTCTTCTAATGTTTTAAATCTTCTTAAATACAATCTCTTAAAAAGCTGGATTGGCTAGAGCTGGAATACAGCCTTCAGACAAACAATCAGAAAATGAAGCACATTCAGTTACTACTCTTTCTGCTCCAAATTTAATATTTTGCTGATTTCCAAAGTGTAATAGTGAATACAATACTGCATTGCTAAATAAAATCTTATTTAGAAGATCTTTTACCCTAAAGAAGAAGGTCAGCTTACTGTTGCAGGGACACTACTCTCATCAACTAAAGTGACTAATTGTGTGTCCTCTGAAGAATCTCTATGATGCTGAAATTGTAGCAGTGTAGACACTCTAAAAGGGGTAAACTTGACAAATCAAATTCTGCCTTAGATTTCAACAATGTATTTTACAGGTAGTTGCTTACTTTATTTCTGATATCAAAAATAGAAGGAAGATTAATGGAGGTGCAGTTTGAGAACAATATAACACCTGTTTTGACATCCTGTTGAAATTGGGTTACAGTAAAGTTGTTTTAAAAGTATTTTCAGGTGAATGAACCTAGTTCTTAGGGCAAATAAGTTACACTAAGATATGTAAAAAGAAATTTAATATATAAACATGGCATTGTATTCAGTAGTGTTTGTGTTAAAATTTATGAGTTTAGATCTTCTGCAAAGTACAGCCCTTCTGCAAAGTTAACAAAATGGATGGAAATGTGGTGGCCAAATGCCAAATAACAAGCACTACAATAATATGATTCTAAAGCTAAGAATGATTTTTATAAATCAGAGCTTGTATTTCAGGAAATTTGTGTAGCTCTTGTGTGTTTATTCTTTCATCAGTGAGAATCCGTTATAATTCGTGCATGTCCTGGGTGGGTAGTTGAATTGTTCTTCAGGTGATTTGTTTTTATAACCAGTTTGTACCTTGAAACTTGAGTTGCTGAATGAAAGGTGTTTAGTAAGGATCCTAAAATCAAATCATTCATTTTAATTCTTGCAGCTTTAAGGCAATATAGTATAAACACTGTTTTGATGCAATGTTCTTGAATTCTTTGAAAAGAGCACTACTTCAGCTCTGTGCTGCACAAGTGACAATGGATTTCCTCTTGCTCTTTTTTTGTTCTGTAGTGTAACGTTATTTAAAAAACAAAAGGTTCGGTTGCATTTAGGTCAGTTATTAAAATACTGTTGGTCATTTCCTTTGACAGAACATTTCTATTGTGTTATACCAATGTCATTAGGAGGAAAGGTTATTCCCACTTGTCTGGCTGATATCAATACATACTGGCATATTGCATCCTCTGGCTTTCTGGAAATTCTTTATTTGAGCAGCAGCTTGGGAACAGGAAATTTAAGGTTATATGCAGTCTGGTTTCAGACTGTATGATAGAAAATGTGTTTCCTAGAAGATGCTGTCTACCTGACAGGTTTTCTCTAGTATTTTGTAGAATTGGATAAGCTTAAATGGGTTCAAGTGCAAACAAGTTTTCACCAGCTGTAGGTGGCAGACAATGTAGAACAAGACTTTCGGTCACTCTGTAGTACTTGAGGAACTTACATGAATTGCATTAGTATGTCTCCAATTCACCAGTTCCTCTGGAATATAGTTTACCTTTTAAGACACGGCAATGATAATATTCCTGTTTTATAGATGTTCCTACTGTCTTGAAGGGGGAGAAAACAGAGTACTTTTACATCAAGCCGTGGTCAAATGTGAAGTCTGTGACACTGGGATAACTTCTAAAGGCAGAGGTGCAAGGATAGCCTTTTAACCGTGCTGAGCAGCCCTTTCTACCAGAATCAGAGTGAGCAGGAGGAGTACAGTCCAGTCCTGTAGCTGTTCATGCATGTAAAACACAGCAATACATAGTTCATGTTGCTTTCACTGACAGATTAGACTGGTATGTTTTAAGCGATGATGCTGAAAATGAGAAATTGATTTTGGTAACATCTTCATATATATTACTTCAATGGGAAAAAATACTAAGTTGTGGAAAAGAAATGCTTGAAATATTAAGCCATCGCGCACATACACTGAAGTCTGTATAAAACTATTCCATAGGAACATATCTAAAGTCATCAGAAATAATGGAAGTTATAACCCTTTTTAATGGAAATAGCCACTGCAGTTAGAGATGAGGCTACAAGTAAATTTCATTGTAGAGCTGAAGCATGGTGCCTGGTGAGTAACTGATTAAGCTTTCTATCTGCCTTTCCAAGGTATCAGAAGACAAAATGTGTACACAAACTCATTCATTTATTTTCAGGCCAGAGCTGTGCAGTCCCACCTTGATAAGATCCTGTTTCAGTTTGAGCTTTTTTTAAACCTCTTCATGAATCTAAAAATAGCTGTGGTTGGAAGGAGCCTTTAGATAGAGATCACTAGCCCAGCTGCCCTGCCTGGGCAGGATCAGATAGATCAGGCTGTCCAGGTCCTTGTCCCGTCAGGTTTTGAGTATGTCTGAGGACAGAGACTCAAAAATTTCTCTGTGCAACCTGTTCGCTTCTGTTTATTACTTGTGTTTATTATTTTTGGTGTTACACAAAATACAAATTTGTTTATGAAATATCTGCAACTTAACAGGAAGAAGTAACATGCCATCTAACTTCACTGAATACAAATATGGATAAGAAATTTTATGAAGCTACTATATGTTCACTTAGTTGTAAAATGCAAACATCTTTGCTAGTTCTGAGTTTCTTAACTGTACAGTTCATGCAATTTAAAATTCTGTTGCAGCTAGTTTATTGTCAAATGTCTGTGTGATATACAGCCTTCTAGTACCTAAATGGGCCCTCAAGAGAACTGGAAAGGGAGTGTTTACAACAGCATGGAGTGGTGGGAGAAAGGTTAATGGCCCTAAATTGAGATAGGGTAAATTAAAATTAGATATAAGGAAGAAATTATTTACTGTGAGGGTGGTGAGACACTGGAACAGGTTGCACAGAAAAGTTGTGGGTGCCCCATCCTTGAAAGTGTCAAAGGCCAGGTTGGAAGGTGCTTTGAGCACCCTGGTCTAGTGGAAGGTGTTCCTCCCCTGATCTGCATGATCTTTAAGGTCCCTACCAACCCAAACCATTCCACGATTCTATGAAATACAGGTTAATTTTGCTTATATTCAAAGCTCACCAAAAGCCACATGACTGTTAACATGCTCTGAAGTTGTATCAAGAAAACCTCTTGAAGATCCAAGTGCAATGCATATGAACACTTAAGTACTTTCAATCAGTGCTGTCTCTTGTCCTAACAGCATGGACTACAGGGTGAGTCCTCATTTTCCTTTCACATAGGTCCATTTCTGGTCACATAGATGCAGGCATGCAACATTAGTCTTATTAGCTATGGTTTGTAACAACAAATACTGCCTGAATAAAGCTTAATGTGCATAGAAGACTGATCTAAGCCAATTGTAGGAATGATAACATTGCTACTGTGCTACTGACACAGTTACCTTAATTGTATTTTTATTTTTATTTCTGTTAGGTGTATTTCTTGAAACACAGTGAACCTGTAATAAAAATTTCTGCCAGGCATATTAAAGAGACTTCTGTGTACGGATGACATTTGTGTTAAGGGGATGAGTCAAGTTTATTGTAGTGAAGAGACAGTTAAGGTGAAATAAATCTCAAGGTCGAGGCAAGAGAAGAGAACCCATTTGCTCTACCACTGTGAATGTAGCCACTATTTGAGATAATGGGGCAGAGCAGTTTCTGTAGTTGGTGTTAATTTGCCATATTCGCTTGGCTGACTGCTTTTTGAATCAGTTACTGTGCAAGGTTGTACTCACCTAATCCTTTTGTGTTGTATATCAGTTTTAATGTAATTCAAACTTCCCAATTCTCAGATGCAACAGTATAATTTTACGGAAGAATAGAATGGTAATTTGGGCCTTATAAGCCTGATAGTAGCCCTGTTATCAGTTTTATGGTAGATCTCCTATTCGACATTAAGCTTCTGCTGTTCACCTGTTTCTTTTCCAGAGCATGGTAGAACCTTTGTATTTTAATATTATGGTTTAGCTTTGTCACAAAGGTTCCACATGTATATGTGACTCTGGTATCTGCATGGAAGGGGGATTGCTTGTCTTTTATTGCTGTAAACAATTTTGGTCTTTGTTCTTTTGTAATCAATAGAATTTAGCTTCCTGGAATCCTTCAAACCCTGAATGCCTCCTGCTTGTTGTGAAAGAGCTTGTGCAGCAGTATCACCAGTTTCAGTGCAGCCGATTACGGGAGAGCTCTCGTCTCATGTTTGAGTATCAGACTTTACTTGAAGAGCCCCAGTATGGAGAAAACATGGAAATCTATGCTGGCAAAAAGAACAACTGGGTAAGCTCTTATTTCACCTAAAATGCTTTTAGCAAATACAACTCTTGGTTCAGAAAACTTAAGTTCTTTCTGTGGATCTCCATGCTTTCTGTTCCAATGGAGAAAACTCCTGTTTGACTCCAGCTCATTTTCTATACTCCCTGTTCAGTATGTTGCTGTATTCCATTACCTTGGTTGAACCAGATTTCCAGGTGAGAACTGGTTTTAACCTGTTCATTCGTCTGACTTATAGGTGAAAACTTTGAAACTGTTGAAAAGCCTGTGTTATGTTTAGAGGGCACAGTACAACATTAATGTGGAAGTTCAAGTTAGCTTTGAAGATTTGAGAGGCAGAATAACAGTGTTGATATGACACCCTGCTAGCCTACCAGCCTGCTCAGGGGTAGGATGTATTAGGGTGTGTTTCCACATTATGATTGAGTTAATTGTTAGCTGCAGCTGCCGGTATCTCTCTTGCACTTGTCTAAGCTGAGATGAGTTGTTCCAGGAACCTAAACTGGAGAGGAAAAACTAAGCCAACTAATTTTTTGCAAGAGGAGGCAAGATTGGCTGGAGCAGTGACTTTGTAGGGTCATGCTTTCATATGACAGTTAGACATTAAACTGGCTTATCTGTTTCCTGAAGCTATATCCCATGTTCCCACATGGGAAATGTGCCATGCTGTATAGAAACACTCTGTGTATACGATCTCTAAGATGTGGCCGTTGGCAATGTAGACATTTTGGTTACTGTGTGAATTGATTTTTTTTTTTAATCAATTTCTGCCACAGAGTAAGCTTTGCAAAAATCTGGGGGTTTTTCTGCTGTTAATCTATTTCTCATGGGAAGTTTGGCGTAAGATATGTCAGGAAATATCTAATGGTGTTTATGATGAACTTGTTTCCCTCTTGCTTTTAGAAATAGCATACTCTTAAGATAAGCAGGCCTTCAGAAGCAGTATCTTCTGAAATAGGTGCAGTCTGAAGGTTGATGGAAATTCAGCACTCCTATTATCAAGGCCTAGAATTCAACTTTGTCACTTCAATCATCCTTAAGTTACAGGTGATGCAAGGATGTTTACTTTACAACTCACACATTCATCTGGTTTTCTTTTCTTAGACAAGTCATCTAGGCTTTTTTTATTTGAACCCATGTTTAATTTTCTTCATCAAAGAAATTCAGACCTCTTTTTTTAAATGTTTATTGAATCAGAATATTTGATTGAAATTAACTTATTCACAGATGTTATTGTCTGTAGCTTGCATCACAAACACCTTGCTGTATCTTTAAATTTCACCAGACTGGTTTATTGAAGTGCAGAAGGCTTTCTGAACTGTACTGAGATTTTATCACAGTTTTTGCCAGTTGCAAAAGTTCTACTAAGATTGTAGAAAACTAGAGGTTTTCTTCCTTTTTAAGAGGAGAGACATAGCTACTCAAGCCTTTTGAGTCTTTTCTCAGTCTTCAGTAACTGAATAAAAACCTTTATTTTCTTTAAATTTTAAATGCTGTCTTAATTAAAAATATTCCAGTAAAATAAATCTTAATACATTTTGAGTCAAATCCTTTTAACATTGAAGAGCTATTTTAGATTTTTCCATAGTGTGGGCTTTTTTTCCAAGTCTTCATTCTCTGTCAAGAAGACTCTCGAGAGTCTTGAAGATTCTATGAACTTGCTATACATGACAGAGGCTTGTTTATTAGTGTCCTAAAACAAAACTGTGAAAGTAACTCATGTAGTTCTCTTTTCTGTCCTTTACAACTGTTTTGTTAGCCTTAAGGATTAGCAGAATAGGAGTGTTTTTCTAAAAAGCTGGAGGTAAACAGCCTTTTATCTCCTCTGCCTAGAAGTCATTGAAATTCATGTTGTTGCTGTCTCTCAGGGATCAATATAGTTCAGCAGATTTCTGAAATAATCAAGTATGAGCCTTGCACAGTGTTATGAAAGCAATCATCTTAGGTGCATGAGTTAAAAAAACTTTGAAGAGAAGGCCTGAATTCAGCACTGTGTCTCAAAATGGAAGAGAAATTTGCTCTTATACCTTTGTTCCACTGTCTCCAGTTTCCTAAAGTGCAACTCTCCAAGATATATGACAAATTGACAAACTGTTATCTAAATTACTAGCTTCATGTTGGCAGAGTACCAGCGGATGCAGGAGCCCATTAGATACCTAATCACTCAGGGCTGTGGCCAGAAATTCATCTGTCTCGACTGGATGCCTGTATCCAGCTGTTTGGGGCTGGGGAGGTGAGCACCATGGACAGGGGCTGCTCCCTGTCCAGCCAGAACACCTTTGGAAGTATTAGTTTGCAAAATAATCTTGATTGAATTACATGAAAGATCTAGACTTTTTGGAGCAGCTGATGATCAGAACAGCATTGGTCAGAGGCCATTCCTCTGTTCAGTGGCCATCCCAGTTCATCAGACTCGGTATTATATGAAAAATAATTTTCTGGATTTTATGACAAATGTTCTATGGCATTTTTCGAAAGTCCAGAAGAGAAGCACTATCTGTAATATCCATTTCACTCTGGATGAAAAGTGAGGGCCCTGACTGTCATCGTAGCAGTCTTCATGTTATACGTGGGCAAGAGGTTGGTGATTTTTCTGCATACGTCAGTAATACAGCATCAGAAAGTTGGCATCTCTCCTCACAAGTGTGTAATCAGGAAAGGTTTCACAGTTGGACTTTAATATACACTCACTTTTTGTTGCGTAGTGTTTCTATGAGCAATTTCTTTGCCTATCTTCTGTGACTACCAGAGACAAACTTTAAGGGCAATTCTTAGCTAGCTGACATAAGGGTGGATTACAGCCCAGCATCACACAAACCTTTCTGGCAAATGATATAACTTGAAAGGTACTATTGGAAAGATTGCAGTTTCATTCCAGATCTTGTTTTTTCTTGTTTAGTGACTTAAGGATAACATGAGTTGTCTCTATTTCATGCCTGGTAGATAGACCAAGAAAAAAATTGGCACTGTCAAATTGGCTAGCTTGTCTCAAATTATCCCAGTTTTGTGTACTTAATTGCATAAAATCAAGGTTTAACACTTTCTTTACTGCTAATTCAACCTGCCTACCAAATACAGCTGCTTCGTGGCTACTTTATTGAACTAAAAAAATAGGGATAACAAAAAATTAATTTGGAGGAAATCAGGCAGGCATTTGTTTTTAAAAAACAGTTAACTTCGTTGCTTCATAACCAGGTGGACAAAGTCTGGTTTTAAGGAAGTGTATGAAACAGAAAGGAAATCCTTTCCATTTCCTTCACATACCCTTTATACGTAGAAAGAGCAATGTGTATGGGACACTTGGCAAATTTTCAGTAAACGTTTGTCTCGGTGTTTAGTATTACATAATTCTGAAAACAAATTATTTAAAACCACTTACTTCATCTCTTTTCTTCTGAGTGTATTCAGAGGACACTTTTGATACATGCTCACATTTCTAAACACTCATTCTCTTACGTATATCTGCAGTGTTTGTAAAGATGCCTCTATTTTATCTATATGCTCTTATCAATTTGTCAGGTTTTTAGCTTTGCTTTCAGACTCTTTGCAGGTCTCGCCAGACCTTTGTCCGGAAATGAGTACAGCCAAGATACATCTATATTTAGGGCGTAACAAAATACAGTCTGATTTTTTGTCATGCACATTGTTTTATTCTAACTACTTTTCGATGTTGACTTACTGGCAGTGATGGTTAATGTTTTTTAAGGTGTTTTTTCATATGACACCTGTGAATTCTGTAATTTTTTTTTTCCTCTCCAGTACTTCTATTCGGTAATTTTGTTTTAAATCTCAACCCTTCTCTTTGGTATGAGCTCTTAGACATTTTTCTGGATAGTATTTAATCCTCAGAATGTTTGTGGTTCTGTTTTAGCTACCAGGTCTCATTAGTGTTACCTTTTTTCCACAGACTGGAGAATTCTCGGCTCGCTTCCTCTTGAAGTTGCCTGTCGATTTCAGCAATATTCCTACATACCTTCTCAAGGTAAAATGACTGTCTAAGTTGACAGTATTTGTGAGAGAGTATGAATTATTGCAGTCTCTTCAGTAATTATTTTGACTTTCCTGCCTTCCTGCTCCCTAGGAGTTTGAAAGTTCACAATTTCTAAATCTGATTGGATTATGTTTTGGAAAGGTGATGTTAGACATACTGTTGTTTTGTGTGCCACTTTAGTGGGATCTTTTATATGAGTCTGTGGAATTTCATGACATGTCAGTGTTGGGATTTTTAATGAACAGTCTCAATTGTACCAGTAGTCTTGATAGTAGAAGCAAAAAAGCTAACTAAATATACCATTTCTTAACAGGGAATGAAAGCAAATTCTGGTTACTTGAACTGAAAGCTTCAGTGATTACATTGCTTCATTGTTCACAATGAACACAAATTTAGCCAGATACTTTTGAAAGTAGGACTATAAAGTATTTTTGCGAGTTGGGAAAAAAGTGCATTTATTTCTTTGCCAAGAGGAGAAATAAAAACAGAAAAAGCAATTTGTGAGGAACTACCACCATGGAAGAATTTGAAATTGGTGGTTTTCACAGTGTGGGGACAGTCTCTCTTTGAAGCAGTTACTGTGGAAGCCCATCTTAAGGTCAATGTTACTATACTTAGATAATGCAGTGAGAGATTGGGTTTTTCTGTCTATCATGACTGTCAGAATGAAGTACCAGAACTTCCACTGCAGACAAGGTTTGAGTCAGTTGATGTTGCCAACACTCATCTTTCCTTTAAACCATGTGTCTGCCTTCTTAATCAGCTTTTTACTTTTAAATATTTGGAAAGAGGAACAGCTACTTAATCTTTAAAAACTAATGTGTTGAGATGAAATTGGCAATGTAGATTCCATTACCTCCTCTTCATCTTATTGTTAGAACTGTCTTCAACTATTGTTAGATCACAATTGCAAGTGTGAGTCTTCAGTGTTTTACCAAATAAGATGTCTCAAGCTACAAACTATGAAAATAAAGACAGACACAACTATTTGACTGAAATTTTTGGTTGCAGTTTGAGATTGGAATCCAATGATCTTTCTACTTTCTGTAGGTTTTCTGTTTGAATAATGACCTGCTTCTCAAAAGTTTGCAGATACTTTCAGTTTATTCCTGTGTTCCTAAGTAGCAGCCCTTCTCCCAGCTGCTGTCTCTAATTGGGCTTTTTCTTCTCACTTGATGGGAATGTTTCCAGTCAGATGTAAGAGGCTTGGCTAAGGCCTTTTCGGGAAGGTTGATGTTAAGTCGGACGCTACAACAGTTCACCTGGGCTGCAGGATAGCTGTGATTTGCTTCTGAAAGACTCTGTGGGGAAGAGAAGAATGAGAATGTATAATGTGAACTGTGCTGTCTGCTCCTGCCAGAACTCTCAAGTGTCATATTTTTCAGGAACAATTTTAAATGAGTCAAGAGTTTTGGGACACGTGCAGAAGCAATATGTTCAATAGCTTCAGTTGCAGGGCTGTCTTGTACCTCTCTGTTCAGTTCCTGGGAAAACTTGCAAGTTGGAAGGTGGTGTATGAGTTACGTAACTGTCATAATGTAGGAACCCCGTGATAGAAACAGAACCTGCTGTTGTTTCTGAGGAGTAATGCTTTAATACATGACAACATACTCCTCCTTACTGTAATTCCCAATCATGTTCACTAAACATCTTCTCTAAACAAGGTTTGTGTACTGCGGATAAATCATTAGTGCTCCACAAGTCTCTTCCTTGAGCTTTGTTCATCCTGAGTACTGAGTGATTCATTAGTCTGAAGGAAAACATGTATTTATTTTGCATGCATATGTAGTGTGAGGTGAAGAGACACACAGAGCAGGTAGCAGAATCAAAGTTTCCCAGTCTGCTTTTATTTTGACATTTCTAAAATATTAATATCTTAGCTTTGGGCTTTTAAAATTAATGTATTTTGTATGTTATAGCCTGGATTTTTACAGCACCAGATCCTTCTTGATGGGCAATGTACTAGTGAAATCCTTAATTTTCTTAGTCAGGCTGCTTCAGTGCAAACTGACAAGTTAACTGTCTGTAGTAGGAAAGTAACATGTGGTCTGGCTGAATAGTCCTGTGGCTACAGGAGAAGAAATATTGTTTTATTCCAGAAGTATTTGTTGACAGTAGAAAAATGGTTTGGTTTAGTCTCCAGCATGGGTTATGACAGAGTGTGCTCTGTTGGAGCCATGGGTCTTATACCCTTGCTGCCTTTAGCCTCCTGTATTCTGGGCTAGATGAATGTCATCTCATGTGACAACAACATAAACAACATCAAAGCAGGTAGAATCAGAACTACTGTGTTGTGGTTGAAATAACTTTGCTCTGACTGCTCCAAATTTGTAAAGCTATTAAACAAAAAAGAGAGATTTTTTTTAAGCTGTCCATGCCCTTTTTTTTTTGGATGAGCCTTTTGACATAAATAGACCTTTAATGCATTGCAGTAAAATAGTTTATTTTCCATCATGGCTGCTAGTTATGCTGGTTTTGATGCTACCTGCTGGATTATGGTACATGATTGATAGAGTGTCTATTGATGCAGTGGAAATAATTGTTCATATATTACACTGAAAGGTGGAAGAGCAATCAGTATTGGAAGACTCTTAGTGTATTAACAGCTTAACGTTTTACTGCAGAAATGAATATGTTTGAATTATGTTCTAGTCTGTAGCCAACCTTACAGTGAAGCAGTAGCTTCTCTGTAATGATTTGCAAAGTTCAAGCCTGTGTTGTGCTTTCTCTGACATCTTCTTTTTTATGTTTAATTAATACTACTTGTATTAAAATCTGGTGAAATATTAAAGACCGTTATTTTTGCCTAATCAAGCACTCCTAGTATCCCAGTGATTTCTAATGCTCTTTTGAAGTTTGTATTGATATCAGTAGGTAATCACACTACAAGCATGACTTTGTAAGCTTTGTATCATAAGCAAGTACTCAGGTTTGAGGATGTAAGCTGTGAGATCAGTATGTAGTGTTACGAAATCTTTGGGGTTGTTGAGAATACACTCTGGAATCATAAGATCTTATTCTGTCTACTTTGTACTGATTGTGGTGAGAGTACTTTTCCTGTAAAGAATAAAAGTTTGAAGGTGTAACATAAGTTGGATTGTTGTGGACTGGAGAGGCGAATTTGCCAGGTTATTTCCAAGGTATTCATGGCACTAAGTTTAAAATTGAGTTCAAGTGTGTGAACATTTTAAGTGAAATAGCTGATTATATTAAGAAGATTGAGGACAGTTAAAAGAGCAATGCAAAGTACACTGTTTCTTCCTTTGAATTCTAAAATTGTAGCAAAATTTCTCCAATTATTCTAGTAAAATTTCTTCAGATTTTATTTAGTTGGAACATAATACTCATTATAATGTCTACAGCAGATAAATCTCTCTTCATAACTTCTGGCATATTCCTTTACATTTAAAAGAAAAAGCATCATTGTGTATTTGCTATGCTAAGGAGCTGTTCTAAAGGAAATGTTGGCTTACACTTAAAAAGCACATTCATTATTTTTTCTTTTAGAAAGTTATACTTTAATGCAGAGGTTTTTAATTGAATGTGGACCTTTGTATCCACTTTCAAATTGTTTTCTTATGCAAATCCATTTGATATAAGTGAAAACTTTGTGTTGAAACAGCCGCAAAATCAAGCTAATGGCTCAAACTACTGCAAAGTTTATTATGATAAATCTTTCGTTAAGGTTCTCTTATTTGAAAAGAATGTGGCTTTGGCTCAGGAAAATCCTTGTATACTTTTTCTTTGCCTTTTTTGCAGTTGGATTTTTAATCAGCATGTTCATTTTGAATTAAATTCTTTTCTGTTGGTTGCAGCATTTTAAATTTTCTCCACGGTATTTTATAAAGGGAAGTATTCACTGTACATACTCATTTTGAGAGTCAGTCTCTAGTACACATTTCTGCCTCTTTACAGATACTGTGTACACCACAGTAATAGAAAAGGTAATAGGCTCAACATCTAAAATACCTCTTTCAAATTTTCATAGAATTTTTAGGTTAGAAAATACCTCTGAGATCGTGAAGTCCAGCCATTAACCCAGCATTGCCAAGTCCACTAATAACCCCATGTCTGTCCCTAAGTGCCCCATCTACACATCAGATGAGCACTTCCAGAGGTGGTGACTCCACCACTTCTCTGGGCAGCCAGTTCCAGTGCCTGATCACTCTTCCAGTGAAGAAATTTTTCCTAATATCCAACCTAAACCTCCTCTGGTGCAACTTGAGGCCATTTCCTCTTCTCCTGTTACTTGTTACCTGGGAAAAGAGGCTTACCCCCACCTCCATTACAACCTCCTTTCAGGTACTTGTAGAGGGAGATAAGGGTCCTTCTTGTACCTCAAATTCTTCAGACTAAATAACCCCAGATGCCTTATCCACTCATCATAAGACTTGTGCTCCAGACCCTTCTCCAGCTCCATTGCCCTTCTCTGGACATGCTCCAGCACCTCAATGTATTTCTTGTAGTGAGAGGCCCAGAACTGGACACAGCATTCGAGGTGCGGCCTCACCAGTGCTGAGTACAACGGCACAGTTGCTGCCCTGGTTCTGCTGGGCACACTATTGCTGGTACAAGTCAGGATGCCACTGACCTTCTTGGCTACCTGGCTACATTCATTCTGTCTTTTGTTTCATTTTTGGTAGTTTTTGTCAGCTGGGGGCACATATGTAATCATAATGACAAATCATTAAAAACTTCCAGCTCAGTAATTTACAAATCTTACTTGATTATGTGACTGTAGTATGATTGCACAGTATTAGTGAATTTCAGAGTGTGTTGCCAGAGATCCTATTAAAAACAAGACATTTGGTGTTTTTGTTCTTATTTCCATGGGGGTTTTTTAGGTTTTGACTAAGATGTTCCCTGATTAACGCCACCTTCTTGTATATATGTTTTAAAGTACTCATTTCCTATGTGTATGTACCTGCTTGTTGTGCTCTGGTGAATAGCTAATACCGGGACTAATTTAGCTATGGTGCTGTGACCAGCAGCCTTCCGATAATTTCTCACTGCCAAAGTGCGAAGGAAATACACAACGCAGACCTGTTTCTTTTGAGGATGCTTTTTTTTTTGTGATGACCATTGTATTTAATATGTATCTTTTAGCAGTGAAATAAATAACAGACATTGTCTAGACACATTGCCAGGGGCCAAACAGTTGTGTGTAAGACTGTCAGTGGATGAGGTTTATCCTCAAGTTCAAATTGAAAGATAAGAACATAGTTGTGTTTTTTTCCTTACTCTGATTTCATCATTTGGAAGTCTCTAAAGAGACTTCACTGCAACTTCTGTTTATGACATAGACCAAATTCCAGGTACTGTGAAAAGGCTGCAATACATGTCTATGTTTGAGTAATTAACTATAGTAGAGAACAAACAAAAATGTAATATGCGGGGTCAGATGAGATTTTTTTCCAGGCCAATTTCTTTACTGTTGTGCTTTAGCGGTTTGATTAATTTGACAGCATTTAAGGTTTGTGCTAAATTGCTGCAAATACTGAAACACAAATAGACTTGTATAAAAAGTTCTAATGCTGTTTAAAAAACCGGAGCTAAATATTCTGAAAAAGAATAATATTTTCTTTTGCTTTTAAACTTCATTGATTTTGTTTGTAGCTGACTAACTAAAACCTGATGTGTAGTGTGTTGAGGTCACAAAGTCAGTGGCAAGAACAATGTGGAGTTCAGATCTGACTTGGTCTTTTTGCACTACACTGTTTTAGTCTATGCCAGGCAGCTACCTCTCAAAGGAGCATAGGATATTATGCAGCATTTACTATTTGCATATATAGCATATTTGGACTACCTTCCAAAACATATTTGTGTTGTATTGGATAGAATGATGGCCCTGCATATCATATGAAGCTTGTCAGGTCTGTGGTGCCTGGTGTCATTTTACCTCTTTTACCAATAGCAAAACTGGAAGTTTGTAAGACTGATAGATAATCCTGAAATAATATGTAGTTCTCGTAATTCACAGTACTCTGACCATGCTTTACATAGAGATCTTTTAGGCTAATTTAGATTGCTGTTAATATTATACTGCTTAAGACTTTGTGACAAAGGCACAAAGTTAACTTCCTGAATTGCGTTCCGTAAAGTTTTCCTTATCTTGATATCTATGCAAGCATTTGGAGCAAATAGTTTAAATTTTAAAAGTAGATGACAGAATGATATTCACTAGATTGATTGCTATACCAGCATTAACTTATTTAAACAGAATATTGGATCATCAAAGATTGTCTGGGTTTATTCTGTCAGTAAAGGCAAACTTTATAACACACAATTATAATGAGCCATTGAGATTTTAGATTAGAAGTGGGTCTGTGCAAGTTAGTACTGGCAGTATTTGAAACAGTAGAGTTTGTAACAGCTGAAGACAGTAAATTGCCTGATCTAGAGGCTGGGAAAATAAATATGAGCTGTGTGCAGAAGACATTTATCGGTAATAAATGTCATTGATGTTTGTCTCTTAGAATCTTTCATTTTAGCCTGTGCCCAGTAATCTGCGGTTTATTTTTGCTGTCCATGTTTTTCATTGAAAATAGTAACAAAGTACCAGTGAGGAAGTGCTCCTTTACGCCGATATGTTGGCCATTGTCAGAGTTAGCAGCCGAGTGCCAGAAGCAGGCAAAATTCCAAGCAGTGGACCTTACATATTGACTGAGGCCAAAAATAAAATGGGGAGGGGGGAAAAAATAGTCTTCATGTCATGATATGTTTCTGGTAGTTTAAAAAGTTGTGGAATCAGAAAACTAGGTATTTTTGGTGCTGAAATATTTAAAGTGTCTAGTTTTTCATTATAGCTTAAAAACACAAGATCTGTCAGCTGTAAAGGTTTGGGAGTTTTGTTTTGGCTTTTTATTTTGCAAGATCTTTCACTTGTCACTATAGGTAAAAGTGTAGAAGATCTTTTATATTCCACTGTATTGTGGTTGTTGGCTGGTCTTACCATTGTAGTTGTATTATTGACCTCACAGAGTTTTTCAGAATAGGTCAGCTCTTATTTTGTCACAGAATCTACTGATTCTGGTATTGGAGAGTTAAGAGTAAAGTGGTAACTGCTGTAGTACAGTGAAGCTGCAGAAATACTTACAGACACTATGATTTAATTAGTCATCGTTTCATGATTTTGTTCTTAGTATCTTCTGCCCACAAACCAAGGGAAGCAAAGCTCTATAAAAGTGTACTTTATGATCAAAATGTGTTACATTTGAATTCTGGGGAAAAAAACCAACTCCCTTAATTTTCACTAAATTTATTAATACGCATTTTCCAGAACAAGTTGACTTGTTTATGGCATCTAGTTACTAAAACCACGTAAAACATGTTAGTGTCAGGAGCACCTTAAGCTCCATATGCTGAAAGCCAAAAGCAATTTTTTTAAATCAGCTTTTTCTGTAATTTATTGGAAGATTTTGTTAATAAGATCTGTCAACTGGAACAGCTCATTCTGCACAGCTGATGATTTTTATAGGTTATGATCTTAATATGAATCATAATCTCCAATCAACTGTATTTCTGATGACAGTTCTTTTATTTTTAAGCATTTTATTTTTATAATGCAATAGTAAAGGAAAGGACTACCACATCTACTGATAAATCTTGCAGTATTCATCTCAATTTCTATGAATTCTCCTCAAATTTGGTACAACTATTAATTTGCTATTCAGATATGACTAGAGATAGGGGGGATTTTCTTTTAAAAAATTAAGAAAAATAAGTTAAAAAGAGCAGCTTTTGAAAGCCTTTTTTGCATCTGGTGGGAAAGTTTATAGACACATTACGTTGCGTGACTTGGTTCAGATTTTCTGCCTTGTTAGGGCTTGTAATTTGTACTATTGCTTTACATTTGCATTTTATGTATTGCATAGGAAGAATGGAATTCAATAGCCATAAAGATAATTGCAGGTTATTACATAATGATGGTGCTTGTTTTTTCTGTCATGGTCCGCCCATAGTATGTAGAACAAGCAATGTACAGTGGTCTTAAACTGGGAAGTGGATCTTGGAAATGCATGTTTTTAAAACTCTTGCATTTTTTCTCCACTGCTGTTTCTTCTTGAAGGAAAAAATATTTGAGGAGTTGTTGAGCATAGAATTTGAAGGTAGCAAATAATCTGTAAAACTCATGAACCAGCAAATCGGTATTTGCAGATAGAGAAGTGCATAAATCATGATGGTAGGATTTTATGAAGGATATTTCCATGCTGAGCATACAACCATGAGCCATACTCATTCTAGTATTGGAGTTCTTCCTAAGGCTTCAGATCAGGGCTTAAATCCTGCAGTAGCTCATATGTTGAGGTTTTAAAGTAAATTTTGTTTACAAAAGTGCCAGTTGCTGTTACAAGGACTAGGTTGATTTAATGTTCTGGGGTTCTTTTGTTCTGGATTTCGGCTTACTAGACTATGTCTTCTTAAGAAAGAATAGTACTAACATGAATGTATGTCTGTGTGGTGATTTCATATGATTCTTACTCATGCTTGGTTTGAATTCTGTGATTTGCATTGGTGGCTTTTTTTTTGTTAAATATACAAAATGCTTTGATGGCTGTAAGTCTTAAAAGGAGGTTTTGTTTTGGGTTTTTTTAAAATATATGTCTGTAAAATAACCATGTAGCAGAGTATATAGCGCAACTCGCTTTTACTTGGTTTCATAGGTTTAGAGGTTTAAGCTAAAAATAAAAAAATTAAAGCTTTAATGTTGAATAAGTTACCCTCAGCAGTAAACATTCTGAGGTTGACTGATCCATCACTTTTATTTTTGTCTAATTGATACTGGCAATGTCATTAATCATAATACCGTAAAACAAGAAGTAAAAATACAAAAAAATCTAGAATATTCTGCTCTTTTTTTCTCATGTTACCAAAAGAACGCACAGCATTTTGTCAACCAATTGCTAGCTAATAATGTGCCATGTTCCTTTGTCAATCAAGCTTTTAATTTCTGTAAACTCAAGCTTTTAATTTCTATAGTAACTTCTGTTTAGGAAGGTAGTTGCTTGTTTACAGAAGGTGTATGTAGGTATTTTCTGTTGTAGAAGGAGACTTTAGATGGAGAAGGCTGAAGGAAAGTCTGCCTTGTCCAGCAGCATCTCAGTGAGGCAGTGAAAGAACAACAAATAAAACTTAGACCTCTTGGCTCTCTATTTCTGTTTTAACAGTTTAGGTGTTCATGCTAGAACTTGCATGTCTTTCATGTGCTGGGACCTGTAATCATTGCAAACAGCACATCCATGGGAGAGAAGGGGCAGTGGGGAGGAGCAGTAATGTGGCTTCACTGGGTGCAATAACATGTGCTCCTTAGGCCTTAACAGGTTACCAGTACATCAAAATTTGGGCAAAAAGATGTCAGTGAATTAAATGTTGATTTTGAGTTGTGTAATGAACTGTCTGGAGTGCACATGTAATACTTAAGTATACTCCTATAATACCAATAGGATGTCCTTCTGGTGAAGGAAAATAATGAAATAGAGTTAAATTGATAATGCTGTTCCATCTCTTGGCATATTTTGTCATTTTAATTACTTGCTTTTGTAGTTATCTTAAGTAATAAACTACTGAAATACATGTGCTTTTAATATATCTGAATGTGTTCATTTATTTTGAGATATCAGATATTCTGTGTTTTACTGTACCATCTTTTCTGGTGTAGAAAAATGTTAGACAAATATGACTGATGTCTTGACTAAAACTGATGACTGACTGATGGTATGTAAATAATCAGTGATTCATTTGCAAAACCCCGAGGACAATGTGTTGGTTAAAAAAGAATAAACACACTCATTCCAAATTATTATTCTCATTGTTTAGCATTTTAATGTGTGTCCTAGATAAAATCATTAATTCTATCTCATTTCACCTAGACTCATTATATTTTTTTAAGTAATAAATCTTATTTAATTTTCATTTTACAATTGTTAAGTGATTAGATAAGCTCTTGAAATGTAGGTCAAATTACACCCAGGTTACCATTTTGACATACATGTGGATATTGTCACTTTTTCTCCTTACATAGGTTAGATGAAAATAGTAACTGATCATCTCACAAGTTCTAATTTAATATATTTTTCACAGGAGTTGTGACATAGGATAAAGGACCTCTATTTTTCAGAAAGGACTTGAAACACAAGCTAGGTATATGCAAATTCAGCGTGGAATCCTGAGCTGGGAGTACGGAGCTTGTCCAAGGATTTAACCAGAGCAGTGTTCTTCCTCTCCCTTCTCCTTCTCTAACCTTCACAACTCATCACAGTTACAATTAGCAGTCGTTTAAGTCCAGTTCATTTTGACACACTTTTCTTGAATGAAGAACAAGCCATGCCTGTCAGCAGGAAGAGTTGTATGACTTCAGAGTTGCTGGAGATTTTTCTCCTAGGCCATTTTTCCACTATTATGGGTTCTTACTGTTGTGCCACTATAACATTCTTTACTGTTCTTGAGTACAATAAAGACACCTCTTCACATCTGGACAATAGCTGTATCTCTGAAGATACTTAGAACTTCAATTATATCTTCTTTCTAAAGTTCACAGGACCGAGCTGTGTTCTGCATGAAAGACAAGCACTGGAACTGTTCCACTTATTAAAAAAACATTTTAAAAAGCAAATAAATGGCAGAGCAGAGAGCAGAGTACATGCAATCTGACTTGCAGTCTGTGTGAGAAATATTTAAACTAAAGTACAATTTTAATTTTATATTCTTAAGGTTTCATCTTTGTTTACAAATGGAACGCTTACCTTTCTAGGTAGAATGTAGTTCTTTGTGTATCCATTTCAGTTTATGCATATCATTTATTTTGACAACGTCAATAAAAGGCTGTTAAAATGGCAGTAATTTCTGGGCTTTGTTCTGTGCGATTAACCTTGACTGTACTAGAGCTACGGAACAGAAGAGCAGTTTGTCTTTTATTAATATTCATTTTTACATGGCAACTCAAACTGCCTTTTCAAGTTTTATTTTTTTAATATAAAATGAGAAATTATTGAAACTTGATTTCAAGATGTGGAAATTATAGGTGGATATTACTTGTTTGGTAGAAATGAAAGATGGAGGCATTAATAATACAACACTTTAGGACTGAATGCTTTATGAGCTCTCCTAAAACAAAAGAAATGTTGGAATGAAATTACTGGAGAGATTCTCTTGGTGCAATAGCAAATGTTTCATAAGAAGCTGTGAAACTGAATTTGTAATAAACAAGACTGGCATTTTACGATTGTGTTCTTGCAGCATCAGTTTTACTGTATGGCAGCAACTTAATAGCTAAAATATTCTCTTTGTTTCTTTTTTTTTGTTGTTTACCACATGTTGCCAGTTCCTTCTTGAAAAGATGTGTGATCAAACTGCAGGCCCGTTTACAGGCCTTCAGGCAATGATAGTATCACATTTAGGAGACTATACCTATTAAAGCAACTTGGAGGCATATATTATTTCTCTGACTCATGTGAGGCAGCGTTGCAGTATGCAGAATTACTTTTCCTTGGCTTCTTTATTTATTAATTTTGTGACTATAGCTTGATAAACTTACCCCTCCTGGAAACATGGTGTAGAAAGTTATATGCCACTGATATAAAAATGTTATCACTGTTACAAGAAAGTGAATAAGTGTGTATGAATAAGCATTATATTAATATAGTGCTTCAATACTAAATGTAAAAGAAGGTATAGCACAAAGAGATAATTTAATAGAAAATAACTGAGAGTCATTCGAAGCCTGTAAAGAAGCAAAGATCCATGTGAGATTGAAAAAAATGCAGTCTCAGGTTTGGAAGGATGCATTCCCAGGATACTTGGAAAATTGTAATAGTGATCTGTATAAACAGGATTTGAAAAAAAAAAAATTTAGTTTTGCCATGCTCTTCATCAACACAGAAAGTGTGTGTGTGCTTAGCAGGACTCCTCTTCTAGAGCAGTTTTCTGGCACACACAAATGTAGGTTTTAAGTAAAATCACCAGATTTGTGAGCAGTAGAAATAGTGAAGCTTCATTTCGTACAGGTTTAATCCCTCATCTTCTTGAATCTCTATGCTATGCTGTTGTTGTTCTCTCATGTGTCCTATGTAGTGATTTATCCAGTGAGAAAGAAGGTGGGAAGTGTTTTCAGTATTTTGCCCCTCAGTTGCTGCCATTCACAGCAAACTGAATTTACCTGTCGTCAGTTGTGTCTCTCCTCTCCCTGACTGCTGATCTTCCTAGAGCTTCTATGAACTTAATTGTCTTTGGAGACTAAAAACTGGTCAAGGAAAGGAGCGAAGAGAGTGGGGAGGCATCTGAAAAGAGTGCTTGAATATGCACTGAATCTGAAACGAAATTAAATGGGAGAAAAATTATTACAGTATGTCTACACTAGAATGAAAAACTTGCTGACATTCAAAACTTTTTCATCATCCGAAAAGTTTTAGAACAACTTGGCTCAAGTGGTAAGAATGCCCAAGTAGAATATTTACACTTGCTTAGTACCAAGGCATTTGGTTGAATTTGTTTGTAAACTCCTTCTTGCAGCTTAATCATCTATCAATGTTGTTTAAATCAATTTGGGAATGCCCATCTAAGAGATTATACAGTTTAAAAATAAATCTTTAGTCAAGTGATCAGTTTGGGAACATTTGTTGTAGATCATGGTGCAGCTGATTTTCTTCTTCTTCCACTGAGTTGATCATTGCTGTTACTGTGAAGGAAATCTTTTCCTTTAATGTAAGCTAAGAGAATCAATAGTAAGTTTTCAATATGAAGACTCTTAACTGCTCATTTAATATGCAAAAGCTGTTTTGGGGTTGGACAGAAAAAACAAGAGTCTGAATTTGTAGAGAAAGATGAATAATCTCTGCATTACCATATTAAGGCAGTTTTGGAATGTACTTACAATTAAGATATTTACAGCTGTACAAAACATTAGTGTTTTTTGAATCGCAGAGAAAGACTGGAAACAAGTCTTATCTCTTCATCTTTGTGTTCTAATTTTGTATTCTTTGAAAAATACAATGAAAAAGATTCTTCTTGAGATTAATATTTTGGAAGCTTACTGCGTGTAAACTTTTGAAAACACTAGTTTGAAACTTTGACGGTACTGTTTCCAAGTATTTATTTGTTTCTCCTGTGCGTGAGGGTGTACAGATCTTTGCAAAACTATTGCATGGAAAATAAAGTATTTGGACATCCTCAGTTTATCATTTTAAATAAATTATTCGTTCAGGACTTATTACTTTTTTTTTTAATGACACCATTCATTACAATCCAGCTTCTAATATGCTGAAAGCTAGACAAATATGGAGCCAAGCATTTATTAATGCTGATTGAGAAGGGAATATTCAAAAATTGACAAAAATACCTTGACAGTGTCCTGTTAAGCAACCATCTACAAATATATTAATTCCATTATTTTAATGGACTCCTTTCTTGATTAATCAATGACCTTATTCTCTTAAGCATATCTGTCAGGACATATCTTCCTAACAAATCTGTTCAGCCTGGAGCATGGAAAGCATCATCTTCATCTTCAAACTGTGTTAAGTCAAGAAAGTGTTGTGGTAATGTGGGCATTGCTTGTCCAAGAACATTAAGAACCTTGATCAGGATCTTTTTAACCATAAAAGGATGTCTGTTATGCTTTCTTGTTTGGTATAAGTTGGAAGGGAGTGAAAAAAAATACAGAAGGAATTTTTATTGCTGAGTATTTCCTTCCAAATAGCACACGAAGGAATACCGTGTCTGAAAAAAAGATTTTCTTGGCAGGGGAAGAAGTAGTCTGATAAATGGTGCTGATAAATGTTTTAGCTTTAAATTAATATTGGATTTAAAATTCAAAATTTTCTACCATAAGAAACATAAAATGTTAATTTTTAGGCACCTACTTATTTTTCATCTATTTGTGTAAATCCTTCTCTGGATACTAGGCCTGATTTCTTTTATTATCTTTTTTCCCACCATACTTAGAAACTGTTATCAATTGGGTTTGTTTAGAAGCTTGCCTGTGAAACGAAGAAAAAGTATATGAACTTGATGTTGTGTGTGTTTCAGGAATTTGCATATGAAGATAAGTTTTTCAGAGCAGTTCTCTCCTGGTGGTATACAAACATAATGGTTAGCAAAATCTTTATTTATTGTTTTTCAGTATGTTTTGTATTTCTTTTGAGAATGATGACAAATTACTGGGCATTGATATCTATGATGGGAAAATGATACTTTTTATTTTAAGATTGTGAAATCATGAAGTAAGTTAAAAAGTGAATAGCCACTGTTTTTCAATTTGCATTCTATTTTTAAGAGTATATTTCCTTTTCAAGTTTAGCAATAATACCAGAATTCTCAAACTCACCTTTTAAGTGACCAAAACTGTTGAGCACAGAAAGAGGACAGTATGTGCCCTTTGCATCCCTGTGTGTCCATGGGTGGTGCACAGATTGGTATATTACAAATACCTATTTTGGTGTATTACCAAATATCTTTAAAGCCTCAAAGTGAGCATCAGTGTCTTCTCTTTTCTTATGCCATTATGAGATTATCAATGTGAAGGATCAGGAAGAACAATTTTTATATTTTTTGTTTCCACTGAGGTTCGTGAAAGAGATTCCTTTAGATATTGACAGGGCAAGTCACATAATTTCTTGGGTTTTCATGTATAAAACAAGGAGGAAATATTTAAAATCTATCAGTGGCATGCAAATCCAAATTGATACAATGTTTTGATTCTTATTGCAGTCTTAATTTCTTTCTACACCAAATTATTGGTTGCACAGCTATTCAGTGGTTTGGAAGCATTTACATGCTGAAAAGCAGGTAGACAGCTTTTCAATAAATGGACTTACGCTTAATGTGTACTTATAGTGTTGGAGCAGTAAAAGGATTCGTTTTTTTCTTGTGGGTTTTTTTTATATTATTATTATTTTCTGTAAAGGACTAGAGCAATGAGAGCGAAGTTTACTTCTTTCTATCGTATTCTTCCTACAGTGTGTTTTATAGAAAGTTAGATATGGTGCAAATATGACATGTAAAACATAGATATATTTCTAGTTAATTACATAGTATGGAATGCAAATTGCCATATAACTTTTTGGAATGATGATATGGCTTTGCTAAATCTAGATTCTCAGTTTTTCTTACACAAATACTGAAAATAATAATACAGTTACACAGAGTAACTGATTATTCAGTAATGAGAATGAAGTCACTTGCATTTGGAAACAAGGAATCACTGATATACCCAACTGTCATAAAGAAGAGTTGATTTTTGGCTTTAAACCAGTGTTTTGGCTATAGGGAAGAGCAGGTGTGTACCTCATGGTTGGTGGGTTTTCTTCCCAGTTTTTCAAAGAAATTTTCATTATATTTCATGTTGTGGGAAAGGACTAGCTGGTAGTTTCACTTCCCTGTGTTTGTGTTAGAAAAAAAAGAAGAGGTTTATGTTTCTGGAAAGTGATCAAGGCAAGAAGTGTTACGTCTCCTGTTATGAAACTAGTTGCGTGCAGTTTTTTAAAAACAAGTATTTCGGATAGCTTTATAGAAAGGCTGGTCTAATTGGCTCAGTTGGTGCAGTTTAGGCCAGTCAAGAGACGACTGTGTTTTTTATTCCATGAGGTGGACTCTGCCCTCATTGAAGTCAACAGGATCATGATCACAGAACTATATTCATAAACACAGATTTTCAAACCATCTGAAATATGAAGGGTAATTATATGGCATTATATATAAAGGCCTCTTTGTGTTATGTGCTTGTTCTGTGTTTCGGAGGGATAAATATATACAAGAATTGTAGGTGTGTCAAAGCAGCAAAACTGGTTCAGACAGGTAAAAGCATTTGAAGTGGTGTCTTTTGCACCGTTAATAGTTTTGAGTTTGTCTCAGTGTTTCTGCATCAATATTATGAATCCTGGTTTTAGAGATTTATTATTCCTATAAAAGCTTCAGGCTGAAATTTGGCTCATCAGACGAATTACTCTTTCATTCTTTTTCTATTAAAAGAATTTTATATTGCCAGTGATAGTTGTCTGATACTGGAAATGCTTCTGCAACTTGAAATCTTTTCTTGTTCACAAAGAAATTGGTGGTAGTTAAAGGAATTGAGATGAATATGTTTCCTTTCTACGGCATTGATGGAGAACTTTGCAGTCAGAATCTAAAAGTTTAGAAGTACTGACTTAAGCCGTGTAACATGACTGATGAGTTGTATTAATCTCCACATTTTAAAATTGGGAAACTGATATATGAAGCTTTGCTAGAGTACTGTAGTGACAGACCAGAAATAGATTCTGGTAGTTGTGATTTTTAAGCCATGGAGTATCGAATACAATAATTGCTTCATCTGCTAATTTAGTTGTGGCTGTCAACCTAAATTTAGTATGATATTTATTAATAGGTGAGTACAAGCTATTCTGTGTGCTAACCTTTGTCCATTTGAGTATTTGTTTATCATGGTTGAACTTTATGCAATTTAAGGAGCTGTCATTCAGTAGATGTTTTTAAGTCTTCAAGTAATATCCTTTGATACAGCAGTGTTAGAGGTAGAGAGGAAGTGAGCAATTTTATTAATTTCAAACAAACTGAAAAGGTTTTTAATTACTGTTTTAATAATTTCTTGCTTTAGTCATAGCTTATCTTTTAAATACTGTTTTAGTCCTTTTAAAGTAATAGTTTCAATTGCTACTAGTAGCTTAAAGTGCATGTATGTATGAATTCAAGAATACAGACCTTTTGAATGATAGTACCTTCCAAATGCTTTTATGCTGCTTTATTTAAATTACTTAATGTCAGTTCAATATGTCAAAATGAAGTAGAAGACAGTGGAAATTATATTCTAGTCTATCCACATGAGCAATAGCATGCATCAAATTCATTTAGCATGAAGTAAGCTTTCAGTGGTGAGACTTAGGTGTCGTTCTTTTCCTGCTGACATTGACAAGTGGGCATTCAGGTCTTTAGGTGTAAGTGGCAGCTCAAGCTGTTGTGGTGTCAGGTTGATCAAACCAAAACTGAGTTCAGGAATGGCCTCTGGCTTCCCTATGAAAGATCCAGCACTTTATGAAAGAAACTCATACATGAAATTTTATTATGATACCAACTATTCATTACACAAGTATTGCTGTTCCCAGTGCTGAGGTGGCTGTTACCAGTGTCAGGATTTCTGATGGCTTCAGCATCAGTTCAGACAAGAATGCAAAACCTATCATTATAATTTCTGTATTAGCCGAGTTTTCTCAACACAGAGCTCAAACCTTAGCACCAGAAGTCTGATTGATTAGTGCCACAGTATTTCATGCTCTTCTGAAGACAGTGGCTTTCATCTTCTTTCTTACCTGCTCTGAACTGTGCTGGAACCTGCTAGGCCCCCAGTATGTCAATGGGAACAAAACCTTCCTTATACAGAATTTATTTAATTAATAAAGTTTGTTTATTTAATCAAGTGAAAAGCATAATAAGGCATCTTGACTTCGAGAAGCGGTATTGGAACGTATATTAATCATACCTAGAGTATTCTTTGCAAAGTCTTTGGAATTTCTGTATGCCTGGAGAAAGTTGTATGTTGTCTAAGACCTTTTATTTTCTGATTATAGACTCCGTGCTGTCTTTCAGACAGAACAACACTGTAGGTCCCAAAGCAGATCAGTCTTACTCATGCCTAACTTATTGTTGGTAGTAGCGTCAGAAGTTTGTTACCTTTCTTTCTGAGTTTTGTTTTCTTTAATAATTAAAGAAGGTAACTCAATATGAGAGCTGAGTACCCTCAGACCATATTTCATTACTTTTTCAGGTGCTGAAATGTGGAAGATACTTAACTTCGCTTGTACAAAAAAAAAAGAAAAAAGCTAGGACTTGATAAAATATGAAGGCAACCAGAAGTTTTTCAGCAATTCAAAATACATGAAGTGACATAATTTTATAATACAAATGAAATTGAAGATCAGTGTTTACTTTATTTGCGATATCCACTGAACAAGGATTTTCTCAAAGTTGGCAAATATCTACTAAACTTCTTTGTTAGAATAATACTGCACATCATTTGTGGTGAGGACTAGAACATCCTAAGTTTATTTAATTAAATTTAACTTTAAGTGGGAATTAATGCAAAGATATATATTCACCAACTGCCTGAGGCTCATAAAAAGATAGTCTAGTAAGCAGACACCAGGTAACTACAACATTGCTTAGGATTGCTCTGGTTACTGCAGCTAGGTGTGTGCCAGCACTTGTTTAAAGCTCAAGATTTTCATTCCATTACCTAAGGTCCCTGCAGAATTACAGCCAAGAAAAAGGATCTCCTATTGGACTTGGCATTAACAATGATTTCACTATGTTAGATTAAAGAACAGTGTTTAAGTCACTGGGAGTGTACATATTCTGCTAAGAATAAACCTTTCTTTAGCTGAAGTCATTGAACAAGAGCATCACAGAATATATGAAAAATAGTTGCTATATTGAAATGTTGAAAAAATTTTGAAGAGTCATTGCAGACTTTTGTCTATGATGTCATGACAGTTAAGTTGTATTTCCATTCATTGTTCTGGATAATGCATTTTGCTTTTGAAAATAGGATAGAAGAGTGGCATACCTTCATATTTCATATGAAATTGGTGGAAAAATCATGGACTATATAACTAGAAGTGAACTTCTGTACCATGAAGACTCAGCAGAATATTTCCTCTATTTTGCCTATTTCAAAATCTAATCTGATACAGTATCTCTCATCTTCAAAGGAAACATGTTTCTATGTTCTTAGTGTCTATGCCCACTCTGCATTTCTCCTTCACCTAATAGAAATCCAGTTTTTCTGTTTCCAAAGGTAATTTCAATGAAGAGTAATCTAAATTATTATGTTACTCACATGAGTTTTTATAGGCTTTGAACTTGTATAGCTGCTATTTACCCCTGTTCTGTTTTTCACCTCCCTGTTAATCAGGGCAACATTTTGTCTTAAACTGTTTTCTCAGAAAATGAATGGATGACTTTCTCTGAGGAGCTATACAAACAATGGTCATTTCACCATCAATCTTGAGCCTCCACTTTCCAGGTTTATTGAACCCTAAGTACAGCATATAATGGACTTGCTGCAAATACCCATTGTAGTCATCTCTGACATCTATCTACTTGTACAACAACAGAGATTTCCATTTTTCCTTCTCAAGAATGGCTTTTCAATTGGAAATTACAACCTCTAGAGGGAATTAAGTACTGCTGATATCCTCTGAACACATTTCCATGAAGGAATTCTTTATATATTTTTATGTCAAGGGTTTCCCTACCATGTTTCAGATAAACCAAGGTGTTCATTTAGCTGTAGTTTTAGCTCAGTTTCCTAAGGAAATACGGCATCAGTGTCTGAGTGTGTCTGTTCCATTCTCCCTGTTTTTTAAATAACTGTACCTCACATATCAGTGTGTTCTACAGTGAAACTGGCTACAGCAAAGAATACCCTTCAGTTAGTTCCTTTTCTTGTTCTAAGATAATTTGTTGTGAGAGCTATAAAAAATGAGTCAATTACAATACAAAGGAAACAAACATTGGGAAAAAATCTGGGATGTTTAATTTCGTCTCTGGACTTTCCTGGTATCTTTATACATCTGCCTTCCAGATAGTAAAGACTTATGAAAGGGACTGCTCTTCTTTTAACAATAGAGCATCAAACATGTGGTTGCTACAAAACCAGTTATTATAGTGCAACTAATAATTATAGTAATCTTGTGAAGATTAAAGTTTTAATGTAAAGCATCTTCAATTTCATAGATACAAAAATACCTGCAGAGAGTATTTCTTAATGTGGGAACACTCTATCCTTGATTAATTCAGTGGGGTTTAAGCTTCTCTCAGAATGAAGAAAATAAAAGTTTTGGGGAAAGAAAAGAGATATGAATCTGTAGGTGTTGACTAATCCTAGTGGAAAAGGATATCTTTTCTATGTTTATTAAAAGCAAACAAATAACCACTTGCCATAAGCACATCTGTTTGGACACAGCCTTAAGACAGACTAGTGTCAAGTAAGCACAGTTATTCTGAGTGAAAGCCAAGACGGATGTGTTTAAGTAGCCACTTCGTATTTCAGGCTGAAGGAACTCAAGCAATTGAAGCATCTGTCTCCAGAAAGATTGCATATGCCATGGAAATAAAATTTTAAAATATATTTTAAAAAGCAACACCCAAACCAAACAGAGACTCTTAAGAAGCCTTTCATTTAGGATATTGAGGAATTGAATGTAGAGGAAGACAAAAGGAAATGGCATGATGTTTTTACAGAGAAGAAAGAAAATATTGAAAGTTTCTTTTCATGTATGTATAAGTATGGCCATTGATAACATTGGGAGAGTGTTAACGCCCAGATGCAAAGCACTTTCAGAAGCAGACCTGCTGGCAAACTGTCAAGGCTCTAGTTTTCGTATTGATTGCCATAGACTGCAGGGGCTAAAAAGCATGTGCTCACAGGGAACCAGGGCAATGGTTATTTCCAAAGAATATTAACAATTTCTATTTAATACTACTCAAAGAGTCTGGGGAGCAATCAAAAGAAATGAAGAGTTGGTCTAGACAGAGTTTTCTGGAGATTGCTGTGGTGCCAAGTATAAATCAAAGGTGTAGGTTCTGTTGCAGACCAAACAGTTAACAATGCTGCCTGGAGAGGGAGAAGTCATGAGCTTCATAGTTAAGGGGAAGTTTGTGTTCATGACGTGAGTAACTGTCTGGTCTGAAAGGTCAGAACTTGGCAAGACTGTAGTGTGAATCCCAAATGAAGCAGCAAAAAAGTGAGAGAATGGAAGGATCTTCACTTCTGTTTCATTTGAGCTAATTACTGCAGTGCCCATCTGGTAACTAGAGCGTAACTTCTTTGAAAAGAACCTGTATACGTACATATGGGTGGGTGCACCTGTATATGCCATGGCTATGCCTAAAGAGTTTTATCATTGCAGTGATAGCACTGTGCAGAGGAAGGTGAAGATAAATAAATGGTTATCTCTTCTCTCAAAATGCTGGTTTTGAACATACTCAGCTGTAGGACACTTTACCATGGTTTGCAGTCAGTGTTATTTCTTGAACTGTTTGAAACTAATATAAATAAAATACTATACATTTTATTGTAGCAAACAGATACACTTCTGAAAGAAGTACCCAGCAGAACTAAAAATGAGGGTCTATTCCCAGTGTATGTAACTCTGTGAAGCTGTATTTAGATTGTAGAAGGAAACTGGTATGAGTTGAGGTTGTATTTCTAGGTAGGTTGATTTGTTTTCCAGGATTTTCTGTTTTCAGTGATGCTAAGGTTACAGTGACATTTTCTGGATTTAAAGCATAGGTGAGTATTGAATGTAACCATATGTTTAGAACAGTTTTTGAAATAAATCATTAAATTATTTTTCCTTGCTTATACAAATATAAATGAAAATGCAGATAGATTTATTTGAAGAAGTCAAGTCTATTACATTTTTCACTTAAACGTGAGTTGTTATGTTGCTAATGAACTGCACATAACAGAAACATATGGCTATAGCTTTGCTAGCAGAATTTTTAGATTAGTCCCATGGCTATATAGGCTGCAGAAGTGGAAAGTTAATATAAAGGAAGGTCCATTCTTTGCATAGCTGTAAAATAAAACTTAGGTGGTGTTGAATTTCAGTATTGATGACTAGCAATTCTTTTTATTGTGAGGACAAAAAATTATTTACATGCTCCATGGATAGCTCATAGTTATTTTTGCTTGTTGAAATACACAGTGTATTTCTATTACTACGCTCACAGTTCTAAGTTTTTTTGCTCCCTAAATTTACATGGTCTTACATTAGAACTGGTTCTGTGTGATGTTGAACTGATTTTATGTAGAGATCTTTATCTAGAACTGGATTCCCTATGTGATGTTGTTTGATTGTATGCTATTACAGTTGTGATTCTAACAGGAGATTCTGACTTGTAGATCTTAAAAGGAGCGTACTGCAACCAGTTAGTGGTTTTGTTTAATGTATTCAGTCTTAATTAGAGCAGAGTTTTAGCCTTTTCTCTGACGGCTAAAACTTGAACTATATTTATAGTTAAAGCAGTGTTTCTCAACCTGTTTAGTTGAAGTTAGAGGTGATACCCAGCTTCAGGTAGTTTCCTACGTCCCACAGTATATTTTCCAAAGATGTGAAAATTGATGTGTCGGGTAGTTATGAGGGTTGGGGCAGAATGTGCACGGAGATGGTTTTCTTTTGTGACCGCTGTGAAGGTGCCATGTACAAAGTGAAAATGGTGGGCCGAGATCTCATCTAGTCTTAATATTCAGGAAATAACAAGAGAGGATAAGCTTCTAGCATTATGCTTGAACCCTAGAAATAAAAGATGAGACACTTCATTTCCAGAAAAATGCCATAATGTAAAAAACAAGGAATCTTGCACATGAAATACCAAGATGGTAGAATTTGACATAGACTTGCAAAAATCAAGTTGCTGAGAGTGGAAAGATCAATTAGAAAAATTGAGCTGAATTTGGCAATTTCAGAGAGTTCCCAGAATGCATGTGACTTGAATCTTCCTTCTCCCTTGATCCTTAAAATGCTGTTGACTGTGGTTTTGTCACTGATAAAACAAGACTATTTTCTGAGTGACTTCTTAGTAGAAAAGGCTCGATGGTTTCAGACTTACAGTTTATTAATATACATAGGAATTTAAATATTACTATTTACATCATATGTTTAATCTGGTTTTTTTTACAATGACATCTGGAGTATTGGCTTCTCTGCTTTTTAGCTGACACTTACTTTGATTTTCACATGCTATTTTGAAAGAACTTCCAGTTCTGCACTTTTCTTAAGCTTTTTTAAAAATTCTTGATATTGTGCCCAAAGGAGTATTGTAGTGAGCCCCGGTATAGGTGTACGTGCAAGACAACTAAAGGACTATATTATTTTGAAACTGTTGCCTGTAGAGGAGCTGAGGTTCATGAAGAAGTGGGAAGTAGAAGAGTTACCATTGTCTGTGCATCCCCATGAACTCATAACTGTTCATAACTGCAGGATGGAACCAAATGAATAACCATCCAGCAAATCCATCAGTTGTGAAGTTTGAACATCAAAATTGCATTATTTCAGAAAACTTCTGAAAATAACATAGTCTTTCATATACTACTTCAAAGAGAAAGAAAAACAGTAAAATAATCAAGTGCTCTCTCCTATAGGACAGGGTAAGAAGCTTCCAGTTCAAACTTTCTTGTTGTGATCCAAGTTCTGCTCATGTGTAATCAGATCTTCCTCCATGACAAAAAGCACAGTACTCAATTTTATGGTCAGAAAGCTGAATATCAGACCTAGAAGAGAAGGTATTCTTCTTTGTTGATTTGTGCATGCTGGGATGCTGTGCTGAAAAGTATTGAGCTTGTGCAGGCAACTTCGAGCCTTGTGACAGCATTAAAAGTTGCACTTACAGAAAACTATCCCCTGAACTTTGGAACAGGTGATATGAGAGAAAAAGTGTCAGGAAAGACTTTGGAAATTCAAGGGTGGTATCAATATTAGTAGCCTTTGAACCCTAATCTTTTTTATGGCAATACAGCTCCAGACACCATAAAAGAGTTTAACTATACTTCTCCAAATTCTTTATCCTAAGTTGGTGATGGATGCACTGATGAA
This sequence comes from Aleadryas rufinucha, assembly GCA_013397815.1. Classification (NCBI taxonomy): domain Eukaryota; kingdom Metazoa; phylum Chordata; class Aves; order Passeriformes; genus Aleadryas; species Aleadryas rufinucha. The sequence continues at coordinate 525,981 of VZTH01005064.1, forward strand.
ACAGATAGGAGAAAAGATTTGGTTATCTTTTCTGAGTCAGTAATCTGGGAAATGTCAGTGGTGGAGTCAGTCTTCCATCTGGAAATACATGATGTATTGTTCTAGCACCCACCCCATTAATTCAGTGGGACCACATCTGAGCTGGACACCCCGTGTTTCAGGCACTGTCTTGGGCAAGGTAAACAACAACAGATGATTCAGCCTTCACCTGAGCTGTGTGCCAAAGTACAGGAGTTACTGTCTCACACTGTAAGTTCCAAAGACCTCTCTTGACACAGCATGTCACCGAATGTGACTTTTCTATTATATATAGAAAGAGACTGTCAATTTTTCTCGTATTGTGTACCTGATTTACCCACCAGTACAGATGTGAACTCTGAAATACCAGTGTCACAACCATTTTTTATGAATACAGCTTTTATCCCTCATTCCAGTGTCCTGCTTCTCACCTCTATCAGGATCCACCTTCACACAAATACAAGAGAAAAGCTCTGTTTCTCTTCTTACTGCAAGAATTTTATTTTTATTACAGTATTAGAGTTATTGCTCTTTATGACGTCTGTATACATTTACACTTGCGTGCAGACCAAGTATGTTGTTTGTTGGAAAGCTGAATGTTTGTAAATAGGGCTCAAGGGGGCAGGACTTAAATATTCTTTGTCCAAAACAGAGGATGCCCCACACAGACACACACTCCTATTTTTAAGATCCTGTAGACATAAATGGAATAATGAGACAAGGAGATAATAGCATTCTTTGGAAAAGAAATAAAAATATTATACCCTTGAAATAGGAATGCATAATAATGGTGAATCGAGGGAATAAGAGAATTCTCTGGAAAAGAAGTACAAATATATCCTTGAAATGGGAATGCAGAGTAACAGTTTGTGAATCAAAGGTCCTGTGAACTTTAATGAGGAACATTCCTGTTATTCTCAGGAAACAGCAATTGACAAAACAACTCATAGCAGTTAATATTTTTAATATTGACATTTTCTTTTAAAATAAAATGTTTCATACTTTTAAATCAGGTCAGCAGTGCTAAGCTGCAGTGGTGAAAGACCACTGAACAAGTTTAACTTTGCTTGTCTTTACCTTACACTTTGATTATTCACTTTTTCATCTGTGAAATCATGTTGATACTTCCTGGTTCACTGAAGACATAGCTCAGAATATGGCTTTACTCTGGTGTTCTTGTTGTGACCCATGTAATCTATAGTATTTCTGATTTTGAAGAGATATTCACTGAACCAGGAACATGGAAGAATATGCGGAGAGCAGGGGAAAAAGCTTTTATTAAAAAGTTGGATTGATTTAAAAAATAAATACTTTTCTGACTTCCAACCACAACACAGTTACAGAAATACTTATGATTTATGTCTCTTTCACAGTATTTTAACTTTTGCTCTCTTTTTTTGGTGAGATTTATTAATTGTATCAATGAACTATGTCATTATCTTTAAAACAATACTCTTGTTAGCGTCATGCTGTTGTTCTAAAAGAGTCAGCTCTGTACCTAGAATCCTTGCTTGCACAAATACATTACATTCTTCCCAAATATAATTGTTACCTCTTTCAGCCATGAGCCCTCTATACTAATCTGTTATGTTTTGTCAATCTATACATATAAATATGCATGTATAGAAGAGCTGTACTGGGCAATTAGGAAGTTGGCTTAGCAAGAAGATTATTTTGTTTACAATTGTATTAATGATTTCTTTGTCCTCTAGTTAAGTACTTGGGTATTTATTAGGAGACTTTGTTTTCTGCTGGACACAAGATGACTGTTCTTTGGCCTCTGCAATGACATTGCTATTTTTAAAGAGATGAGAAATCAGTAAAATGGGGGAAAGGAATGCAAATATTGCTTTCTAAATAAATTACAGTCCTGTCGACTGAAAAAATGGCTGGAGAGTTTTGAGTCTTGGCGAAAGCCTAATGAAGGATTTGAATTCCAAGTTTTATGTGTCCCCAAATCTCTATCAGGAAAACAAGTTTAAAAACAGGGCTTAGATTAAAAAGTGTGTCATAATTACAGGTTGAGGAAGCAGCTGTTTGTCAAGACATGGCAGCATTAGCTTGGTTTGAATGAATGCAGCTGCTGCTTGCTGTTTAGGAACGGTTAAAAACTAAGCTTTGCAGTCTCTGAGCACTTTGTTCACCTCATTATCAGTGGTGATGGCAGAGGCAGGCACTCCTGTCAACCTCAAGGTGCTTTTCCTGATGTTCTAGGAAAGATATGATGGTATTGGAATCTCTTTCTTGCCTACAAAACTTCATCAGAGTTGTGGGGCAGGGGGTGTCTCTAGGGTAACTTACTTAATGGCAAAACTGTAGTGTTTTATAATAACTTAATGGTTTATGTGGTCTGCTTAGAAGTTAGGTTAGAAGGAAATGAACCAAAAATTAAGCAGCACTCGTCTGTAGCATTTGATAAACTGATATCCTAAATTTTCTAAGAAGGAAAAGTGCTTTTTCATGAAAGCACAAAAAAGCCAGGTCTGAGATTATTACCTGGCAGTCTAGATTTCTAATATTTCTTCCTATTTTATGTTTGGGGTTTTTTTTAAGTTTTAGTTCATTTGCACATGTACTCCAAACTCTGTAAATGCTGATTTTTAATCTTACTTTAATTGGAATGTGATACCTGATATTGGAGTAAGTAGAGCAAATATACTCATACCTAAGTTTCATTCAATGAATTGAAATTTAAGATCATCAGTATCTTACATATCAGCATCTTCTAAAAATATTAAATATTCTCTACTGTAATGTCATCAAAACATAATAAATAAAGGCTTAGCTTTAGTCAATATGATACAATGATCCTTGTTTGCAAATATATTTTGTATCTCTTGTATGTGAAAATGAATCTGTTAAAACATTTTAGCTTGCTTGACATTAGTTTAAAAATATAAATTTTATACTGCATCCAGTATTAATTTTATACTGTGCCACGCCTGGATTATGTATTTCATATTTGAGTCTCAAACTTGCCAAAACATGTTTTTGACCATTGGTGAAATCTGCCTTGTTTTCTGAGATTGTTTTTCAGACCTAAGCAAACAGTGTTGTTGTGCTGAAAGTGTCACCACAACTTTTTCCCCTGTCAAACTATATTAATTTTTATCATCCGAAATTTCATTTTGAATTTAGCATGTATTTTCATGGACAAGAATGTTATTCTTTCTTTTTAACCATTTGTAGTTTCTTACACTTTTCCTAACAGCATTCTTTACCTAACTCTTAACAGTCAATCATATTGTGAAAGTAGTGGTAAATTACCATGACCATAACAGAAGAAAGGAATATAGACAAAACAGATTCATATGTGAAAGGTGAACAAGAAAACCCTGAACAATGACAATGAAAAGAACCCCTGGGATGTCACACTGTTTGTGTAACATCCGTCGTTTTCATGTTCAGCTGTCAATACCCGGTGGTATACTTGGAGGTCTTGCTGATAGTTTTAATGCTCAGTTGATATTTATTTTGCTTAGTGAAGAAAAGCCAATATGTTGTCCTAGAAGCTTGCTTTTCCGATTTTACAAAGTTGTTCCCAGCCTGCAATTTTCATGTAACTTTTAAAATCGGAACAACGCTGAGCTCAAACATGCTTTGCCCAGAGTGTTTGCCAGGCGAGTGTTTTGCTGCGTTACCTTGGGAGAGGGACTGTGTATGGAATGCTTTGATGCCATGAGCAGTGCACTCAAGGTAACTGCCTTTGTTTTCATTAAAGATCCTATTTAAAGAATCAACACTCCTTGATCAGACCTGGTGGGTTTCCTGGAAGACAGGAGAGAGAATTTCCTGGAGTAATTAAATATTCTCCCTAGAGTGAAGCAGATTTCTCTGCCTCATTTGCCACTCCACATTCCTTAGCCTGCTTTCCCCTGGTGTGTTTTGTTATTTTAAAAAAACAAGCAAAACACCACTAGATGTAGGAAAAGATTGGGAGAACTTGTAGCTGCTCGTATCAAAGCTGGCTAGTGAAACTGCTACACGATAAGGATACAAGTTGTTTGTGCTTTGTTTTCATACATAAACATTCATTTATTTTCATACTTTCGTGTTTGCACACTGCCATTTGGTGGGAAAAAGCCAAACATTGCTAACTCTTGTGAAGCAAGAGGCCTGTTCATACTAATGAAGCGAACAATGTTGTGTATTCTCTGGTGTAATTCACATTTCAGCTTCAACACTAAATTCTCCTCTGATCAGTTGTTAGTGAGTATGTTACAGGTATGTATCATGCAGAATTACATGAATTAAATTTGACTCTAACATAAATTAAATTTCTGAATGCATGTTATTCTCATGCATTTGTCTTCTGGAGACCTTTCTTTTTTCAGAAAGGATCCTGAAATATAAATTTCACACTGAACTTCAGTGAAGCTGACTGACTTGGTACGGCTGAGAGGTACCACAGTCAAGCGTCTGTTGGAAGACCCACTTAGTATAAGCTGGCTGCAAATGCCAAGATCAAGGTCTCCTCACTCCACTCTGTTCTCATCCATATTCTGCCTTTCCATTCCACCTTCCCCAGCAACCTCCACATTATGTAAGTTTATGCTTTGTTTATTTTAAGTGGTCCCTTCCCCATTTGTTGGAGTTTTCCATTCTTTCAATTAGTCATACCACAAAAACAATTGTTGAAGAGTTGTGAGAGCTGAGAGGTCAGAAACCTCCAGCAAGAGGTAGGAGCAATCAGCTGGGTCTGCGAACTTCTCTCCTGAAGCAGATTTGGCCTCACCGTATTGTTGGGAGGCATCTACAATATCAGTCATCTGCGAGGCGTCTCGTTTCTCAAAGGATCATCCAATAGGTTTAACAGTGTGTGTTCTCTTTCTTCCCTCACTTTTTTCCCCACACCAATTGCTGTGTATATTTACAGTACAAACTTCACAGCCTTACCAGAAGTTCAGCTCCCTTGTCTTGTTTCCTACTGTCCCCTGGGTCAGAAGCTGCTTGTCCTCCCCAAAGCCTGCCAGTATTCTTCCTGCACATACTTTCCCTTCCTTTCTACCAAATTCTGAGTTTCTTTTCTTCTCTTTTTTGTTAATCACTCTAAACCAGGCTCTCAATGCCACATCCTTGATCTATGCACCGCCCCATTGCACTCTCTCCTCCCATAGTCTCATGCCCCCTCCATCTTGAGTCTTCCATGGAAGGACAGGTCCTGCTACTGCCCAGGACAAGACTGGAGACACTTACCACTTTAAGCACTACTGTTTGGGGGAGGAAGTTGCACTTGTGTGCCAAATACAGAAATGCCTCCTCCTGAAAGTGTGCTTTAATCAGAGGCTGCAAGGCAATTCTTTTTTTGATAACAAAGAAAAGGTAATAACTGATTTTCCATACTCTGCATCTTTAAGGAAAAGGAACTGTAATGTACAACTTGGTAGGACTCCAGGCACAAGAGGAAATGGGTTATAGCAGTTGTGACTGTGCAGAGCAGATGTTTTGGTTGGCCTGGCTATCAACCATCTGACTCATAATAAATTGTCAGTTCCAGTAAATTCCCAGTTTTCAATTACAGTAGGTAGGATATGAGAAAACAATGCTGTTTGGATAGTGTATTTAAAGTGGTTTTGATGGTAATTTTCATAAACAACTCATACTAACTTTGTAAAAAGATTAAGCATCTTGGAAAGGGAGCAGCTGTAAACACTGAAACATGAATTTGAATGTAAATTGAGAGTAATACAAATGAAAACTAACAAATGGCTGTTAAGACAGTGCTGATACAATTGGAAATAGAATTTTAAGTTTTTCTTTGGATTTTTGTGATACTCAAAGTCTTTTTTGATGAGGTATGTGGGAGAAAAATTTCTAAATGCTTTCAAACTTCCGTTTTCATCTGTTCTGTTCTTCATTTATATTTTCACCTGGTCTCTTGTTCTTGAGTTTTGAAAATGCATATGTAATGAACCTTTCCTCTGCACTGGCTAAGTAGAAAAAGGGTGAATTAGAATCAAATACCATGAGTTTTCTGTTTATGAAAAGTTTTATTTACTTTTGTAAATTGTTGCTAGGTTTCTGTAATAGAAAAAAAAGCATATGGGTTGAAAATGTCTAGATTTTTTTTGTTGTTGTTCTTTTCTCACCACATTGCTTTGGAGGTTTAGTCAAGGATGAGACCCCATTGTGCAAAGTATTCTGTAAACATAGGAAACCCCTTGCAGTTCTTGGGAAAGAAAACTATTTATTTTCAGTGTTAAGGGGTATATCCATTTTTTTTCATATTTTATTTGAATGGACATTTTCAGAAATGAGAAAACTATTTTTTTAAAAACAGAAATGGATAGTAACAAGGTGGCAGAAAGGCACCATGAAAGTCTGTGTTGCATCTTTTGCATTGCAATTTTCTGGAGGCTGGGTTTTTTTACTATCAAACATGAGACTGTTATGGAAAAATTAATAGGTGTGCATTATTACATGTTTAACTAATGATCTGAAGCATTTTTACATTTGGTTTTTAAACCTCAGAATTCCTGTGGCCCAGGATGTGTTCTCTGTTCAGTTAGAAGTTCATTTTAATAATACTTTCTGTAGTCTTGTGTAGAAAAAATTCTGTGAACATAAAATGGCGCTTTTATTATGTCAGTTCCAACCTTGAAATTTAACATTTATAGAAAATTGCCATTCTGCATTCTTACAAAATCAGTTTTACTTGGATATAAAATTAATTTGTTTAATAAAAGCATCTATCATGTTGTGAGTTAAACACAAGTTATGAGAAGAAAAAGCATGGCTACTTAAATGCTAAAAAATGAGATGTGACTTTGGTCCATCAGCGTCTTTTTTTTTTTCTTCCTAAAGGTATATAGTATTGCCAAAGCAATTGGATGTCGCTCTATCTTTTGAAGCCAACTGAAAAACAAGAATAGAGGTGGCTTTTACTTTCCTGCTCTGTTTAGATCTGATCTATTCTTTGATATAAATACATGTGCAGAATGGGAAGAGTGAATATGCTGTCTGTGCAGGGTTTGATAAGAAGCATTAAAATAACATTTGCCTTTGGACACTATGGTACAATGAAAAGATCTCAGCCCCTGTTCTGGGCAAATGTCATGGCCTGGTATTAGAAAGTTCCATCTTCTCACCTAATCACTTACAGGTTTCTATAGACGACCAGGACAGAGATCACTGAAGGAGTTAAGTTGTAACTGGCGCAGACAACATCAAAAAGGTTTATTAGCTGAAAAGTTTTCCACAGTTTATCTGTCAGACATGTGGTTTTGGTTTGGTTTTATAAACGGCAGTTGTAACAGATATACTAGTGTCAAATGCAGTTGTACCAAGCAGCTTCTTCCATAAATAAAAGTAACAAAGCCTGAAAGGAATAAATGGTATGGTGTCAGATAGAAGGGAGTTTGTTGTAAATCTGTGGCCACCTGAACAATAAGGTTGAGCAGCTTCATGATGTTACTGCACTGCATCTTTTAAAACCTGCAGGAATGCTGTTTTGGGGTTTTGGGTCTTTTTTAAGTAACAATTTTCATTTCTCAGGGCTGAAAGTATGCATCCATTTGAAAAGTGGTAGTTATAGAAGAATGCCAGTTTCTTTACATGGATTTGCACTAGGCAGTAGCTGTATGAGCATAGCACGGTGCTCTGCTGGCAACAGGAGTTGCAGTCATGTTTGTCGTGCGTACTTTTGTAAATGGAAAAATATCATGTCTCAGTTTATTGCTTTTACTACACATTTCGTTTTACTGCAGTTTAACATGCAAAGATACAGAGATTATTTATGTGGTTGTGTGGGTTTTTTTTCCCCTGACATGAGTCTTCATATGAAATTCACTAATGAGCATAGAAAATTAAATGTAGTATTACTGTATGTGTTAATGGATGCTGTAGTGGCATTCACCTAGTCTGTTTTGAAGTTGGGTTTTTCTGTTTCCTTGTTTTGACTTTTTTCAATCAGTAAGCACCTGATAGTATTCCAGAAACTGGTCTTACACACGGTGTCAAGCTGTGTGTGCATATCTACTTAAGCACTAATCATAAATTCAAGACGAAATAGGGGATTTACTGTCCATGGCAGAGCTGGATGCAGCACTACAGGTCGGGTCTCAGCAGAGCAAAGTAGGAGGGCAGAATCCCCTCCCTCCTCTAGCTGGCAACACTGCTTTAGATCTGGCCCAGGATACAGTTGGCTTTCTGAGCTGCAAGTGCACGTCACAGGGTTACATTGAGCTTCTCATCAACCTAACCATTTTATGCACCTGTCATCTCTTGAAGAATGCCCATTAAAATAAAATCTTTTTAATTGTTATTAGCATTAAAAGCATTGCTGTTTAATCTCTCTTAATAGTTCTTTTCGTTTGATTGACAATTAGCAAATTAATAGGAAAAAGCCAGTTAATGCTATACTCAGCTTCAGGATTGAAAGCTGTTCCTTATTTAATTTTTTTCCTTAATGATGGAAATACATGAAATACTGCGGAAAAAGGTCAGGGTGGATTGTACTCTTGGGTATATTTTGTTGTTATTTGTCTTGTTGATAAAGGTTTTGTAATCTGTTCTGTCTTCTCTAGTGCAGATGATAGTATCCCTTAAAAACGTAACACTTAAGGGAATGTTTTGGGTCACAAGATCTTGTCCATTGCTGTTACAGGCAATTACATCTCTTAATGCCATCCATAAACTGATCCTACCACAACAGGACAGCAGCTATTGTTTGTGCTCACCACTCATAGGAAGTGTTGTCCTGCAACTTAGGGTTAAAACCGTGCTCTGATTTCCAGCCATAATGTGCTCGTGACCATTTTACAGGCAGTTCTAAGAGTACAGTTTTCTTTCAGCTGTCAGAAGTGAGCTGCACACCAAGGCAGAATTTAAGAAAACACTGTCAGTTCTGTCTCATTTTTCATCTAAGACAATTAGGCTTTTTTAAGACCCATTCTTCCCTGCAGCTTATCACTAAGTTTCTTGGCATGTAGTGTTCTGCACGTAATGGCTGGTATGCAGCTCGTCTCTCTGGACATTAACAGCTTTGGTCCTGCCAGAGCTTCAAACGGCACGAGATCGCCTTCCTGAAACCACTCAGCAGTCGCTTAATTTTTTTTCTCCCTGTTTAGGGCTGAGCCTCCTAAGAATATTTAAGTGGTTTGCCTGTTCCTTCCTCACAACTGGCTGTAGGACAGAGCATACCAGGGCACTCTGCACTGTGTTGATCCTGCTTTGAGCACATATCTTATTTCCTCTCCTATTTTTCCAAAACGGATAAAAACAAAGGCATCTTGGCAAGTTGCTGTGTACATATGAACAAACATGTTAAAAGATTTGTTTGTGAGCAGAAAGTGGCACTGTACTATTTGCTGTCAGTGAAGGTGACTGTGCTGCTAACTCATTACTTTCTAAATAGAGGTCAAGAGCTTAAATGAAGTTGTGCGTGGCAGAAATACACTTGTTCGTACTGTATGTGATTTATGAATTGGAGGGATGTCAGGTCCTAACCAGAAACAATTTGCTCTAGATGAACTCAAAGCTGTAACTGATTGTTCTGATCAGTTCTGAAAGCCTCAACTGTGAATACGTTAAGATTGATGTGTATTTAGCATGCTGCCTTTTTTTTTTTTTTCTTACAGTACTTTTCTGGAGTCTGCATGCTTTACTGCAAGTAATGCATAGGTTTAATTTGCAGAAAACTTGGGGACAGTGACTTCTAGATAAAAATTTCTAATTGCAAAAATGTTTTTCATTCATAAGAGGAGTTAAATACAATACACCAGAAAGTTTGGACTGTAAACTACTTTGAAAAATAACGAATACAAAATGTGTGGTCATAACTCAGTGATATTACAACATTTTTAAAAATTCTATGGCATTTGCATCTGATGTCAAACCAGAAGTTCCTAAAAACAAAGTCTGTATCTTTACTGAAATTTATAGTTCACCTAACTGAAGAAGAGCTACAGTACTGTATACTTGATAACTCAGTAATTTTGTTTTGATATGTTAAAGGAAATTAAGCAGAGCAAAATACCTTTAAAGTGCAAATACAGTAAGAAAGAATAACTTTGCAACCTGTTTTGCAGTGGTTACAGTTTAGATTCCTCACTTAAGCATCTCCTAAATAAATTCATATTTGACTTATTAGTTCTTATCTATAAGCTTTTAAATATTCAGTTTGTTATTTACCATTTTATATTACTTTTATACGTACAGGATGTGAATGAAGACCCTGGAGAAGATGTTGCACTTCTTTCCGTTAGTTTTGAGGATGCAGAAGCTACTCAGGTTTTTCCTAAGCTGTACCTCTCCCCACGTATTGAACAGTGAGTGAGACAGGTTTTTTTCTGGAATGTTTATTCTACTTCATCTTGGAACTTTTCAATTTTTTCCTGATATATATGATAACATGCTAGAAGATAACATACTATTGCTTAAAATTGCTTAAAGTTATAGTGGTTACTGTGAGAGTGTGTGTGTGTGGTGTAGAAATGACAGATCTTCTCTCAGCTAGTTCTGTTTGTATGTGGCATTCTTGTAGCATCACAATCTCTGAAGACTATGCTGTCCTTTCGTGTGGCAGTATATTTTGAGTGTCTTCTCTGGTACAACATAATGATAGCTTTTCTGGGGGGAAATCTTTGGGTTTTTTTTTCTTTTGGGAAGGTAGTTCTCTATATAAACATAATACATTTGAATAAAGTATTGTTATAGAAGCTAAAGGGCTTGGTTAACTATGCTTTTGGAATTTGCAGCTTTAGTAAATTACTTTTTTCAGGAGAATATCTGAATATTTTGTTTTAAGACCATTGAACCTTACTGATCTCTTTACCAGTTGGCAAATAGATTTGCTGAGAAACAGATTTTTACTCCTAAAATGGAAGACTGAGGACTAAAAATCAATCTGTTTTCATTAAATTTCTTTTCTTCCTTTTCTGGAATTGAGAATGTTTTAATGCTTCTCCTTGTCTTCAGTATCTCAGTCTTGTAGTGCTTAAAAAAAAAAAAAAAAGTTAGACTTTCCAGGTATACCACATTCAAACTGGTCTAGCATTGTTTCAGTGATGTGTTGGCTTCTTTCTAGTACTGCAGTTGACTTTCTTCTGAACTGGTGATGACTCTTCTGTGTAGAGAAGAAAACGTGGGAAATACTGACTACCACAGTTTTATGATAACTCGGGGATCAAGTTTGTGTGAGTGAAGAAACATGGTATCTTGACATTTTGCTCGACAGAGTATTGATCGGGATAAACTCTTGGTTGCAGTTTAGAAAATAAAAACCAGAATTTGATTTAGATAAAGACATAAGACTTCCAAGATACTTTAGGAAAGCGTATACACACAGATAATGTATTTAGTAGCTTTCACATTTTCATATTTTTCATCAATTCACTACTTTTTGTCAGCATCATTTGAGGGAATAATTGTAGTCAAACATATAATTATCCTTCCTTGTTGCAAAGGATTCTTTTTCTGAACTCTTAAAAGCAAATGGTCTACCATTAGTTTCCATTGTGTTTTCAGCTGTAGTCACATGTTGATGGTTAAGTGTATTTCAGGCCACCCAGGTATATCTGTCTAACTCATCCATGAGTTAATGAATACATTGAGTATTTTCCCACTTTCAACACTATGTTTAGAAAGATGTTAACCTCTTGGTACCAAGCAGAATAGTGATACAAAGGAACTCTTTGTCTTCATAAAAGCATTGCATTTTCTCTCAGTGCCCTAAAGAGCATCTGATTTTAGATATGTGATGTAGAGCGATACAGCAGAAAGATACTTGAGTGGTGTTGGTATGTAGCTGACATTCTGATGTATTTATGGCTTTGTCGTTTATAGCTGATACAGTCATGTTAAAATCATGCCAGTAAACCCTGGAGTTCCCTGCCACACCTTGTCACATTATCTGTGTGTTGAAGTTGAGATACTTCACTCATCTGAGTCAATCTGTCTTTCTGCATTTGTAACATTTTCATCACAGTATCTAGGTACTAATAATGCGTAATTACCGAAGTGGCTTGTGAGCTGTTGCACCTCCCTTTATGCTACTGGCTACTTTTTATGTGCCATGAAAAAATATATGGGTGTGTTTCCAGTGTTTGTATAATTGTGCTTTAATAGAAAAGATGTAGTTTTCTCTTGTTCTTTCCGAAAACCAATCTCTGCTGTGTTTAGCAGGGGCTGACAGTCTAGATATTTAACTTCCCGGTGTTTGGGAACTGAAGAAACAATGTGTACTTCTTTATACTTTTTGCCAAAAGTACAAAAAGCCTCAAGAAGCCCTCAGGATTAGTATAATGACTTGAGGCCATGGCATGTTGCATTTGAATTGTGTTCTGCTTATAAAAGTTCTTTCCTGCTGCTCACAGTAATTGAATCTACAAAAGCCATGTAAGCAAATTACCAGTGTATTTTTCCTATGCAGCAGATTTTGAGGTGTACCACGTAGTAGTTGATAGTTCCCAACATAACATTCCCAACTACTCAACAAAACGTGAAAAATACCAAATTCCCACAATTATTTTGCTAATACTAAAATATGTTCACTTTAGGAAGAATGAGCAAACAGGAATAGCATTTTCCTGACATATGAAATAACATTTCAGGTTTGTAGAGCAATAAGAGGAAAAGGGCCTGTTTGTGTAAAGTGAGTTATCTCCTGCTTTCCCAAGAGGTTTCATTGCTCTTGTGCTCTGCCATATAAACACACATTCCCGCATTGCCTTTCTAAAAATGATACATACCCACAGATCTGGTCAGCAAATTTGAGTCCTAGCAATATTAATATAGGTTTTTTGCTTTGAAGGGTTTTTGTAAAACACATTTGCTCTATTTTTTTAAATGGATAGTCAGCATAGTACTACTAAGACTTTGACTGCACTTTGTCATAGACTCTGGAAGAGAGATTTCTAAAATCAGGGAAATGTCTCCCTTTTATGGTTTGGAGTGAAGATGTTAGTACATCCATTGGCTTGAAAAAGTCCACATATTGAAGCAGCAGGTAGAAATGCAGTAGACTAGAGTTGTGGATCATTCAAGTCAATACTGGTGCTTTATTGACTTGTGTGGTGTGATGTCTGGCTGCAAGAGTGTCAAGTGCAGTTCTTACAGTCAAACAACCAACCCCACATTTAGGGATGGGAAGCATTTGTATTAATTTATAAAAGTCTCATCAATAACTATTCATGACTATACCTGGTTTAATAATTTCATTAAAACTTGCTAATTTGAAAAGTTCATTTTGATACTATTTATTCAAAACACATTAACAGCAACTTTTAATGTTTCCTTAATTTGAAATCAGTCACTTAAAACAGCTTACATTCCGTAGTTTTTCAAGTACTTCTGACTTTTTGTTGCATTACCTCAATAAACAGATGCCAATAACAATTACTTTCAATTATTTCAAAATTAGATCAAGTTCAAATGAAACATGGAATATTTATGAGATGTATTTATTTTACGAAAACTACCATCTTTACTGTAGTATCATAGAAAACAGTTTCTGCACACTTCTGGAGGAAGTGGTAAGCTGAGAAACCACACAGACTGACCACACAGCTTGAGAGGTCGGTGCTTGTCAGCATCCGTGAGTGTGGCCCCAACTCATCCTTCACTTCCTCCCACCTCAGGGCGGGGGACTTGTCGCAGGATGCTCTCCATCCTCTGCTGATAGCTGCTGTGCTTTGGGAAGAGGGTCATACAGCTGAGCTAGGTAGGCACAGCTGTGCTCTGGGGCACGAAAAGGACCTGCTGGGATATTTACCTTGTATGTCTCTGTTGCGTTTCCATGAGTTATTTGTAGTGTCTCTAAACCCGTTGGTGGGAAACATCTTGCTTGTTCAAAATTGCCTTTCTAGTGGAAGTATACTAGATACTTACATGAACAGAAATTTGTAATGAAACTGCCCATCATATCTTTGTCTCCTGATTATTAGGAGTCATTAGACTCTAAATCCAAAGAATCAGTGCAGGATTGAACTGCTGATTTCTATGTTAATGCTTAAAGTGTGTGTCAGCATACTACACATGAACGTGGATCAGAAGGTTTTGGGGTTTTTTTCTTAAAAGAAAAAATTCTATGTATGTAATTTTTTTTTTCCTTCATGAGCCATCCAAGGTAAAGAACATAAAAATGGGTTCATCTTGGTTCACATTTTAAGGAAAAACTATATTAGGGTAGAAACACTGTTGCTCATTGAATGCTGTGTTCCCTATGTTCACAGAAATAATCCTGCAATAAACACTGTTGTCCTGGAGGGCTTTTCTCTGATAAATACACAGACGTGAATATGCTAAGAAAACCAGCTGTCAGTAGAAGTTGTTTTGCTTAAATGGATCAGGCTCCATGCTTTGGGGACTGGAATGGTCGTTTTTTACTGGTCTGGGAGCTGTGCCAGAGGGTTCTTCGTGACTGAGGGTGGTATGCAGAGTTCGGTGACTCCGTTTAACCTTCTCATACAGGCAGGGGAGAATAACAAGAACCTAATCTGAACTCTTAGGCTTCGAATGTTCCTGTATGTTTTTCACTGATGGAAGAAATAATTCCAGAGAAAATTAAACATGTGTTTGCTTTAAGGTGTTTCCCATCTTTTACCTGTGCTTTCTGCTGGGAGTTGGAGGAGGAAAACCATAGAATATTACCCATTTACTGCCCAGTACCACCTCTTGCTGTATTTGAGATACAGGGGAGCTGTGAAGGGCTTCACCTTTGAAATTGGCATGCCATGCTGCCACCAGTAGAAGCCTGCTGTTTCAGAATTATTATGAATACACAGTCACTAAATGAATGGTTGTGCTAAGGCCTTTTTCTTATGTCTGCTTTGTAGAAGTCAGAAGTAAGATCTTCAGTTTGCCATACTAAAATACGCTTACGCATCTGAGTTGATGATTTCAGTAGAATTGTTAGTAGTCATCCAGGGCACTCCATGCCTTCTTCAAATCCCAGAACATCTTTGCAGACATGAGAATCAGGAGGAATGACCGTTGCTTTGCAGTGCTTCCTGTTCCATTAAGCCTTGTGTGGTCAGTGCCTGGCCAGCGCATCAGACATATCTACTGCCTGCTGTGTGTGCCATGCCCCCGTCAGCCAAGTCTTCTTGTAGCCAGTCCCATAGCCTGATTGCCAATCTAACTCTGCTTTGCAACTCTTCCTGTGTCCTAAAAATCCTCTGTTTTCCTGCTACCAACTTTTGATGGCCTGTTGACAGCTTCAGAAGAGATCAGGACAGACTGAGACTGGCAGTCAAGGGAGATTGACTTGTACTTCAGTTACAGGTGTTCAACTGTACTGATTGTTCTTTTTTTTTTTTTTCCCTCTGAAGCTGCTATAGAGCAATTAGTGAAAATAGTTGTAGGAGAGCTAAGATTATGTGTCCATCATCTAAATGGTGCTTTAATGCTGGATATGTTAATACTGTCTTTAAATGGCTCAGTGAGATTTTTAAGTCAGTTAAGAGACTAAGCAATTAGACCTATTTGTCGAGGTATGAAATATTTGAGGAAGCTCAGTGGGACTGATTTTGTTGCTAGGTAATGAGGTACCAATTTCTCTGTATAGGAGATAAGGGGCAGTTTTTGGTCTGACATACCTTTTGTGGCAACCCAGAGCTCAGTGTTGCCTCAAGTCTCAGAGCAAGACTTAGAGCTGAGTATTGGGAAGGGTTTGTGTCTTCTGGAGGTTTTGTCAGGCTCTGAGTGTCAGCCTGTGTGTATAAGGTTCTGTAATGGGATGGTGGAGGGAGTATTTTTACATGATGTATCAAGCACTTTATCACTTAAAGTATTTTCTTATATGGTTGAAATGCACATATAGAAAAATTAATTAGTAAGAAATTACAGAGAAAAATGAAAACGTGATTCAGCACATCCCTCTTGAACTCCCTCTTCGTACTTCTGGCTAGGGTAGAATGGTCCACAGAAATTTTACAAGTTTTAAACACATTTGATTTCTTTTGATCGAATCTCTCCATTAAGTTGTTGCACAAGTTTTTCCTTGTGCACATGTAATTTATTTCAGGCTACCCTAATTTAATGTCCAGTTCTGTATCACGTTATTTGTCATGTGCTATGAGTGTGCCACCTTTCACTGTAATAATCCATGTTTCAACACAGGCGTTTCTAAGTATCGTTATAAAGCTATACTCTACTAAAGTATGTTCCTCAGCGATTTTATTGTGATATCACTGCTTCTAGGCATGTTTATCCACCTACAGAGAGTGATAATGAAGGAAAAACTGAACAAAGTAATTTTTTCTTAGGACATCAGACATTATTGTTCATAAAGGTGTTCTTGATTCTTTACTGTTGCCCATATGTTTAGACTCATATCTTTGTACAGTGAGATTGTCAAAAGCGTTTTTAATTAGTCAAAACTAATCCTGGCAACAGTATTGAAAATTGCTGTCATCTTCATTACTAGATAGGCCAGTACTTAGTATTTTTGAAATCTTCCTCTCTATCTGCAATAGGGGTTATTTTTTAAATTATTTTCTTAGATTGTGCTTACTTTGATACTGAAATTCATTTCAGTTTTACAAAAAATCTTACTTTTCTTCTGCTACATCCAGACATTTTTGTCTTTCCTACTGCCTCTGTTGTCCTTAGAGTTTAGAGGGTTGGAGGGTATTTTTATTGCCATTCAGACATTCCTTGTGCAGCACTGAAGTGCCTTTCTTGGATATTTTCCTAAGACATTAGAGCACACAAAGCAGGTTTCATCTTCATTTCCTGAAATGTTTTTTTGTGGGAAAGAAAGCCTGCTGAACAGAACCAATCCATGCTGGTACAGAACTGTATCTGTCACAGGTGGCAGGATTTTTTTCATACCAGAGAATTAATAGGAATATTTGGGGGATGGTTTTGTAGGACCTTTTGTTCTAAAGGACTCTGGGCCAATGGTAGGGACACTTTGAACTCCTTGAAATATTTTCTGTAACATTAATTAGGCTGATGAAAGAGATTTGAAGCAGGTGTCACCTTTTTATTCTGTGGCATTTGGTACGGCAGTAATAAAGCAAGCAGGAGGGTCTGGTAACTGGGATTAAGCATTAACCTAAACAATTACTGACTAGGTGTTTCTTCAAAATGCAACGGAAAAATCAGGCCCAAGTAAAATTTATGTGTAGGGGAATTTGGCGTCTCTCTAGTGCCAATTTATTTGTCCTTTGATTGATAAGGTACTGGTGTTAAATTCTGCTTTAAAAAAAAAGCAACAGTTAGATACAAAGTTGCTGGGAAATTGCAATTGAAGCAGTTTCTCTGTTGTTAAACAGACTTAATTCCAAAGACTGCTTCTTTGGAGTTAACTTGCTCTTGCAGAGGGAAAGTGCTTCATAGTTACTGACAGCATCAAATTTTAAAATTACCGGAGAAGTTTGAGGCTTCTGGTAATTTATCAGTAGATGTAATCATAGAATCATTTAGGTTGAAAAATTCCTTTAAGATCATCGTGTTCAATTGTAAACTTAATACTGCCATGTCCACCATGTCCCTAAGTACTGTAACTACACACCTTTTAAATACCTCTAGGGGTGGTGACCATCACTTCTCTGGGCAGCCTATTCCAATGCTTGGCAATCCTTTACGTGAAGAACATTTCCCTAATATCCAGTCTAAACCTCCCCTGGTGCAACTTGAGGCCCTTTCCTCTTGTCCTATCACTTGTTCTTTGCGAGAAGAGGCCATCTCCCACCTGGCTGCATCCTGCTTTCAGGTAGTTGGAGACATAAGGTCCTTCCTGAGCCTCCTTCTCTCTAAGCGAAACCACTCCAGCTCCCTCAGCCTCTCCTCATAGGACTCGTGCCCAGACCCTTCACCAGGGTCTTCTTCCATTGCTCTTCTATGGACATGCTCCAGCACCTCAATGTTCTTCTTGTAGTGAGTGACCCAAAACTGGACACAGCACTTGAGGTGTAGCCTGACCAGTGCAGAGTACAGAGGGACAATCACTGCCCTGGTCCTGCTGGCCACACTATTTCTGATATAGGCCACGATGTCACTGGCCTTCTTGGCCACCTGAACACACATTGGCTCATGTTCAGCCACTCTTAACCAGCACCCCAGGTCCTTTCCCACTGGACAGCTTTTCAGATACAGTTCCCCAAGTCTGTAGTGTTGCAAGGGGTTATTGTGACCCAAGTGCAGGACCTAGCACTTCACCTTACTGCACCTCACACTGTTGGCCGTAGCCTGTTGATCCAGCCTGTCCAGATCCCCCTGCAGACCCTTCCTGCCCTCCAGCAGATCAGCACTCCCACCCAGCTTGGTGTCATCTGAAAACTCACACAGGGGGCACTTGATCCCCTCGTCCAAATCATGCATAAAGATTTTAAACAGGACTGGCCCCAATTCTGAGCCCTGGGGAACCCCACTACTGACCAGCCACCAGCTGGATTAGCTCCATTCATCACCACACTGTGGGCCTGGCCATCCAGCCAGTTTTTTACCTGGTGAAGAGTGTACCTGTCCAAGCCACAGGCTGCCAAGTTCTCCAGGAGAATTTGGTGGGAAATGGTGTCAAAGGCTTGTCAACGACAACATCCACAACTTTTTCGTCATCCACTAAACAGGTCACCCTGTCACAGAAGGAGGCCAAGTTGGTCAAGCAGGACCACTTTCATAAACCCATGCTGGATGTGCCTGATCCCCTGATTGTCCTGCACATGCCATGTGGTGACACTCAAGATAATCAGCTCCGTGACCGTCCTCAGCACAAGGCCTAACAGGCCTGTAGTTGCCCAGATCCTCCTTCTGATCCTTCTTATATATGGTCATTACATTTACTGATGTCCAGTCAACTGGGACCTCCTTGGTTAGCCAGGACTGCTGGCAAAGGGTCAAAAGCAGGAAAGGAAAGTGGCACAAGCAAGTCATGGAAGGCTTTTCGTTCAGGTCAGAGCTGAGATTTAGTTGCTCTACTGTATTCATTCTAACTGGGTATTAATTACCAAAACTGTCAAACAGTAGTTAAATGAGTTAATTAGAATCTTGGCAGCAAATGCAGTGGGTATGGAAAGGAAAGGCACATTTATTCAACAGTTATGAAAATTCAGATTTCCTAGAGTACACTTTGAACCCACTTTTGTTGCTGCGTGGGTATTTTTCCCAGTTCTTGATGTAAATGCAAACCCACCACTACACAACGTGGTATCTTAACAAAGTACGCTTTCTTGAAGTTGATTTTTGCATATTTGGGATATGTGGTTTGCTTTCTGAATATGGTGATTAAATCATTTGTTTTCAGAGAACTTCATTCTGATTGTGATCTGCACATTAGTGCTCTGTCTTCAGACTTTTTCTATTTTATTATTTAAAACAGTTAACAAAAATTCAGCTACTGGTTAGTGCTTGCTTCCAGATGACCACATTCAATTGGTACAAATCTCTGACCACTGGAAAGGGAAAAGTTAGGGATTTTCAGATATAACCCCTGACAAGTGTGAAACACAGAATTAAGTTGTATGTGGAACACCTCAGATTGTCTGTTGTCTTCTCCCTCTGCCTCCCCTCCCCCATTTTGTGGAGAGCTGGTAGTATCCTCTAGGAACCACAGTCCTGTTACTGATGTTTCAGCAGGGAATGCAGTGGTGCAGGGAGCATGAATTGAGGAGTATGGCAGAGGAACTGCCCTGTGGGGAATCTGATGGGCAGGAGAGAGAATATAAGTGAAGGGGTCTTGACCCCACTGTTTGTGTGATAAAGGATTGTGGTGCGTTCTTTGACATAACCAGAGGGGCTGGTTCCCCTGCCAACTTGCCTCTTTTCCGTAAGCTTCTTAACCCCAAAGTAGTACTAGGTACCACGTCTCAGTTTGCTTCCTGCTTCCCATCTTTCCTGCAAATAACCAATGGCATTTTAAACTTGATGCCTTCTTGAAAGGAACATTAATATGTCCTTAATTATCCATTGTAGGAAGATGCCATTTTCCCAAAATAAATCGTGGCTGATTTTTAAAATGTGACTACAGTGTTTCTGGGGGTTTCCTTTTCCCTAATTATTGTCGAGAATGTGATTCATTGTATTGCTTATTTTATTTAAGGCATATGAGACAGTCACAGTCCGTCCCACTACTTAACTACTACAAGCTGCTTGGTTGATGTGAATGTTAGCTGAAACCCCAGCTCCTTTCAGCATTTGCACACTGGACCTACCTGGAGAAAATGTCTAAAAGACATTATCAAGTGTGAGACTTTTTTGTTGAATAGTCTTTTCCAAGATAACAGATTACCGTTCAAGAATATTGAGAACTTCTTTCCTAGGAGCTTTACTCTGAAGAGTCCCCTTAACAAATTACAGGGATTTGTTGAATTTTGAACCTACCACAGGTATCTTCTAACTATACTAAACTTCAACTATGTTTAAATGAAAGTGCAGATTATTGGCAACAAATCATGTGGCCATTGTGTTAATGAATGGGACTCTTTTTATATATACGTTGGAAAAACTTACTTGTGTGTCAGCAAAGAATATTACAGAATTTAAATGAGAGATCTCCTGTGTGATATTTAATATGTGCATGCAGTACGTGTCAAACATCCCACAGAGGAAGACAAGTTAAATTTGGCAAGAACTGAAAATTTAGATGATGAAAGTGTAGATTCTTTTTAGTTGGATTTTAAAATTAAATTCTTTGAGCTGGTTTCTGGTCAGGGGCCACTAAAAATACATGGAGAGGAAACTTCAGCTGTTTAACAATTTCAGTGGACAAAACTCTGTTGGTACTGAAGTTGCAGACACCACAGTGCACTGGAAAAACCTGTACAAATAGAGCGAAACAATTCTGCTTGCAGATATTTGCTGTTGAAGCCAATGAAAGGGCTGTGCTCTTCTGTGTGGTTTAGTGATGTCAAGCACTACTTGCTGGAGGCAGCTGCGCTACTGCAATGCTTTCCTGACCTTAAATAGCCTATATGCTGGGTAATGCAAGTGTTCAAATATAAATACAGGGCACGTAAGGACAGACGGAGGCCAGAAAAGCCATCGAGGCCCCTTCCCTCCCCTGAATTAGTCAGTGTCTTCCTCAGTATTCTTCTCTTCTGGTATTTGTCCAAGATATTTACAAAACCGTTTAGACTAATTGTTCCCTTGTGTTGCCTCAGTACTGTTTATTCCATATGTTAAGTACTGCGTGCGAAGCAGTTCTGCTCTTCAGTGTGGCTGCTGCTTGCTTTCCTTTCCTTTTCCTTTCTTGGAGGCTGCCTTTGATATTAACCCAAACAGCTGTGCAACCTCTGTCTGTCCTGTGTGCTGCAGCAGCCCACTGCTCTTCCCTAGACCTCTCCAGGCAGGCAGGACTTTCTGGGACATTCTGTGGAGGTAGTTCCTTCAGGTCATGTTTTTGGTCAACTTCCCAGATTTTTTTTTTCTTTTGCTCTGTAATGGGAAGATGGTTAGATGGCATGTATGTGTAATTACATAGTGATCCTCCTAATTTGTTCCATAGCTCAAACACTGTGTTTCTTTTGTAGCTGTAATGAATGTCCAACTTGCTTTCTACCTCCTCAAATCCTGTTGTTATCAACTGGTACTCTTGTTTTTGTTCATTTACCTATCACTTAGGTTTCTCATACTGCCTTCCATTGGTTTTTTTATTTCTTTACATTCCATCTCTATTTTCTGGTTTCTCTTTTGGCTGTTTGTTTTCAGCTCTGCACACATCTCTGAAAATTTGTTTCATTTTCAAGAAGTGAGGCTCTGTTTTTTGTGTGTCAGGTAGCAGTTTTTCCTGCAGTTGACATAGAAACTGCAAGGAGAGTTGAATGATGAATGCACATCCTGACAAAGCAAGTCTTGTTGAAAATTTGGGCAACATTTGATCTACAAAAACCTAACAGGCCTTTTAATTGTCTGATACACAGAATCAGTGCATGTCCAGAACAATCATTCAGTGTTGTCTATGATTTCAGTGCCTTTGTTGTTCTTTATTTTAAAGCATTTTAACATTAGGGGTTTTTAAACACTGTTTATTTTACATTTCTTTTAACATTATTTCTCTTCACAATTAATTGTTTCCATTTATAAAGGGAGTGATACCTTCAGGACTTCTATGCAACAGTGAAAGCAAAAACATTCCATTATATTGTATTTATCAAAGCCTGGATTACGTATAACTGAACAAACTTTTTTCCCCTCTGTGATAGTATTCTATTTAGACTACATGTCTTGGCATTAAAAAGATGATCTTTCTCACTACTGTGCGTTTCTTTCCTTTCTTTTCATAGTATTGCATTAAAATTTTGGAGATCACATCAATACATAAAGTATATTAAATTCCTTAACCCAGGATAGCTGGAGTGGTTTTGTAGAAAATTCTTTTGCATCAGATAAGTGGTAGTTCTCACATCAGAGTCATAGAGCTCTTTGTTGGAGAGGAACTCTGAATTATCTAGGCCAGCTTCCTGCTTGGCATGGGACTACCACCAGCGCTAGCTCAGGTTTTGTATTGCACAGTCTTTGTTTGTGTCTTGCACACTTCTCAGTGGAGATCCTAAACGGTCCCTGAGGAACCAGTCTGCTGCTCTGCCTCCCTCCTTAGGGGAGGACCTCTTCTGAAAGTCCAGTCTGAGAATCCCAAGGCCTCAGTTGTCCCAATCCTTGGGACATAAATGTCCCTTCAGACTGAAGCTGTGCAGTTGGTTGTAGCAGTATTATACAATGTCATTAGCAGTATGCCATGTATTGTGGTAGTGAGGAAGCAAAGGCTTTTTTAGTTAGTCTCATCGTGCCTCTCCAGCAGCATGGAAGGGTGACTTCTTAAGGACATATTGCTGTCTAGGATTTGCTCTGGCTCGAGGTCATGATGAGCTGCTAGAAAGTTAAATTAAGTTCCTATCTCACTGCTGCCACAGTAAAGGGATAGCATGAGGAACAAGGGCATGAGTTTGCTGCATTCTGACAAGTATCACTACTGCATAGTCCTTTTGGACTAACTGGTACATGACATAAATTAGAGCAGTGCATGGGGCCAAATATTAAAGAATTTGGGTCAGTATTATGGGTGGTGTTATGCCTTGCAACACCAAGGCACATAATACTGGGAAATCTCTTTTATTTTATTTTTTTGGCTCTGTGTACTGAAAGATTCAAGTTGCGTTTTCAATACACAGATGCTAATTTGTATTTTCCTTTCTTAATTTCATATACTATAGCAGAATTTTAAGAAAAGTAAATAAATACCCTGAAATAGAACACTAGTCACTAGCAGTGAATGATCCTGGCAATGCAACTGGCATTGCTGAGTACTTTCCACATACAACAGAGTACACTTAAAATGTTAGAAAAAGGACAGAATTTATCCTGATTTTGTTTGTTATGCTAATACTAGGAAAGTCTAGCATTCTATTTTTGTTCATCCACCAATCTGTTCAGCATATTTTGTTTAATAGTTTAATGGTAGAGTCTATATGCAACCACCCCTGTTACATCAGACTCTGCAACTGGAATGCTGTTTACTTTTCACCAAGGCAACTCCCTGTTTTTGTTAATTAATATCTAACAAGGTCTTACAGCTGAATCCCTTTAAAGTCAAGAATGTAGGGGTGTAGAGGGTTTATAAGCACATTGTGCTAGCAGCAGTGTCTTTTGTACAAGTGACCTGTTAAAGACATGGTTTGGGGTGGCTTTTTTCATTTTTATATGTGTATATATCCATTTATTCTTCCACACTTATCTTGAACAGGTTATGTTTGTACTGCACATGTGTAGCCCTTTAATATGTGGTGCCATGAAGTTATTTTCTTAAGCCACAGAAGGAAACTGAGAAGATTTGTGGGAAAGTCTTCTGCACCACTCTCTCACCATTCTTTTGGGGACTAAAGGAGAACTCACATTTCTGAGGTGGTCAAATTGACAATGGTGGTTCATGTCTAAAATGCTTTTTTTTTTTTTTTTGACAACAAGCCATCCCTTGAATGTCTCAATTACCACAGTACCAGAAAGGATTTTTTTGTTAAATGTTTAGGAGTTTTATCCAGGCTTGATTTGAGATTGTGCAAGGAATACAGTATACACAGTTTCCTTAGTGTTCTTCAACTGATAAAATGTTTTACTGTTTTTGCAAACTTTAATTTGTTTATCTTCTTGGTACCCTTCTGGGATAAGACTACTAAATACTGTCAGGATGTGTGGATGTATCCATGTGTGTCAGAAAGACTTCATGACTGGGAAACTAGAAGCAAATAGAGACTCCTTTTGATAATCTCAGTCTGTAGCAGATAAATTTTTCAAGACTTAGAAATGTCTTCTTTCTTTCATAGTCAGTTTTTTGAAATGCAGGATGTCTTCTCAGTTGCCCTTCTCAATCGCTGCCTTGCCTTAACTGTATAGGCTATCTTGAGGCTATCCACACTTCAGTGCACTGATACAGATTCCTCTGGCGTCTCCACTGGTGTCATTTGTGCTGTGTCCTCTAAAGAAATGGAAATGACAAAATTCAGTATGTGCAGAAGTACATTTTTTTCCACCATGAAAAAGGTCTTTTTAATAATTTGGTATGGTTTTGAGCATAGATAATGTAATTGGCAAGCTGATTAAAATTATATCTTCAGGCACACAGAAAAGACCTTTTAATTTAATTCAGTCCTTAAAACCTGTAAAAATACTGGGTTCTATTTTAAGAACAAGTAGTAGGTAAATAGTGTTCCACCCAAAATCTGCCAACAACTGATTGTGTTTGTGTTCTCATTTTTTTTTCATAAGTTCTTTTGTTGTAGGAGGACATTTTGGCAGAGCTTCACATATGTGGTTAAGTGCTTGCTGAGCCACAAGCAAATAATACTGTACAGTTAAGCATTTCTTCCTGCATCACCAATTTCTATTCTCTTGGGCAACAGGAGTTCAAATCTGGGCAAAGATGACAGGCATAGACCTGTCTGATTGGATTAATAACATAGAAACTGTTGTTAGCCACCATGGTAATATTTTACAGTTGATCTTGTGGTAAGTTTCTCAACCCATATTTTGATTTTATTATACCAGCAAATAGATGGATAACTCTTAAATCCTAAAGGACAAAAGGAGAATTTGTTTCCCATTTTCAGGTTTGGCAGATTGGAATTCTGCTAAAGGAGGTGAAAAAGGGTATGTGGCAACCTGAAGGGCAGTGATGATTCAGAGATGACTTCCAGTATATTGACTGTGGGAGATTTCTTTTTAAATGCTGTATCGTTTTTGCTTGTGTGGCATTTTCAGGCTCGCTAAGTTTGTTTAGAAATGAGAAACAATTAGTTTGAGGAAGTGTAAGTTTTCCAGTAAGTGTGTTCATTCACACCTGGCATGGGGGTGGAAGTAGAATTAGTTTGCTTATCACTTGGATATTATAATAAAAAGTTCTTTGGATAAATTTATTTAATCATAAAATCAGTGCTCTACAGGGAAAGTAATGAGTTTTGTTCTATGTTGCTAGCAGGAATGACTTCAAATTGTTCCTTTATCATAACCTTTCAAAAAGCTCATGTAGTATATATTGGGTAGTAGAATCTGTATTTTGGATTGTACCATGAAATTGAATGCATGTGAAAAATCTGTCTGCAACTTAAAATTTGCTTTTCTGTGCATTTGTAGTTGTCTTTAAGTGACAAAAATAGCTAAGACTTGGGGTAAAGCTGTGTTACAGGAACTCATAGAGAAAGTAGTTCTGAAATTCCGGTGATGATGTTTGAACTCACTTTACAGTGCGGGTGTAGAACAGGTTGCCCAGAGGAGTTCTGGATGCCCCATCCCTGGAAGCGTTCTAGGCCAGGTTGGATGAGGCTCTGAGCAACTTGATCTAGTAGAAGGTGTCCCTGGCTGTCCGTGGCAGGGGGGTTGGAGCTGGGTGATCTTCAAAGTCCCTTCCAGCCCAGTCTATGATCCAGTGACATGCCTTATTTGTTATTTCTTACACTTGTAACATGGCATAAATTCAACTTCAGTTCTCCTCAGAATGCTACAGTAGGCCTTGATAAATTCAGCTTATAATTTTGTACGTGCACTGTGAAACCTAAATCCTTAGGAAAGAAAAAGACAAATATCTTTTGGAAATTAATTTGGTCCTTTGAAGTTACTGCAGTGTCTGGGCAGTCTTGATGTGGTACCTGCTGAGGAGACTTGCACCTTGATTAGGATACCAGTCACAATGACACAAAGTCACAGCTGTGGCTATTTAAAACTGGTTTGTGTTGTAAATGTGCAAATGATCTGTTTGAATTAACTGTTGGAGAAGAAATATCTGTTTCATTTGTCTAGCTTTCGTACCATATGAAAAGGGGAAACAGTATACAAAGTAACACAAGGAGGGGAAGTTTTGGGGTTTAGGACTTTTTTTTTTAACAAAACTAAGTTACAAATTTTAAAAATCCAAACTGTAAACTATGTCTTGTTCTTGTAACTAATAGAAATACTTTTTTGAAGTATAGTTCTTTTTTTTCCCCAGCTAGGCGCTTTTGCTCTTTTATTCTCCACGTTTTACTACTTTTGGAGTTGTCTGTTTCATCTCCCCTTTAATGTGTATTTACATTGAAGGAAAGATGAAAATACCAGGTCCTGAAGATCATTCAATAGAATTGAGCAGTTCTGGGGATTTCCTGGTAGACAGACATTAGAGTGCTGGGTTTTCAAGGCAAAGTATGAAATTTTAAATGAAAGTAATTTTTGTTTCTTTGGGTATTATGAAATATCTACCCTGAGACTTGATAAATAATAGTTTGTAGTCAGCTGTTCTCCAGGCTTCCCTTGCTTTTACATGTACTGCATTTTTATTTTTTCTTGCAAAATTAGAAAAATCAGACCATGGACGTAAGTTCCAACCTTCCCAAGCATTTGATTGGAAGAGCTATGGTTAGTTACTTTTAGTCCTGGCCAGGTTTGCATCAATGTTCTTCACGTTCTGAACTAATTAGATACTGAATAAATACATGGTCCCCTGAAGGCTAGATAGCCTTTTCCAAGTACTGACTACAGCTTTAGATGGGTCACTTTCCGAAGCAGGTCTCCAAAGGGAAAGCAATTTGGAGCAGGTGTTATACAAGCCATAGGAGTGCAAGTTTGACATGTAAAGACCTGGGTGTCTTTCTTCTTTCCCCAACTAATACATGGATTTTGAAGTCACTTACTTAGGCAATAAATTTGTGCATTTCAGATGCTATTTTTTATGTATTGTCAAGTTGAAAGATGAAAATTAGATGTTTCCCAACCAATTTTGTCTTTCATGCTCTGAAATTATGTACGATGCCAATCATATTAGAAACTTATGGATGTGCTAAATCAGTTGGTAACAGTTGCGTGTCACAGGTTTGGCAGTCTTGAAGAATAGAAAGTGGTGAGTTAGTTACAAGAAGCAATCTAGATATTAGTAGGCAGTACTTGAAAAGTTTTTGATGTATATAACCATGACCTCCAGCCTCTTCAGTAATACTATTGCCACTGCTAATTTCTAACAAAAAGCTACTCTCAGGTAGTCAGGTCAGTCAGAGCAGAGATGCAAATCATTTCTGTTTCCTTTATGTTTGAGAAGTGTGTCTTTGTGTAGCTCAGGTGCTAAAAACAAGCAACACAGTTTTTCAGGAAATCTGCCTCTCATAAAAGAATGAGATAGTTCCATTCTTCTTAACCACTTCTACCATTCAGCAAAGGATTTCAATGTAATTACAAATCTGAAGTGTCTCAAATGGTGACACCTCCCCTCCCCTTGCCTCTAACTTACACGATTCTCGAATAGTACCTACCTTCAGATCTTTCTTCAGTGTAAACTTGAAATGTCTTCTTTTTTTCCCCTTGGTATTCTTTTTTTTCCTGATCTCGTTTGTGCTTAAAAGTACAACCTATATTCTTGCACAGTAGGAAGTTTCTGGTAACTTACTGCAGGGACATTGGCAGTATCTTAGCAAGGTAGCATCAGTTCAATAACCTTTTACAGTGATTGGGGGTAACAACAAGTTAGTAAGAAAGGGAGGGCTGGGGAATCTGTTAATGATTGCTTTTTATCTGGTTTGGATGTAGCACAGAAATTGAGTGATAATTTGGAAGTGGGTTGGCTGTCTTTGAATTCCTCATCGACAGACCTTTGGACTGATAATCTCTTCTGTACTACAATTCCGACAAATCTTGTTTGCACTCTCAGTAAAATAGCCAAAGACTAATTTGACCATAGCTACTGAATTTACCTCCCATACTTAGATGGACTTCCTTTGGGCTTTTATCTTAAGTTTGGAGGGCTCATATGAGACTGATTTTTTGCTGCTGTCCTATGGAATGCTGTTTCATGGACTGTGGATTTCAGCACCAAAGTGTGCTAATATGTAAGGATGAAGTAAATTGGACTATCTAGTTATACTTGAGTTAAGTTATACTTTTAACTCACTTCCCTTTAGTAAAATGATCTCAGGTATCGAGTTTGCATTATAGCTCTCCCAAACAGCAAACAAAGGAGAAGAACGTTGCATCAAGTACTGTGTTTGTAGTTGTCTTCCCTTTCTTTCCCCAAGCCTGTGAAAAAAAAGATTAAACAGAGGTAGCTGTATCTCATCACCCACATCTCTGCTCTGTACTGCCATGGCTCAAAAACAAAGAGCACACAAATAGAATCAAGCAGCAGCATTAGCTTATTACAATATTTCTTCGATAACAAAGCTAAGAGGCCTTTAATCAAAATTCCAGCACTGCCTGTAAGTGGATCTTCACTAGTGCGTAAGCGCATCCTGAAATCATGGCCTTATTTGGGGGACGGGGTTTGCTAGTGTGGTGGTGCATCCCCCCCACTCCTTTCCAGGGACAGCTTGTCCTCCTCCCTCGGCATCTTGCAGCTAGCCGTACCTGTACGCAGGGATATCACCGTGGGCAGCAATTTGCTGGTGGTGTCTTTAGGCTAATTGTGTCCTTACTTGACTCCACCTACTCTGAGAAGTTTGACATACCCTGTTTCCCAAAGTAAATAGCATTTGGGGTTTGGTTGTTTTGTTCATACTGTTTCATCCCCACAGAGGAATGAATAGAGCCATTTTGTAATCTTGATTCTCAGTTTACTTCCTTCAATCTTCTCTTAAACCTCATCACAGTGTTAGTGTTTCAAGTTCTCTTTCAAGCACATGCCATTCAAATCATGGTGGTATGTGACATGTCATGTTAGGCAACTGTTGATATTGTAAGAGGGATTGTATGTTAAGCTGGGGTGGGGAAGGTAGCACAGTGTGTTTTGCAGAGCTGTGCATTTTTAAAATCATCATGATCCCTGGCATATCACTTGTACTTGCAGAAGAGGGCAGGGTCCTTCATCTTCAGATGGGGTGCTTTTCCATATGTTCCACCCAGCCTGAGTACGTCAGACAAGTCAGGTCGTTGCTGCAGAGCTATTGAAGTTCTCAAAAGAGGATCTTTATTTATTTGTTTCATTCTTTTCATTAAGTCTTGATTGTCATTAAATCTAAAACTCTTTGAAGGCATACCACATTTTGCTGATCACAAAATTAGTTACTTTAAAACCCTCTCTGGGGGAAAAGTAAATGTAACCATTCTAAAGTTGTGCCTTTTCCTCCCCATTAGTTCAGGTTACACTAACAACTACTTTTACTGCAATTTTAAGCAAACACCATCATTTAAATGATTAATATCTATTTTAATCACATAATACTGCAACAATCCTTTTAATTTTTTTTTCGGTAAATAGAGAGATACATATTTGTGACTAAAATTTTGCACTGTAAATTGCCTTGCAGTATCATCTAAATATGCTACCCCACTAGAAAATCACATGCATGTGCAGAATGATAACAAAGTTCATAGGAATAGGGCTAACACCTATGGTATTTTGCCCTAAGAATTCTCCAGCCCTAAGCCATTGGTGGCTGAGGAAGTTTGATTGATATGTGATCCTGAATGAATTTTTCTTTCATGTACTTGTCCAGCCTACCCCTTGCATACATATTGTATCAAGGAATTTCGTAGCTCCACTACATCTTGCATTAAGATGTACCTTCTTTTAGTTTTGAAACTAGCTCTTCCTGTTAGCTGGGTGTAATGCTGGCCACTACATTTGTATTGGAAGAGACAGCAACTAGTCAGTGCTTATTCACATTTTCAACATCACTCGTCATGTTATGGTAATCGGTCTCCTGTCCTCATTTTCTGGTTTCCAGACTTGAGTTGTGCTGCAGACGAGTTTCTACTTCTTTCCTCATAATCCCGTACTTCTTTTTGGCTTGGCTTTTTATTTTGTGCTGAGTTGACATTTCAACTGATCTTTGGTCGTAACCCTGAGAGCAGCTGAATGTTCAGCTTGGTGTCCATTTTACATTTTTGGTTAGGGTTGTTTTTTTCTGCCTGTATCACTTCATACTCATCTGTGTTAAATCTCCTCCTTCTTACTGTCATCCAGTTCCTCTGCTTCAAAGCCCGTTCATTACTCTTCATGGTTGGAGCTTGTTTGGGCTACCCTCAATAACCTGTCATCCCTGAACTGCCACCTGGCAGCTCACCTGTTTGTCAGGTCATTTACGAACATTTCAAACAACACAAGTCGCTACCGAACCCTTGTGCTGACTTAACCCCACTGTTAGAGCTAATTATTTACTTAGGCTTCTTTGTGACTCTTTCTAAGAGCTGCCTTAGATGTGGGAGACAGGACTACCCCTAACTGCAAAGGAATCAGTACAGCTTTTACACAGTGCCTGTG
This sequence comes from Aleadryas rufinucha, assembly GCA_013397815.1. Classification (NCBI taxonomy): domain Eukaryota; kingdom Metazoa; phylum Chordata; class Aves; order Passeriformes; genus Aleadryas; species Aleadryas rufinucha. Next base: position 556,588 of record VZTH01005064.1, read on the forward strand.
CACACGTACATGCTGGGAGGGAGGTTCTGAAATAAACCCATTTGCCTAAAACTTAGGGAAGCCCTCACAGGAAAAAACCCTGGCTTTCATCATGTCTTTGTCATTTCCACAGCCACCTCCTTTGACTTCGTTTTATCTGAGTGAAAAACCTTAGTTTTGCTCTTTTTAAAACCAGTGGTGATGATTCTGCAGGTACAGGTGGCTCTTGAGCTACTGTTTGCTGGTGTTAAATGGTCATTAAGTTGTGATGTCCGTCATCAGTACAACAGAGAGCACAGTGCTTGAGGTGACCTTCATTGACTCCAGCAAGGGATGATCAGTCGTTGAGCAGCCTTATGAAAAAATAAAGGAAAGTTTAAAAAAGAGTAAGTAGAACTACGTTTAGGAGCATCCTGTGCACTCACCAAATGAAAACAGTTTAAACTGCAGTGACTTGTGCTGGAGGGCTTTTGTCCTGCAAGAGCTAACTACCCTTGCGTAAGTGGCAATTGTTTTACAGTAAATCAGTAGCAAATCAAATGGTGAGTAGCTTTTGCTAGAAAATTTTGCTGAACAGAATCCCCTGAGAGCAGGTTCCTGGTTGATTTTTTTTTTCCTCCTTTTCAACATATAAGAACAGAAAAATCTGCTCAGAGTTTTCTGAAAAGTCAAGTGATGGAAAAAACAAGAGCAACAAGAGCATGTACCAATAGGTCTTCCTTTGTACAATGTTTTTTATATGGCATTGGGGTTGGATAGTAGAAGAACTGGTTTCTGGCATTACTGGACCTTTCCTGACACATGCATTTTGCATTAGATTTTAAAATTCTAACTGGAGGAGATGGGCAGAGTACAAAAATATTTTCTAACCTAAGAATTGGTGATAAAGCTTCCATATTTTCTGCTGTACCCAGTGAATATAGGCAAGTTTCCATCACCTTTTGGTATTTTGACAATTATTTTCATTGTGTTGATTCATTCACCTTCTTTTCCTACCCACTAAGCAAGATTAGTAAACTTTCTGTGAAACTACCAGAAATTCTAGAGTCTTTTCTCTAATACAAATTCCCAGCTTTAAAAAAAAAAAAAAATATAAGCCAGCTGGCTGATGGAATCTTTTACATTTTACACTGTGGGTACTTCCCAAGAAGAGAGTCATAAATACACATGTCCAAAACTATAAAGATTAATAGATTCCTGCTCTAGACCTTTGAGGGGAAAAAAAGGTCATATCTCTAAACTTAGACTAAAAGGCCTTTGTCAGATGTTTTCAGTGGTATTAAGCAACTCCTGCTTTCCAGTAAAGCTGGAAGCTGGGAGAGTGAACAACCTTTGAAATTTGCTGCAATTGGAAATTGCCTCATGTTTTCCATTAGAAATATTTTTCTTTTGTTTCTTGTATTTAAAAAATTTTCAGTTGCGGGCTGAGGTTTTCCATATGAGATAGCTGTTTCAAATGAGTCCTGTTTTGAAGCTTCCTTAGGACTAACATCTTTGTCTTACTGATTCAGTTTCCATCCCTCAAGAGGCATCAATATTTTTTTCTGTGACAATGTCAAGTTATACCTTCCTTCGGCACCTCAGGTGTACAGAACTTTATATGAACTTACTCTTTTGAGTATGCACCTGTGTGCACTAATGGTAAAGAAAGTTGATTGCTAGTATTATACTGGCACTCCTGGGACTGTGGTTAAGAAGGCATTTGTAGAAGCTCTCGGAACAGTGGTTTTGACAAATGATTTACCTAATGGGATGAAGTTTCCTATGCTTGTTCTTATTCAGGAGGTGTCTGAGGAAAAAATGTTCCTCTCTCTGAATTGCATGTGCAATGTGAGTTTAATCAGTTGGTTTTCAGGTTTTTTTATTTAAGCTTTCAGGTTAATCAGTGGGGTTGGTTCGGGGGTGGGATTCTTGGAATTTCTGTCATTTTCTGCATAGACAGAGCTTGAGGTCTTCGCTCTGATCCTGCTGGTTACCTCTGCCAAGGACTTCAGTTCCTCCCTAGATACGTTGTATCTAGGGAGGAACTGTGGTGGGAAATTTGGGCTATTTTTTAATCTGGCTTCCTAAGAAAATTTATTTTGTTTGCTATAAAATTAATATGATCGTGTTGTCTGTACATACAGGTATCTGTCATTTTTGTCCTACTAACTCTTTTGAGCCTGCTGCTCAATTAAAAAAAAAAATTGCAGAAAGATAGAAGTCTTGAAAATAGGAAATTCCCATAGTTTCATTTATATAACCACTAAGAAGAGGCAGATACTGTTACTGCCACCTGAAGGAAAGGCTGAAGCCCCTCTCTATTCAGTGCTGAATACAGTGCTGAAGTTCACTGTATTCAGTGAGCAGAGAGTCAGTATAGGAGAAATAAATTACTAATATTATAATCTTAGGAAGTGCTTCAACCAGAATTCATGCCTTATTAAACATCAGGGGAAAAAAGCCTCTCTTCAGTCAAGACTCCTCTCCTGAATGCATTCTCTGATGTCTTGCGAGGCATGAACAGCATTTGAAGCTTTTCATTTGGCAAAGGCATTTAGGACATCTTTCCAGTGTGGTTTCTCTGATGTTTATAAGGACTGAACTCATGCTGTGCTGTGGCTTTAACACAGCCCGTGTAAAAAGTCAATCCAATGCGTTGTAGAAGTCCACTGGAAACCAGACTTTGTTACTGTGCTACTCATGAACTTCCTTCATACTTGTCCTATGAATAGTCGTGATTCATGCAAATACAGATAGGTAAACATTGACTGGCAGGTAGTCAGGAATAAAAGAAATACAGAGATTACATCCATGGAGTATTATAGCTGATGTTTACATACATAAAACTCATAAAGAAGTAATTCATCAACCTTTATTAGGTCACGTCCGTATATTGGTATGACATTAACATTGGTAACGTTGTGTTGTTATAGCGCATGTGCGGAAGAGGATCAAATTACTGTAGATGTGTGAACCAAAACTTTGAAACTGTGATTCTTTTGGGGGTTTGGGGGAAAAAAAGTGTTGACTTAATGTTACGCATTTTGTATATGAACTTACGTATGAGGTGCAGGCGGTTATACGGGTAAAAAGGCAATATCTCATTTTATCAAGGAGACATTCAGATAAGGATTTATGTGTCCAAGGTTGTAATAACTGAAATAAATAAATAAATAGTTTATTGTATCCAGGATATACAAATGCCAAGTTTGAACCAGCCAACAAGAAAAAGGACAACATAAGAGAAGTTCTTGGATTGGCTGTCCTTTGTGAAGTCAGAATTAGATTAGCAATATTAAAGACTCTCATCTTACTATTGCTTTCTTTTTAGCTTGAAAACAATATATTAGGTACAGTAGATCCAAATCATATGGTTCTAAGTACATTGTTGTTTTAAACCAAAGTGAATAAGAATTTACCTCAGTAAAGGAGGATCAAATCTCATTCCCTCATTTGTATCAAAACAGCTGATTTTTTTTAAACCCTATGCCTGATTCTTAATCTGAAGTGAAATTGGGCATGTATAGTATCCTGGCATTGCATCATCACCCTGAGCTCTTAGTGAAAGGTAAAAAATCTGAAAATGTGAGATGATTTCTTTGCTGTCAGTGTAACCCCTGCAATTTTTAAAGAAATTAAAAGCGACCAGTATCCAAAGAAACACTAACTACAGTACTAGTCTAAAGGAAAAGCCTTCAGTCATTTGCAAGAAGGAAGCCAAATGAACACAGGCTGTATACAGGAAAGTTTAGATTTAAATTCACAACTGTATTTTTTTTGGTTTTGTAGGGTCAGGTTTTTTTCTTTTTACTCCAACTTCAGCAGACCTAAAATCTTCATAAGCTAGCACATTCATTACAATTCACTTTAAAACGTCCAATGATGGCCTGTATATTGAAGACAGGAAATAGTAGAAAAAGCAAAGAGCATAAGATTTCTGAGAACTTCTGTCTTCACAACAAAATAATAACCTACGCATGCAGGAGCCCCAAATCAGCTATTTCTGCCCCAGGTAAACTAGAATTCTCAAATACTATTTATAGATTTAAATAATATGAAAGGTTTCATTTTTTCCATTCTTTAGTCAATTCAAAAATAACTTTTCATGAGTGACAGATCTTCACAATAAAAAAAAGCTTGTGAAGTTGTCTCGGTCTGAAATCATGTACTTCTGTGGTTACAGATCGATAGCATCGACAGTGTGCAACGTCTTCTTTAAATTTCGTAAAATGAGAAAACAGTTAACCTGCCTGAATAGCTAGTATCCAAGGGATTTTATTGACACTGTGTTGTTATTAGTTGATGGAAGGCAGAAGTTTGGATGAACTGAAATGACTCAATAGTAAACTTTGCCTTGAAAGATGCTGAGGACCTGCTTCAGAAATTCTGGTCATTCTCAGCTTCTGAAGTAGTTGTGAGTTCTGCTCAGCTTTTATTAGCGTACAATAGTATTCATTCCCTGACATAAATTGTATCAAGGATTGTATATTAATGTATTTGAAGCAATCTGTAGAAACACTATACACAAATTGTGTTATGTGTTCTTAAAACGCTTTGCATTTTTAGGGTAAAAGGTATTTTAACAAGACATGTAGTACTGCTTCAGTGCTTTTATTTTTGGTAATTGTCTGATCTTTTTTACATATCTGTGTGACTCAAGAGCCTTAATATAATTTCCAAAAAGAGAAGACTCTATTTAGGAAGCAGTTCTAGATGTAGAATCCTAATATTTCAGTTTTACTGAAAGACAGAACAGAAATTATTTAAAAGCTGACAATCTTTCTGAAAATGTCATTCCTCAGCTAAAGAGGCTGGTTTATCAAAGCATCCGATATTTAGTCATAAATACATCTACTTGCAGATGCCATTTAGGCCATCCCATTATCTTACCACTCAACGTCTTAAACGTTAAGTAATATTAATCAAATCCTTAAAGAGTGATAAGGTGTACTAATGTAAAGGTAGAATTTTTGTTTTTCAATGGCCATGTAAGTATTTGCAGCTTCTAAGGGAAAGAGGGACAGCTTTAAAGAAGGTTTAGGGGGTGGAAGTGTCTATGTTTGACTCATGGCCTGATGTCTGGGTATGCCCTATGCGTGTTCCTTATCTCTTCTGAGAAAAGTGGAATCTTCGTGGAAAGGATTTTTTGCTCCGGTCTTTGCCTTGCAGCATATGCTATAATGAATGTGCTCCATGAACAAAATCCAGGCATCAGTGTAAACAAAATCCTGGGAATATCTGTATTCACCTTCTGAGCAACTTAAACGCTGCTGTAAGTTTTAAATTAGGAGATTTCCAGTTTCTTATGTGTGTATGGGATCCCTGCTTCAATTTTTTCAGTTTTAAACCTGTGGGTTTATTTTCTGCCTTTTCTGTTTTAAAAGTAGACCTGTGTCTGCCATTTTACAAAAGGAACCCTTGTTACTTCTGCTATAAGACCAGAGTTTCTAAGTGCCTGTGTTTTCTTCTGAGCATAGCTCTGCTTCCCTCTGTTTTGAAGAGAATGTATTAGGATGAATTTTGAATTTTTTGTGTTCATAGGAGCAAAACAGACTTACACAAATTCCTGTGGTAAAGACTCTGAAAGGGGCTGTAAAAACTGTCTGAGCAGATTGATATCACCTTGTTAAATGAGTAAGGGTTTAACATGGTTCATATTAGCTTGTCAAGCCACAGTGGCTGTGTTTACATGAAAAACTGATGTTCTCTTGCCTTGTGTCCACATGCGTATTTGGCTTACATAAAACTAGAGTGCACTCGGCCTCTTGGAGCATTTAGCAGGAGCACCAGACCAGACTTGTAGCATTCCACATCATTTGTGAACATAAGATAAAGCCAATTTCAAGATCTGAGCAAGAATGCCCTTTAATCATGCTGCATACACATGGAAATCAGTGTCAGAAGCCAGATGTATGAAAGAAAAACATTTTTTCCCCTTTAGCTTTCTGTCTCCCTCAGGCATTCTTATCGATGACCCAAATGCTCAGCTTCATATCCAGAAGTTTTCCAGCATGTTGCTCTCATTTAATTTCTGAAATTTTTCTGCAAGTTTTCTTGCCCTCTCAGTATGTATTTCTTGTTCTTCATGTAAGCTAATTAAATGTGATGCTGATGATGCAGAGGACAGGATGTTTCACACAAAATGTTTCTCCAGATAGATGAGATTCACAAATGAGGATTACTGTCTGGCCTAAGGAGAACAGAAAAAAATTACGTGAGAGAAGTTTACAACATGGCAGTGTTTTAGCACAGAGGAAAAAAATAAATGCTCTACAAAATGACTATGTCACTGGAAGTGTTGGGCATTAAGCAATATAGGAAAAGATTAACAATAAGAGATAATTACTGTAATTTGGCAAGTAGATTAGGGAACATAAATAAAATAAGGAACAATATGAGCAAGTGCAATCACAAAACATAAAAGGCTATAAGTTATAGGAAATGACTGTTGTTCTTCAGAAAAAGGCAAGAACAGTAGACAGGGAAGGCAATAGAGTCATGCAGGTTTTGAGAGTCATTTTCCTGCTTTGTGATAGACACTGCTGGTTAGCTGGGTTTAGTACAAGTACTGGAAAATTACCTGCCATGTGAACAGTCACAATATAGTAAGCTGGATGTTATTGAATGCATGCTGGAATAGTGATCAGAAATTACAGGTAGATAGGGCATATATTTGTACATGTAACTGATACCGTCTTAGAGCAGTTATTAATTTATTTTATCCACTTCATTGATGGATAATAAGAGAAGATGTACATGGATTTGTGATAAATATTCTGTTCAGTTGAATTGTTTGGGAGATCTTCATCACTAAAGCAGAGTGGATTACAACAGAGTAGATCAGTATCTGAAATGCTGTCAAGCACTGTGTAACATACCACCCAGGCTTCAGTGCAGAGAGGAATTTCCAGGGATCCTTACAATAAATGAATCCTAGATTCTTTTGTTAATTTATTGGGTGCTGTTGTTTCAGAGGAGAATACTGTTCACAGCATACCAGCACTCCAGTATTCTCTTTCTTTTTCTTCTTTATGCAAAAGTTTATAATTCCCAGCTCCCGTCCTCATGCTATGCCATTTTTCATTCCTTTGACACAGCTCTTCCAAGTCATTTTCCCTCAAAGTAGAAGAGCCAATGCCCAGTATTATTTTACTTGATATTTAGAAGGTCCTTAATTTACTCACAGTTTAGGTGGTTATAAATATATCAGCAAAACAGGTAATGCCATTAAAATTACCTTTCTGAAGAATAGGAGTTTGAAAAATAAATTTTGTATAACAGATTCAACTTTCCTCCTTCACAGTTCATGGCAAGGAGAAATGGGAATAGTGCATAATTTTAAACAAATTCCTGGGTTTGTGTTGGCATCTCAGACCAGTGCAGGATGGAAAAGTGTTACGATTCAGTTACAGCTGACCTTTTTTTCAGCCAAAATCTTGTTTTGTCATAGTTGTGACGAGTCTCCAGCCCCTTTCACATTCACTTTTCTTTCTCAGATCCATGCAGAAGAAAATTGAAGGAGATGAGGCTACACAGTTTTTCTCTTGGCATCTTAATTAATTTCTTTAATCTTCATTTATACAGTTTTCAACTCCCATGGAAATGAAAACAAAACAGGAGTGCACAGTGCTCTCTTTATTTACTTATCTACCCATGTTGCTTATCTTATCTTTTGAACCTTTTCTGTTCAGTGATGTTTGCTGCTGCTCTATTTGTCTGGATTTCTTTCTTGCAGCTTTTCCTGGTTGTTTGGGAGTTTCATTTGCTGTTATTTCCTTATTGCATTGAATTCTCTGTGAAAATCTTCTCTGACGTTTCTTCACTTCTCAGGTTTCTCTTTATTTGCTGCCAACCTTTAAGAAATAAGCAGAATGCTTTGGAAATTACTTAAGTCTCCTTTCTGCAATGTATGTGCTTCCTACCCTCTCATTCAGTTCCTCTCTCTGCAGTGTAGCATGAAATACTGGAGTGTGAAAGTTCTTTGGGACAGGAACCATGCCCTCCTGTTTAAACTGTGAGGCATCTGATTCAGGGCTTCTTATATCTGTTTCCTGTAAATATTCTTTAATAATTTTATTTTTTAGTAAAAAATATTGAATATTTAGTATTATTAAGTGGAGTTAATACTAGTAAGCAGTGCCTTTGGGGGAGAGGGGGAAGGATACACTAAAGTTCTTTTTTAGATATCATAAGAAGTGTCTCCAAATTCAGTTCTTCTGTCATTTGTTATGGATTCTCATTATTATCTGCCCCAACTGACTGAGTATAGTACATTTGCAATACACTTTGCTACTGGTGGTTTTTTGCAGAAAAAATAAGGAGGGCATCATTTCAGAAAGTTGCAACACAAAAGCAACATTTGTCAGAAATTTTTAGCCTTCAAGAGAATCACACTCTTTTTATAACCTATGGAACTTTTCATATTTTCTTTTTGAACCTGTTAGTAGTGTATTATGAGAAACAATTCTGTATTAATACTTTGAAACTGTTTGAAATATATTGCTTTTATACTTTTGGCTTTTGTTTTATGTTGTCAGAATGAATAAGTGACCACAATTTTTGTACCATTTTATAGAGTGATATTGTTGACAGCAGTCAAGTTAACCTGTACACTTTGAAGCCTCACTGATAATATCTGTTGCAGTAGCTTGGACTTTTCCTCAGGTTTGTGCCTTGAGGTCTGATGGAGATGCCAGAGGGCAATCAATTGTGCTGGGCTGCCTGCATGCCCAGCTGTCTGCTGTAAGCTACAGGTCAGTTTATAGAAGTGGATCCTGTCACCCAGAGAAGAAAGCACTGTGGTGCCTGTTGTAGGCAGAGTGCTTGGATGCCCTGTGGTACCACTGTGTGACCTCATGTCCCATCAGCTGGGTAATAAGTGTTACCCTCTTATGTTGTTATTTCTTCAGAGAATGTGAGATATGAGCATAGTAAAGAACTCCATTTTCCAGCACTGGCAGCCCAGGTGTTCACTCACTCAACACACCAGTAGAAATCTGGTAGTCTCCTTTATGCAGAACCTTTCTGTGTGTAAAGACCTGTTAAGCAAGGGAAAAATCCATTTAGTCCTGATTTATCAAATACAGGAGGAGATACTAATATTTTCAGATTTTTGTGCTATCATATAGCAGTAAGAAAAACTTGATACTGCAAGAGTATCTGTTCTTTCTCCCTCCAGGTTTGAGTTCTGTCAGTGAAGGGATGAAAAGAAACATACTCTAATGTAATTACAGGGTTAACAAATCTATTAATCTCATGCTTCTTGAGTTACTTTCTTTGAGAAGGTATAGAATCCTGGGGACAGAGTTCTTATCCCCACAAATCTTTCAGTATTGAATCACTCTAGCTATTGTTTGCTTGTAAGTCTGATAGATTAAAGTCTGCTAGAACCTAGAATCTGTACACTTAATGTAAGTTTCCTTGGTATAACCACGTTGTATAAAATGGCTAATATATTATAGACAACTGCTTCTTTCTTACAATTTTACCTGCAGCAGAATACAGAAGTTGGAGTAACCCAAACATAATATTTATTAGCACTTACAGATGACTTCATCCCACAGCTTTTGTACTATTCTATGAATATTATTAAACTTCCATGTACTCCGGTATAAGCATCTGAACGTTATAGGTGGGCAAGCAGAGAAGCAGAATGGTTGAAATAACATGCTAGAACATACAGAGTCAGCAGAAGAACTGAAATAAAGCTCAGTAAGTCTGACTTGCAGTTTTTCTGCACATTCTGTGAAACTAGAATACATTCTGGTTTTAGTATTTGCTCTTTACAATGTTTATTTCATATTTTTTTCCAGTCACTAGTCAGGACAAGCTCAGAGGTATTTACTCTGAACCTCTGGTAGGTCAAGGAAAAAAAGATTATATCATCCTTTCAGCTCTAATGGCCAGATGCTGAGTCTGAGTTTCACCAGGATTCTTTCTTCAGATAAGTAGATTTGGCACAGTTTTCCCTCTAGGTCTATTTGTGATTGGTTTTGGGTTTTTTTCCTGTACATTGACTAATATAGATGCCTCAGATTATATCTCTTAGCTGAAAACATACATTTCTGTTTTACCAGTGTTGAAGTACAAGTAATTCTAAGTAAAAATTGTTTCTTTAAAAATATAATGGAAATTTTTTTGGACACACTTCCCTTCGTGATAGATTTGAGTGGACAAGCAATATGTTAATTATGTTTGCTTTAAATTCACTATTACAAGAAAGGGAAGAAAATACTGTCTTCAACCTAGACTGTCCAATTTTTCAGTACAAATGTTCTGTTATTTTACTGCTAAGCTTTGTGTTGCTGATCGAAGCACTATCCTAAGACTTCTGCCAAGCACCACATTGTTTGTGTGATAGGAGGGATTTGGTTACAGTCAGGCAAGTCTGAAAAATGGTAAACTGACAGCAAATCTGGGATCATGGTTGGTAAAGCAGCTTTTGTGGTCACGTGCTTTTATTTGATGTGGTTCCTTGTGTCTCCTCTGCCAAATGGTGTAATGTGCTAAAGTGATGAAACTGCAAAAGAAAAAGAAGTCAACTATTTACTCCAGCAACAAAGGAGAAAGAGAACAGGGAAGGAGATCAAAGCCCTTAACATGCCTCTCAAAATAGGAAAAAAGAGCAAAAAGAAGGGAATTTCTTTCCACATGCTTGAGGCTACTCTTGGATATAGCCATCATGAGTAATAAACCCTTTAAATGCTCATGTCGGTCTGCAGTGTGCTTCAGTTTCAAAATACGGCAGGTGTTACAGAGAGTTAAAAAGAGTGTATCTTGGTAAAATAAAGAGCTGTAGTCTATAAAGTCTAAAGTCTACTCTCCACCACTAGTACATAGATTTGACAATGCTTTAACACTGGCCACACTGAGAGAAAAGCTCGTAGTTACTTTAAACCCATATAAAAGGCCTTTCCATTCAGAGGCAAGTTTTTAAATTGTTTACATTTTCAAAGTTAGACCAATCTATAACTCACTCCATCATTCACAATCATTGAACTTGTCATTTCCCTATTTTATGTGTGTTTTGCAGAAAGAATATATTGGAGTTAGAAATGCTGAGTGCAGTCAGTATTATGTACCACTTTCTTTTGGTATAAAGCTCTTTAATGCTATGTCACGCTGTATTCAGGATACGTATGTTTCTTCTTACAATTCTGGACCTCCTCACCCAAATACACATTTTCTACTCTCCCAAAAAAACCCAAACTCCTATTGGGTAAGGTACCTTCTTTTAAGACTATAACTTTTCTGTTGATGTTCTTTTCTTTATGATACTTGTTTCATAGAAAAGCTTATGCAATTTTTTGAAATGGGGAATGGGAACAAGTAAGGTGGGAAGCCCAAATACAAACTGTGTGCACAATGTGTGCACAGGTCCTTAGCTGTAGTAGCATAACCTGTGTTAGCACATAAATTTTTAAACTGTGATGTAGAGGGTAGTCTGAAATAATCCTAATTTTTCAGACTTAGCTGAAAAATTTCCCAGCAATCTAGAGAAACCTGCATTTTTTTCTCTTTGGAGAAAGAGGGAAGCAAAATGAATTGCAGGGAAGCGGTGGTGTGAAGGAAAGAGTTTAGGGGAACTAAGCCTGTTTGTGAGTTGTAGGGAAGGGGATAGGGATGGGAGTAAGACCGTCTCTCTACATGCCTGTAGGTGTGCCTTGCTATAAAGCACCCAGTCCTCTGAGCTTGAAACTTGGAAGTACCCTTCTTCTCTGATGAAGTGATGCTTTTAAGGAAGGGCAAGTAACTGGTTCTTTATGCATAAATAATCAAGAACAAAAACAGTCACTTCTCTAAACTTGTGAATTAATGCTATGCCATTTTTTGAGGATCATTTCTTGAGAAAGACATTTTTATTAATTATAAGTTATCAAAAAATGGGGAAGAATTTTGCATTTTGTATGTTGGCCTGAAGAAATAGATCCATTGAGAGACAGACAGAGCAAGTCACTTGGAATGCATCAGTCAACAGCAGAAATGTAAACATACTCCAGCCACGCTTTCTGAACTTGTATTTCAGCATGTCACAGAACAAAACTTCTATTAATGCAGGCTGACTGCTGCACTTGTTGAATTCAGAAGTGAGTTCCTCACAAAATCCAATTTAATTCACAGACCATGGATCAGAACGACGTTGTGTCTGACTCTGGAAACCCAGGAGGGCAGGGCCTTGCTGCGAAGGAGTCTCTGCTCTGTCTTAAAATGAGGTGTATGAAGTTGGTTTGCAGAGCTGAGTAGATTTAGAGTAAGAACAAGCAAATGAAATTCTGAGACCCACAAGTCTTTGTTCCAGCATGTTTGTACAACCTTATCTCTGAGACAGGTAGATCTACCATATATTTAATCTTCATCTGGTACTAGTTCAAATGAAATAGCATCCCCAAAGACTGTTGCTTTGTGAATTGTTAAAATCACAGAAAATATCAGACTTAGAATTCTAGCCCTTAAAAAGCAGCAGATTATTGGAAAAAATGGTGTAAAAATCAAACACAATTCAATTGATTGTGCTGAAACTAGCCTTACTCTGGCACCTGTAGGGGATCAATTGTCTGTATTTAAAAACAAATAACTTCCACATCATACTTCTTGATGGTTTTTGTTTAACATTTTTCATTGGCTTGATAAAATGAACATGGGGTTTTCTTGTAAAGGGTGCATAACACTGATAGTGAGAAGGAAAGCTTGATTGCAGACAGAGGTGTTTAAGGTCTACGCTCCAAGAGGCCCAACTATCTGGAAAGCAGATTTGACATACGGCAATATTTAGCTTGCGCAGGTGAAATACTTTGGCAAATGGAATGTCCTTGACTATGAAAGGCTTCTTATTGCACTATCTTTGGCATTTTTTCTTTTGATTGGGCTATGAGGTACCTCAAAAAGCAGCCTTAGATATCGAGCTGCATGGTGACATTCCCTTGCCTAATTGTCTCCATTTTGCACCTTTTCAGGTTCTTCCTAGATACTGTGTAAGTCTCTTCTTTCTTCATTTACAGGTTTATTATAAGTCAAATGAATTATTATGGCCTCTTGCCTGATCTCAGGGTTGTGAGGTACTGCAAATATGTTCCTTTAACGTGACAGAGGCATTGTAGGACAGCATAGTCAAATCAAACTCTGAGCAATAGCTTCTTTACCTGTTTAAAAATAAAAGGTAAATATCAGTTTAATAAGGCAGATTAATCTTAATTGCTAAATGTTTATAGACAGTTTTGAGATGGTCAGAGACAAGGTCCTGTGCAAATGCAGTATTTTATTAAAATATTTAATAAGCAGATTCTCTGACCCAACAGAGGGAACAAAGAAGCCTGTCCACTCTTAATTTTCCCTACCCATAATTATTTCTACAGAACATAAATTACGTATTGTACAGCTTTATTCTGTTTTCAGAGGATAATTATACTAGAAATTCCAGCCTTCTTTCTGTGGAGGGACCTCTTTCTCAGAAACCACACCTTTTAGCAGTCTGTTTTTCATTTGAGAAGGGCTGGATTTCCATTTATGTCAACATGTTTTTACAGGATGGCTACTTTCCAGAGATGGATACAGGTAAAATGGGAAACCCTTACTCACAAATCATAATAATTCAGTCTGGAAGATGTATTGTAAGATGATGATATAGGAGTGGAAGCTTTTTTTTGCATGTGTGGTCTGTTAGAGATGACTCTTAATTTCATACCTGCTATTGTAACTGAGAGAGAAGCCTGTAATTCCTGTTGCAATCATCTGAGCATTTTCAGTGGTATGTCCATACTGCTAGGGAACTTGGACTTGATGTCAAATGAGACAAGGCGGGATGCAAGATGGACAGTACCAGTTGCTCTGTGTATGAGATTGGAGGCTTTTATGGATATATTTACATAATATTTAAGGAGTTTAATAAACTGAAAGTCAGGGTCTTAAAGTAAGGTTCACAACCCACTTGTTCACAACCCACTTGTTCTCAACCCCCACATACCAGGAGGGACAAGTCTTCCATTTACCAGTGTTAGAGATCAATGGACCCCCTATATTTTCAATTTTGTAACAACAAACTACTGGTTGAGAAATGTTCCAGCTTTCTAATGATCTCATAGTCACACTTCACTGCTTTTAACCATCCACAAGTTGCAAAATTATATTCTCATGTGAGTAATTTTAGTAAGGGGGTAGCAGCAAAGAAACTGAATTCTGCTTTAAAAAAAACCATTCAAGTCTTACTTCTGCTGGAAAAGTTTGTTTGTGTTTTTATGTAGCTGTGGTGTACTCAAGGCTTCTTTTTTCATCATTGCATATGCAAAATCCAGACCTGCAGAACTGTTCCATGTGGTGAACAGTCTGCTAAACCCAGACTGTTTTGCCTGAGTAGCAGATTTCCATATACCTCATTATGAGTTTGGGCTTTTTTTGATTTATGTAGGCTCTGTTCCTTCAAAGGGATGTATGACTGCAGACATTTATACCTACCAAAGTGATTCCTTATCAAGTACTGAGGAAAATAAAAGGCCAGATCCCGTTGGAGAGTAAGAGCCTTATTTTGCAGAGAAGAACTTTTCTTTCTAACCAGTGTAATTTGTCATGGAAACAGCATGTAAACAGGGAGGCCACACAAAGTAACTTAGCTCTTGAAGCTTTTTAATGCTGTCCAAGATGGTTCTGGATGGTTAGTGAATGATGTAATCCACAGTGTGTAATGCAAATTTTGATTTGGTAAGGGACTATAAAGAAAGATTTAGGTCAGTACTGCTAGAAGGAAGTAGCATGGACTTTACCTAGTTGTTGCCTTATACAGTCTGATTTAAATAAGCGTTAGATCTTTCCACACCAAAGAAGCCATTATCCTGAGTAATAGCAGGTATGCTTCAGTCTTCTGTCCTTTGATAAAGGCAAATAGTTAAGCTGCCCAAATACTTCTCTGAAGTTGCCTTATTTCTGTGGATTCCTACCATTCGGATATCCAATATGTGCATGGACAGAATTAATATCCTTGTTTTTGTTATTTTCTACTGGGGATGAACAAAATCATAGAATCATGGAATATAATCATAAACCAATGTAGATTGGCGAGAAGGAGCTTATCTGGCCAAGCCACTCCTCAGAGCAGGGGCCGCTCATGCCAGTTGTTCGGCTGAGCTTTGAGCACCTCTGAGGACAGAGCACCACTGAGCCCCACTTCAGAGAAGCCTCTGACTCCATTGTCTCTATCATTTTCCATTAGGTAATTGAAGGCTTCAATATGCCTTCAGCTTCCCTCCTCAGTATCCCCTCTCCGCAATGTTCTCTGAAGATTGAGCAAACCCATTTCTTTCAGCATCATCATGTACCTGGTAATCTTTCTGACCCACTACCCCCTTGATTTAGTAGGTTAACATCTGTGTTCTATTGGGAAGTCCAAAACTGGAGTAGATGATGTGATTGATATTTGCATCTGGCCGTCTATTACTCCTCAGTCCCAATTATTTTGATTATTCTTATCTGGTTTTACTGAAGGTGGTTTTTTGAATAGCTGAGGACTTCAAGTCGTCTCCTCCCCCACTAATAAGATATCTGAACTACAGTACCCCACATCTTACTGATGAGGGCTAAGAAACAGAACTTGTTCGCAATGAAAAAGCTATTTCCTGAGAGAATGTTTTGCGTTAGTGATGCTGTTGATTTAAGTGGTTAATTTACAGTGGGTCATGGTATAACCTGTTTTTATAGATGGTATCACCAATATTTTTATTATCACCACAGCATAAAATAAACTTCCTTGTGGCCCTCTGACTTCAAGCATAGGGAAAGAGGACTGTGCAGAAATAATTTTCAAATCCCAGGGACTGTACATGTAATGTACTGTTAAATCAACTTCTTTTTCTAGTGCGCTTGGAGGATCATCTGCCCTTCACATCCCAGCCTTTCCCAGTGGAGGTTGTCTCATCGACTATGTACCCCAAGTATGCCAGCTGCTAACAAACAAGGTAAGCTGCTAGAGACAGTCAGTTTTCCTTTCCCTTATGCACTGTACTGCATTTCCACAGACATCATTACTCTTCTGCCAGGTATTCTAAGCAAGGCATACTTAGGCTGAGCTACACAGGGGCTACATACTTAGGCTGAGCTATACCTTCTTGGTAAGAGCTGAGCACCTAAGCATGACATTGAATAGAATGACTCCTTTAGGTAAACAAATGAGTTTGGGATCAGATCCTGGAGCAGTTTTTTTCCTAGTGCCACATGTTGTGATTTAGGATAAAATGTTATTGTATTGTACAACACTGCATTGTAGTATACTGGTTTTTAGTAAATACAGATGTGTAGTTTGCATATTATTTTTCTAGTTGCAAGTTCTCATACTCCAGTCGTTATTGTAGGTTTTGAGTACTTTCTGTGACTTTTCTTCTCAGATGTTTCCTCCAGATGAACTGAATCAGCAGTTTCTTTGGATGTTTATACAGTAATAGCTGCTTAAGGTTGCTGAAAAGGTTGTGTTCCAGTTAGCTTACTGTTTAAACAAAAAAGAATGATTATAGTATTTTGAAAGTTTCTCCATTATTTAATTTAATTTTCAAAAGAAGGCTTAAGGGTGAACATCTAGAAATTTGCGTATTACAGACTTCCTATTTGTATATTATTTTTACCTTCAATTGTCTAAATGAAGAAAATAATTTTATCTTTTAGAAAAAGTTCTTCAGAATGTGTTTCCATAATTATGTTGGAATCTATCATTAGAGTTGTTTTTGTTGTGGTTTTCTGTTAAAATTACTTTCTGTTTTTAAAATCTGCTAGTACACAGGACTGTTTTTATCCTTTCTTAAATAAAGTCACTTAAGCAAACTTATCGTATATTTTCCTCTTCCCAAAATAACATTTCAGATCCTACACAAAGCCTTCAAAATAATCACAGTGTTTTATAAAATAAAATGTTTCAATTTATAAATAGAATTTAAGTTATACAAGACAGCTCTCAGCAATGGTTGTATCAAGACTTTTTCAGTAATTTTAGGAAAGCTTTTGCCAGCCAAGGAATTCTAGTATTGCCATAGCCAAGAAAATACTTCGCGTGTTCTTTTCAGTGGGGGAAAAAAGGTTCCTAAAATGCTGGGTTTTGTTCTGGAAAGCAAAGAAATTTACACAGGGAATCACATATAGAACCATACCATAAGTACTTCCAAGTCATCAGTTGTAAACCAGATGTCCTTGCAGCCTGATGACACGTACATTGTTTTTGTTATGGGTCAAACCTGCTCACACTGTTCTCCTAAGTAATGCCATGCAAATCAACAAGAAACCATACATGATGTGAGGAGAATTTTGCCTTAAGTCTCCAAATTTAGCATTGTTGGATTTTGTCTGTGCCAGGATGGAAGTCTTTCAAAACCCAGAATGCCTCAGAAATTTATGCTCGCAGTTGAGTAGGTGGCTCCCTGAGTCAGCATGAAACCAATGAAAGAGCTCAGTGTTCAGAAGATTTTGTTGGAGGTGCAGTCTTCAGAAACCACCCAAGATCAGTTGTGAAAGATATTTGATTTTTACTTCTCTTTTATAAGCAGAATGTTATTTTGACACTTAGCCTACTGTCAGTTCAGATAACTGATTTGCCTATCACAGCTTTCCACTCAAACTTCAGTAAGGCAAGGCTGAGCATTCCTTTCTTCCAGTCTTTGTCTTGTGCAGTTAAACAGTGCTTCAATCTATTGTGAAAGACTGAGTTTCACTCAGAAGTGATTGAAGAGATTTCTTTACAAGATATTCTGTGTGCAAGATCCAGAGTTTGTTTTAAAGGCATTTTAGGATTCTTTAGGGAAATCATGCTAAATGTAGGATTCAGAACTACTACCATGTCAAACATAAATCTTCCTTAACAAGAAATATATGACAAACTGGGCTTTTGTAGTTTTTATCTTTTTATAACTCTGGATTTGTTTTCTTTCTTTTTTAAGGTACAATATGTTATTCAGGGATACCATAAGAGAAGAGAATACATTGCAGCTTTCCTGAGTCACTTTGGAACGTAAGTTTTCTTTCAATGCATTTTTTCTGCAGCGTGGGGGAAACTCATTTTCTGCACATGGTTTGTGGTTGTGTGGCTGCTGTCCACTGGATAAGATGAAATCTAGTCATTTTTGACAGAATGTTGTGTATAGATTGTCTCTCTGTAGCAGTACTGGAGTGTAGTTCAGCATTATTTCACTTCTGTGCCGGTTGCCAATCTGATTTTTCTACAAAATAGGTGATGGTGGGAAAGGGACAGAAGGGATTTTCTTCTTTTGCAGAAGAAATGTGTTCGTTTCCGAATAAATTACTTGAGGGGTCTTACACTAATAGACAGTGACTGAGGTCTGAGAATGAGGAAGCAGGTATGGTTCCAAGCCTTGCAAGAGCCAGAAACCACTGCTCAGCATAAAGGCAGTACTGGGACACCAGCTGGTCCCACCAGCAACCAGTATTTTGTCTCTCAAGAGAAGAGGCTCACAGGTCATGTTTCATTCCTGTGGATGAAAGGTCCATGGCCAGACATGATGACAAATTAGCTTCAGAAATCAATTAATCAGGGCTACCATGGCACTGTGAAAGGTTGGCACTTTGGTTTCCTGCCTAAATTCTGACTTGAGCTGGAGTCCAAGCCTGTAGCTAATCGCAATGAGGGGTTTCTGCTTCCGAGGGGTGTTGCCAATGACATGAATATTTGGGAGCCCTTGAACTCTCAGGTCACTCAAGTGAGGCTAGGAAAACAGGTGGCTTCTAGCATGCACCCAAATTTAATACAACAATAAATAGGTAACAATGACTTGAACTGGACGTATGAGTAGACGGTCAGTACAAGCTTAGTCTTTATCAAGACAAGATATTTCCTTTTCTTCTGAGAAAACTATATTATAGAAATGGCCAGGTGTGTGCCTATGATTAGAAGACATCTGCCTTGTGGTTTCTGAGCTCTGATACTGTTTGAGACTTAGAGAATACCAGCTTCTGATGGCTGAAACATTTAATCCATCTATCAAACAAGTGTTCTGTATGGAATTTTTTGTTATGATCTCATGTTTTGTATTTTTTATATCTACTCTTTCCAATTTTCAAATTTAAACTCTTCTCACCCTGCTTATTTTCAGTTTTACCCTCTCATTTACTACAGAAATAATAAGTAATCTTAATTTGAGTAAGATACAGGGAATTTCTGTGTCTACAGTTTTTATCAATTTAGGATGCAGATGTGGTAACAGGTCTCCTTTCATTTAAAAGTGTATTTTAAACTGAGAATGGCCTTTCTTTGAGTAAAAACCTCCAAAACCACTGCATAATTAAGATGATTACTAAGATTAAAAGTTTAATCTAATTTACAATTAGCTAGAAAATTGTAACTGTTAGTGAAGAAAGCAAATACTGGAAGTTTCTGAACAAACAAAAATAACAATCCCTGTGTTACAAAATTTACGGATTAATCATTCAGTGTTAGAAGGTAAAAATTGTATTCATTTCTTTGTTGTTTTTTTGTTGATAGTGGTGTGGTGGAATATGATGCAGAAGGATTCACAAAGCTTACTCTGTTGCTGATGTGGAAAGATTTTTGCTTCCTTGTTCACAGTGAGTAACACTTTGCCCCAGGCATAAGTGTCTATCCTCTTGAAGATACAAGTTCAAATGTACAATTACAGGAAACAATTTAGAAGTTTTAGCTATTTTTATCCAGTGCTTAATCTATATTTGATGTGACTTAGAAAACACAAAATCTCAATTGTATCTGGAGAAGGGGAGAGAGGATGCACACCAATAGTGAAATGTTTACAGAATGCCAAACATTCCTGGAAATGTTTTCTGGTATTTTGACTCAAGATTAAGTTCACTGTTGTAACTTGGCCTTTCAGAAGTCTCAGTGATGAGGACTCTTGTTATTTTACTCAGCCCAGGAATACCTAAAATCATCTGTAACTGTCAGGAATTAATGCATTGATAACAACTGTAAAGACACTTTAACATAGAGAAAATATATTACATAAGAANCCCAGCTTAGTGTCGTCTGCAAATTTACTAATGAAAGACTCAATACCCTCATCCATATCATCAATAAAAATATTAAACAGAGCTGGTCCCAGTACAGACCCCTGAGGGACACCACTGGTGACTGGCCGCCAGCTGGATGCAGCACCATTCACCATTCAAGAAACAACAGCATATTGTCATTAAGATCCAAAAGTTATTCCTAGACTGAAACTGTGCAGGCAAAACTGTCCTAACAATGTAGCTAGGTTTGCTGTAATTTAAAAATTTTAAATAAAGATTGTATTGCTATCAAAAAGAATTTGTTAATTTAAATATATAGGAATTATTCCATGTGGAAATGTGGCTTTGATACTGCCTTTTACATATTACCTTAAGTTACAGTTTCCAGTTTTCCTTGTGGTAAGGTGAAATTCACAGGTATCAAAGATACTTTGATCTGGGGAAATTCAGTCATGTTGCTCTTTAGATTTGATTGTTACACTTCTTATTTATGTTTAAAATTATTACATTGCAGTATGGGCAGCTGCAGCATTGGTGTTCGATAGCGTTCTAGCACTGGAGTCTTTCATGTCATGTAACTTTTTATTGTGGGCTAGCTTTTCATGTGGAAAACTAATACTGTCTTAATGACATCATAGAAATTTCTCCAAGAGTTCTTAAAGCAGGGTGTCAGGATTGCTGTTGGTCAGAGAAGTCCTTCACCCTGTGTTGTATTGGAGATCATAAAAAATGGTCTCACGAATCCCTTTCCTTACATCAGCTAAGATTACCTTACCACACATTAATGACCTTAAGAGGTCATTAAACCTGAAATTAAAACACTTCCAACATATTATTATCATTTACGTTGGGGGGAAAAAAAGATTTAAAGTGGTATCTTTGGGAAGATTATCCTCATGAAGTCTTTACTTACATTTCAACTGCAATTGAGAACTGGTCACTGGACACTTGTCTTCTATGAGATGACACTTCTTTATGTACAGCCTTCTTGAAGGTTTCCTACCTTTCTAACTCCCCGAAATGTCTGGGTTAATTTAATCAATGTTAAAATTCCTGTGGATTTCGTTTGTGCTGTGGGATAATGTACCTTAATACATGTTGAATCACTTAGATTTCAGGGGAATCAAAATTCAGATTTCTGCTAAATAACAGAGCGGGTTTTAACTGTGTAATATTCTTAGTATTCAATTAAACTGGCACGAAAGCTACAATTATAACTGAATAGTTTATCTCTATGTATTAACCCTGTGGCCTTAGAAATCATACAGTGGCTTAGCTGTGTAAGCCATTGCATCACTCACTTGTTGAACAATTCACTGCAAAAGCATTTCTGTTCCACGCACTGAAGGATATTGCAATGAAGAGACCGAAACCTGCACTTCATTTCCTGAGTGAAGTAATGTAGGCTTTCATCTCCTAACCACTGACATAACTATGTATATTATGGTTGAATATTTAGCAAGCGTCTAATAAAACGTCTGGGAGAGATAGCAATAAGTTGAAAACTGTTCTACTTTGTATATTTACTATAGTATGTAGATAAAGTATTCAGAGGAGAATAAATAGGTCAGTATACAGCAAGCACTGTGGCAAATCAAATGAAAGGAACCAAAGTAAATTGTATTGGCATCTAAATTTTGGTTAAAATTTTAGGTTTGAGATTGTGAGAATGATAAACAATAACATGAGTCGTATTTCCTTTAGAAGATGGATTCAGAGGTTTCAAAAATAACTTTGCATTGTTTTGCAACTGTTTGCATTGAGAGTTACAAACTTGTTTGGACACTAGGAAGCAAAAAACATTAGAAGTAAGTTGAAATTATTCAGATTAGTTTTATTGAGTACAGTGGGTTCAGGAAGAGAGAAACAGAAAAATAGTTGTGAATTGCCAAAGCCAAATGTCCTTAGAACAATTTCACATGCTAAAGAAAACGACTGGTGCTGTAGTAACAGAATGAAGACCAGAGTCTACCCACTCTACCTTAAAACACCGAGGAGCTACCTAGTTGCAAACTTAATCATTAATCATTAGACTAATGAAGCTGGTGGAGTTATATTAGATCAAAGACTAGTCAAAGGAACTGTTTCTTTAATGGTTTCGTTTTAAGACTTAATCAAGTGCTTTTAAATATAAGACAGAAGAAATAAACATTTAGAGAAGTTCATGCATCCACATGGGAAAGGAAATCATTAATCAGGCTTACTGCTTTTGATACTGATATTGTTTATGAGTACATCTCACTATGAAGTAAGTAAACTTCAATAGACTGCTCACTTTTCAATAGACTTTCTCTTCTTGTTTATAAATCAGCTATTATTAGAATTTGGAGACAGATATTTCCTCATATGCTTGTTCCTGTATACAGTCTATGTATTTATACCATATATAAATTATAGTATCGTTTAGGTTGGAAAATGCCTTTAAGATCGAGTCCAGCCATTGATGCTATAACCAGATCAATATTAGATAAAAACACAAGTTACATTATCTATGCATAATTAAGAATTAAGTAGCATTATTGGTATAAACACAAGAGTAGACTTCTGAAGCAACCTGTATTTGGGCTTTTCAAAGATAAAAATTTATCTTGCAAGATTTTTAGGTTATCAGCACTAAGGAGGTGGACAGAAGCTGGACCAGTTTGCAGTAGTAAACGAAACACTGCTTGTGTTAGTGGTTGTTTAAGATGTCTTGAAGAGGACAAACATTAAACTAAAAAGGGTTTGTTTTGCTGAACAATATTTCAGGGGATGGAGAATGTTGAAGGCTGCCAGCATTTATATTTCCAGCTTTTGTGGGATCTCAGTCAAGGTGAAGTTGGTGGGAACATATGCTGGAAGTGACCTTGGCTAACTGTAAGGGATTTCAGTTTCTATGTTGATAATGCCACTGACCCAGGAGTTCCAAAGTGCTGGTCATGTAAAAGCTTGAGTTTAATTGATGATCCTTCTTGCTGTAGGAATGCCAACTGAACTAGCTTTTTGTCCACCTTTTGAGTTTTCTATGCAGTTAGGTGGTTGTCTCTGTCAGAGGATAGATCAGAAACAGGCAGCATCTCAGTGAGAAGAAAGTTTTGAAATAGAAGAGAGAAGCAAGCAAAGGACCTAAAGCATTAATTGGCTAAGAGGAGACTATACCTATGAGTATCTGGCTTTGGGTGGATTTTGTCCACCTTTGCCCTTCTGGATTCAGGGGGTTTTTTGGTGGAAATTATGAAGGCCAACTTCTGATGCACTCCTGTTTGGATATTGCTGTCTGCACACATCTGTCAGTCTCTTCAAGAAAAGTTATGGAAAAATAACCTTGTCTGCCTGAGCCATATCCTAACAAAATAGGCCAAGTATTGAGTGGAATATTTACATTAGATTATTTCTGTGAGCTTTTCTCGAATGAGGTGTTTTGACTTTCCTATATAGTGCTGTTACTTTATTCTCCTCATTGTTCCTTAAATTAAAATGGGAATTTATGACTCTGAAAACTAAAGAAGGCAAAAGAGAACATGACCATGTGAATAACAAGGTGATATCTTTTCCTGTCAGGAAAGCAGGGTAGTTCAGTAGAAACGCTAAGCATAACAAAATAAATATTTCAGGAGTCTAGAATGAGAAGTTCAATGCTGATCAAAACAGTCTGCAAACATTGTATTTCATTTCATCCTGTCATTTCATTCTTAAATGAGAAACTGAAGATTAACAATCAGCCCTGGTGATATTAAAGTGGCTGGAGAAAATCAAAAGCCATTTAGATCTTACTCTTGGGAGTAAGCAGAGAAGTGTCTTTTTTTTGGCAGTCTTCTCCTATGACTCAGTACTTTTAGTTGGTTCCACGTATTTCTTTGAATCTGGTCTTGAAAGTTTCTGAGAGCATGTTCTGCCTACAGCAAAATATACCCTCAGCTGACGGGGTTCCTTCAAAACTTCATACATTGTTTCAATCACTCAAAGCAAAGCATTCTCTGTGACTTTGCCTGTGTAGTGAAGTGTGTCTTGCTTGCTGAAGTCAATGAAAACTGCAGGTACCCTGCAGTGCTGTGGATCGGGCAGCGTAACGGAAATGTAGCTTGAGTCACAGGCACACGGTTCTGCATTAAACTAGGCATGGGCTTAGACAGGGGCTAGTCACAGGACTGAACTGTAGCATTTGGAAAATTAACTGGTCTTTTGCTGATCAATTTTCTCCATGGTGTATTTTTCTCCTTTATTTCGAAGGGATACTGCCAAGTAGATTTAGTTTGAAATTTTTGTTGAAAGCTGGTAATTTTATTTTTGACACTAAGAGTACTTTAAACATTTTTTTCCTTTGATTCCACCTTGGGTATTTACTTGTGTGTGAGTCAAATGAGATTTTTTTTTATATAGGTATTCATAATGGATGCGAGAGAACCTGAAAAGTGGTTTTCTTTTCCTCTTTTTCTGTTTCTCTGTGTTCATTTTGTTTTCATGTCACTCAGTAGAAGCTAGTTGTAGGTTCCTATTTGTAATTGCAGAAAAAGGGGGAATGGACAGCAGGCAATTCACAGAACTTGGTATGGACAGAAACAAACTGGAAACAACAGTTGTGATACTAATTAGACTTTATAAGAATCTTGTGATGTGGGTGGGCTGGCAAGGTATTTTAAAATGTCATTTTGCTGTGGATATTACTTTTTTAATTTCTGAGAAACGCATGTATTTGCAACACTTTTAAAACTGTAGTATATTGCTGCAGACATTAATTGACACTCTTCCAGCAGCTACAAGCACTTTAACAAATGGACTGAAAGGTTTTGTAATAACTTCTTACAAAACTGCACTTTTCAGAAAAGTGAACTGTTGATTTTTCTTATTTGAGAGATATATATATATTTATCTAGAGTATGACTACTATGTGCCCAAGTATATGACAGATAACTAAAATTCTCAGAAAAGGTACCTGACATGGAAAAAGGATATAATCCTATTTTATCCACTCAATTTTTGAAAACAAGTAATTAGGTCACAAAAAGTAATTGACAAGGGCAGGACTTGAGTAGAGGTTGTGGTGGCTATTCTTCTTACTCCATGTCTGGTTCGTGTCTACATGCTTTGGTAACTCACAGATAGTTTTCCTCTAAGATGAGAACTGCTTTAAAGGTGTGAAATAGAGCAAGTTCAAAATTGCCCATAGTAGCGAGTAGAAAGCAAATAACTTGTTTTCAGTCCAGAAAGGAGATGATGAGCAGGGGTCTCTTGAATGAGTCCTGGGTTCAGTAACAGGCAATGCTTTCAGAAAAGAAACAGGATGATACACAATACAGCAGGATTATTAGAGATACGGAATTTCTAGAAATAAGAGCTGCATCAAGATAAGAAACATTTTCTGAATCATTCTTCCCTCTCTTTCCTCTTTCTACGCAGTGACAATTACTTTGTCACCAAAATAAATTTTTTCTAACAATCCATATGTGACATGGCAATAGCACACAGAGGCAGCTGCTGAATACCTTTTATGAAATACATGAATAGAATTCATTTCAGAATAATAAGACATACACCTTGGTTTAGAGATGGAACTAGTCACAAACATGCATAAATGTCAAAATGGGGGAAGGAGGGAGTGCTTAAGCTGTTTTTCTGTCTCCTTTGTCAGCAGTCCCCCTGCCCCATTCAGCAGCAGTCCCATCTTTTCCCTAGTCATCCTTTTGCTGTTCCTGTAGCAGCCCGTCTTGTTGTCCTTAATTCCTCTTGCCAGATTCAATTCTAGATCAGCTTTGACATTCCCAGTCCTGTCTCTGCATGCTCAGGGAGTGTCCACATCTCCTGTGATTCCTTTTTATGTTTGAGTTTTATCAGGAGTTCCTTGCTCATCCATCTTCCTGCTGGTGTTTGCCTTTCTGCTCACTAGGATAGACTGTTCTTGAGCTGGGAGGAGGTCGTCATGGGCCCATCTTCTCACCAGGACCATTATCCCATAGGAGTCTTCCATGGGAGGAGCAAGATCCCTGAACAGCCAGAATTCTGCTCCCTGAAGTTTAAGGGTGTGGTCTTGCTATTTGTTTTACAGCATCCTCAAATGGTGCATTCATAGAAGAGCACCAAAAATGGCTGGTGGTCTAGAAAGCATGTCATAAAACAGTATGTTCCACGAAGTAGTTCTATAGGTCATTAAAAAGTAATAGAAAGATAAGCTTTTAGAACTGTGTAAGGTGGCTTCAAGAGTAAAAGTGGTAATTGTGATGTTCAGGAGTGAAAAGATGCAATGGGCCTGTACTGCACTTAAAAATATCTGGAGTGGCTTAGCTGGGTAGTTGGGCCAGACGGGATTACACTGGATTGGGATTTGAAAGCTGTGAGCCTGCATGAAGCCAAGGTTGAAAGAACAGGATAGCAGGGGTGGGAGCAGAGGGTCCTCTTGACGTGCGGGATAATGTCACACTGACCACAGGTGAGAATGAAGTAAAATAGTTTCCTTTCAAATCCCAGGCAGCATTTAAAACAGAAAAAAAAACTTATTTGCAAGCCTCATAATCTTAATAAAATGTCAGTGAGGGAAGGCAGTGGTTTTGCACATCTGCTTTTCAGGTAAAAACATGGTTTAGAAGTATTCCTGTCCAGTTGGAAAGTAATGTAAAACTTCTCAGGAATTAGCAGTGTATCTCTGCTCGGAAAGCAGAGGAATATTTTTTGCAGTGGTCACCAGCCTGTGCCAAGAAAGGGCATGGCTTGTTTTTTACACCCATAACAACTGCAACTGTATTTAAGTTTCAAGCTTCAAACAATTCAGGCAGAGAAGAGACAGCTTTTAGTCACATCTATCTCATCAGCACTTAGAGAAGTTACTATAGAAACTGTAACAGCAGAAACAATAAAAGGAAATAAAAACGGAAGGAGGAGGGAATGAAGATCTTTCAGAATTTGAAATAAAAATAAAATATAAGTAGCTGAAGCTGGTGATGTAAAAATAAGAAGCCTTTTTCTTAAATAAGATAAATATGATTACAGAAATTAGAGAAGAAAAAGACCTGTAAGGCCATTATGCCATTTCTTTGGGCTCAATATAGAGTTATGAGATATTCCATAGGATATTTTTAGGAGGTAGTCCAGTCTTGCTGTAGAAGTTCAATAAGAGTATGACATAGGTGGGGTGGGCAATGACACTCGAAAGCAAGAAGATGTTGTAAAGCTGTTTTCAGATTATGTTATGTCTCTTTAGCGTGGTCTTTGACCACAAAGCCAGAAACTGCTTGAAGAATATCTTGATTTGATCTGTTATTTAGTTCCTCTGTAAAACTAAACAAATAATGAGATACTGTCTGCAGCATATGACGGTAACTTAAGTAATTCAAGCTGTTTTTATCACATTCTTTAAAAATGCTGGTTTGTAGGAAGGATGGAGTACTTAAAAAAAAGTTACCTGTTAAAATAAAGACATGGGATATTTTTACAACCATACAATATGCCTATGTTGAAAGAAAATCAAACCAATTGTAATCATAAATCTAGTTGCCACTAGTGCCTAGATTGTATTATAGTTCCTAGTATCAGTGGAAGGAGAACCATAAGGTGGATACAGAAATGTCATCCAGTCCTCCTCAAATAAAAATGGGTTACATTATATTTTAAGAAACCTAAACAGACAAAACCAACTAACAAACCAAAACAAAGAAAGCTAATTAAACAAATCTACTCTGTAATGTGTCGGAATAGTTTAATCCATCACAATTCATTGTTTCCATCTTGCCTGCAGCGGTTTGTCTTTTATTGTTTACTATTGTATGTTCTGTTAATGAAATAGTTGTTTCTTTTTTTCAGCATATTTACTTGTATTTCTATAGTATTTATTTGGAAGTATTTTGTACATAAGTCATCTTACTCATTTACTATACAAGTGTTGACTTTGCCGATGGGGTGGATATTTCCCGTAGCAAGGGCAGACCTAATTATTTCAAAAACAGCTGTGATTACCAACACACCCAAAATGCCATAAGTGTCTCAGCTAAAATTCCATAAACATCTTTTCCTTTCAGATTTGAAATTTTGATTTCAAAATAGCAACTTCCTGCAAAGAACCTATTTTTCTCCAGAAGGGATGTCAACCCTAATAATATTTAACAAATTCAAGTTCCTGTGACTGCGCTCTGTTAACCTAAAGTCCCACACTAATGCCATTGATATGTTGTTTGTCATCCTTGCTCTCTCATTCTTGCAAGAATAAATCATCGCACACCAAAGCAGGATAGCTGTGGCATTCAGTAATTCTTTGTGTGTTTTGAGCCAAGTTCCCCCTTTCACTTTTTTGCCAGTAAAATGTAGGCTAAAGGCCTTCAGCACACACGAGTCAAGGAAAGATTCACTAGGCAAAGCAGCCTGAAATCCTGCCCTGTGGAGCTTTGTGCTAGACACTACAGTCCCTAAAATGCCTGTGGCTGAATCTGTTCAGGTTTCTCTGTCAGAGCTGTGATCAATATGATTCCTGAAAGGCCTCCTGCACTGGAATTTTTATGTAAAAACTGAAGATGGCTCTTTTCCCTTGAAGTTAGGTAAAGATTTTTCACCCGTTGGATAGGCTGTCTGAAACAGCTTTCTCATAGGAGAAGTCATGTTGGAAAATCTAGTGGAAAGTTTCTTTTAAAATAGGGCTTGAGATATGTGTGATACTATATAATATGGTATATATGCTGCCACCGAGTTGCACTGTAAATTCACATGGGTCTCATCCACATCAACACATGAAAACTGCAGAGCTCTGAGTTTAAGGAACTTTTCGGTTTGAGGCAGTGCATTCAAATCCACTGTTTTTCCCGGCAGTGTGAGCTCAATTGCAAGTAAGGCAGAGAGAATGTGAAATTCAGTGAACCAAAAAAAGAACAAGCAGAAAGATGATGAATATGTACTAAAGAGACAGAAATGCAGTTCTGGAGCCTGGAATATGTGTTTCCTGTTTCCATTACTTACTTCATCAGAAGTACTTGAGTGCAGAGGCAGTCTCTCGCCAAAGCTGGATGATAAGTAAGGAGTGAGTCAGGGAATTTCGGGAAGAGAACGGCTAGTATCGGGCTAAGATTCTTCAGTGTTCTCTGGAGATTTGAGTTTGGCATATCCTTCTTGTTTTTCTGGTGAAATAATTTAAACAAAACATCTCACATGTCCAGTAATTGTTGATTCTGAAGTATCTACTATGGCAGTCAGCATTGGAAGGACTCATGTTTGGCTATACAAAGTATTGTCTACCTTAAGTCTGAGAAGAATTGCATCCCACAGGCTGGTACTCAGCATCAGTGGACAGGTTAACTCTTCGTTCCTTGTTCCTTCATTCCTGATCTGGAATCCCTAAAGAACCTCTCAACTCATGAATGTGCTGTGAAACCATTTTAAAAATATTTTATGTAGCTAATGTCATTCTTGTGGTGATTAGAATCATCACATTGAAAAGCTGATGCGGAAATGAACGCATTTGATTGGAGCAAGGCTTCAGTGTTGTGCAGTAAGTAAATGCAGAGGGAGAGGGTCTGTCAGATGGGAGAAGCCAGAACAGTGTCTCCTTTGGACATCCCTGTGCAGCCTAGGACTGTTTAGAACTGGAAACAATACTGTGTTATCTTCTGTTTGAAAGCTGCTCCATAAAGCAAGTATGGATTGAATTAAGGTTGTGCAGGCCATGAAATCTTGTCAAAGTAGAAATCTCAACAAAAAAATATCCAGATCACGCAGTGTTAATGAGTGCAAAACAAATTTCAGGTGCAATAAACTGCTGCAGATTCAAGCATCCCAAAGGTTAGTAAGATAACCAGTATAGTAGCATCCAAGGCTTAAAACTATGAATTCAGTGAGTAAATACTGGCTTTTGTGAAAACAAATATCTAGATTTATCCAGTGCTGTACAACGAATAAATAAACCTTTTCCCTAGAACAGGAGAACAGTATATGGAAAATTTTTTAAGTGTTGCCATCTAAGTGCTTTGAAATATATTAATGGTCTGCATGCATTTCAAGCATGAATTTGTTTTCCCATCTCTTTTCTCCAGTGCTTAAAGACTGTGGTAAACCTGCCCTTTTCTTCTGAGCATTTTTCCTTCAGAAAACCTGTAGCAGCACTGGTACATGCTTTTTCTGAGACATTCCTTCCGCATTTCGTATCCTGTTGAACGAGTTGTAAAATTAGATGCTAAAGATACTATTTTGAAGTTAATAAGATAGTCAAAATCAACTCTGTAGTTGTTGACATAAGCTTAACAAACTAGGTAACCTGTTCCAGGCTTCAGATAGCTGTTTTTTGAGAAAATGAACAATTCAACCTTACAGATGCCTTGCACAGTTTGTTAGTTATTAATAAACCAAGATTTTGGCTTTAAGATAGCTCTGGTTTGGATATATGTACCCATTAAATACTAAGTCAAGAGAAGCAGATTTGCATGTTACTTCTAGATAGTTTCTTACGTTTCAAAAAGAGAGCAACTTCAACTATTTATAAACTGTAATTAAGTTTCTTTACAACATGACTCATTCTCAACAAGCAAGTCCTTTTTCTTTTGCTTTCTTATGAACTGTGTGGGAAAATTAGGGTTCAATCAGTGAAGAATTTACTCAATGCTTAATTACCCATAAACAGCCCTCCAAGTTCTGCTCATGTAGAGCTTGCATAAAGACATGATTTCCTCCACACTATGGCTGTCTAAAAATTGACTTTTAAAAAATGATCTGTAAATTGTAATGTAGGAGAAAGCAGTGTTTTGCCAGCTTCTTTCTCCAGTCTGCTTCTTTGAGTTCCTCTTACATTAACAGTGTGATGCTTAGGAGAGCCAAAGTAAGAAATCATAAGATTTAAATTACTTTAAGCATGGAACTAAATTAGAAAGCTTTACTTTCCTGAATGAGCTAATTGTTTAAATTTTCCAAAGGAAATGTTTCTATTTCTGCGAGAGAAGGGGTAAATGGGACTTCCTCTGACATAATTTTCATTTTAAATCTTGAGTTTGACAGCAGCATTTTTACCTTCATAACGAAATATTACTGCTTAACTGCATGACTTGTATAAGCTTGCTAGTTGAAGTGACTCACTTACGCAGATGAAGTTATTTTTAGGGAGATAATTTACACTGTTTAGAAGAGAGGAAAAAAGGGAGAGAGAGTCCTACTAAGAGCTAGATCTCTCATTATAGTTTACAGAGCTCGTGAACCCAGCATCCAAGCAAAGGATGACTAAGCAAGGGGTCTATTGGTACTTTCAGGAATTTACAGACATGAGTCATCTGCTTATTTTCTGCAGACATATCACCAGGGTACTTTGTGAGTCAGCTGTTATTTGGAAATAGTACTTGTATTCAACGTGAATACGTTTTTGTAGTTCTTAGGTATCTAGCATGCCAAACCAACACAGGCTTTTACAGTTTGCCTAGTTCAGGTGTTAATTTACAAAACTGATGTGTTGTTCTTAACTGTGATGCATTTTTCATGGCAAATTGTGAATATTGTCTTGCGTGTAATTACAGTAAGACCTTTGTCACCTTAGATATTGCATAAAGGCAGATCTGATTTTGTATTAATGTACAGATTGAGAGTCAGACTGCCTACACATAACCAGGTAAAAAGAAAAATTTTCTTTAGCAAACTGTTTGTGACTATGGGCAGAATTTGACCTTTCATGTCCAACACACCTTGCCAGCATTAATTACCAGTGGTATTTGCTTATTTTTTTCATTCTGTGCGCTAACAGTGTCAATGGACGGGCATCCACTGAGACAGAAGCAAGTTCTTGCCTTCCTTTCCTATTGCTGAAATAATAGCTGGCTACCTTGAGATATGTATAACACTTTAAACTCAAGGCTGTTTCCTGTTTACTGGTCTTTTAGGTGTGGTTGTGTTCCAGAATTAGGGACAGGTTTTTTTTCCTTGGTCTGGACTCATCCACACCTTGTATTAAGGAAACACTTGGGTTAGAAAACCGGAAGTTTGGCGATTTCAGGTGAAGGGTAGTGTTATAAATCAAAGGCAGTTTAAATTTTCAAAACTACTTGCAGTTCAGGGTAATACTGCTGTTGTCCAGATGTGGGATGCACAATTTTGAATCTAGTTTGATTATCTGATTTATGTGATCAGTTTATAATGTAAGTAATTCCTGAAAATTCCTATAAAGGTTTTGGTTAATAGAATATATTTTAGTGGTAGCTTCTCATAAAAAATGCAGGTGTCACTGTAGTGAGAGCGCTGCCTTGATTATCCATTTTAAACAGCATTTCTAGTGCTAGATACTTTGTCTTAGAAGCCCACCTTTAGTTTTAGGTAATGGAAAAAACTGTTGCTGTTTGCCTGTGTTATGTGGATGGCAGTTTTGAAGGGAAAGTTCATGGAAGTTAGAAATCTTCAACTAAAAAGTTAAGTAGAAGGGCTAAACTATTACTTGAATGCTTTGCTAAAGTTTGTTATTCCTCTCACATGGTGATAAAATACAAAAGTATACAGACTTGGTTTCCCTTAAGGAGTTAGTACTTAAGAAGGAAAAAGATGCACTAGAGAAACAGTATAAGCACTCAGAGCTGAAGTAGTATATTTATAATATTAAAATAGAGAATCAGTCTCCTTGTTTCTTTACTCTTTTCCGTGGTGGAGTCCTTCAGAGACCGAGGCACACACACCATTTGTGAGGGGAGGAGACAGCTTGCTTGCTGATAAATGGCCACGTTACACCAATGTTTTTCAGGGTTGTTATTCAGTAATCACATTATAAAGTGGAATTCGACAGAGCAATCTTTGAATCTAACCTTTGTTAAAGCAGTGATCTGCCCTCAAATTAGCAGAACTCTGCCCATGTCATTAACGCTTAAATATCTGCTGGAAGCTGCTGTGTGGGCTGAGTCACCCGGACTCTGGGAGCTGTCACGTGTGGCTCAGACACTGGGTCATGAACTGAGCAAGCACTGTCCTCCACGGGAGGATTTGTTGTATTTTGGGACTGTGGCTGGAATAGCACATTTGATTTAGTGTGCTTCATGGCTGCAAATGCTTTTACTCCTAGAGCTTGGAGGGTAGTTTAGGGAAAAGAGAGATCCGGTGTAGCTGATGTGCTTCTGAGTATTTAGATGTGATTAGATAAACTGAAAAATGAAGAAACTAGCAGAATGATAGCATGAAATTTGGAAAATAAAACCTGCCTTACACTGATACCTCAGTCTGTGAGCAGAGATTTCATAGGAAGTGCTGGAATCTCTGGAAGTATTTAAAATACAATTCCACTGCAGTGTTCTTTCACTGTACAGAATTTTAAAAATGTGATTTGGAGGATAGCAAAAAGTACAATTGTCAGTGCTTTATAAATGAAGCCTACACCTTTAAAAGAAATGCACATTCTTCTGTTAGTTTGGGTGTTAGATTAGACATTTAATATTTGTAATTCAAGTCTTGTCATAACTCAATTTAACTACATATTTCTGAAGCCTCCTGAAATAAAAAGTAGACCAAGAAAATACAAACTATAATTCTAACAATAAATAAGTTAAAAACTGGTTCTGACCATGAAAATATACACAGTTTCTAACTGTTGTAGACTATTTTATTGTTCCTCCAGACTTTGCTGATCATGAGACAGTGATAAGCAAAGGAACTAAGAGGTTCTGATTTTTATTTTTAGTGAGATATTTTGGGTATTAATGACTTCGCAGTGTGTTTTTGGTTTTGTGGGTGTTTTCTTGTCTAGCAGATGACAGCAAGTTGAAATCTTTTCCAGCTCATATGACTGAATCTTTCTACATTCTATATCAAATCATTTGACCACTTTAGGACACAGACAGCTGTAAAATGAGAATGATAATGCTTTTGATGTCCCTGGGGACACTAAAATATATTGGTTAAAGCAGATAAAGATAAATTTGGTTTTTTAATGGAAAGCGTAACAGAATGTATTTTGTGAATTTTTGAAAGGGAAGATTTCACTATAAAAGTATTTTTTTTTAATAACTAAATAATCCTGGTGGGAATTTTATGATTAACATAGCAATGCACAAATTAAACTTTTTTAAAATCATGTACTTTACAAAAGTGTTTTGATAAAGCAAGGTGTCCCATATAGGTTGGAATCATTACTTACAAGAAATGCAGAAGGATGTTTTAGAACTAACCATCAGTTTCTCCTTTTCTGACACCTTTAAACCAATAGAATGGTCTGATATATTCCCAATAAGAAAAAAGGAAAAAATGCACTGGTTTATTTTTTAATGACTTTATTTTCTTCTTGAATTGCAGTTGACCTACCCCTGTACTTTCCTCGAGACCAACCGACCCTAACGTTTCAGTCCGTCTACCACTTCACTAACAGTGGCCAGCTGTACTCCCAGGCCCAGAAGAATTACCCATACAGCCCCCGATGGGATGGCAATGAAATGGCCAAGAGAGCAAAGTAAGTCAGATTGCTGTTTCCCATGAGGCATTCCATTTGTTTCATGGTCTTTGGTGGGTAGAAATTTCATGGATATAACTGTACATTTTCAGCATTACAAAAGCTGAACCTGTTCTTGTTCTCATACAATCCTGGTGTTCCTGTAGATGAGTGTAGACAGATACTCATGCTTATTACATTAGTGCCAGAGGACTGAACAAAAGAAGGTTCTTTCTGCTAGGCTTTGTATGGCACAGAGTGGTGACACTCTGCTCCAGAGAACTTCCAGTTTAAGTAGATGAGATAGCCCCCAGCAGGAGTAACCTGCATGGTAGCAGTCAGTCAAGGTAACTCCCTGGGGTTGTGTGGGTGTTGAGGGGACCCTGAAGGGAAGCATGTGAGCTGGAGAGAGCAAGGAAGAAAAACCTGAAAGATCTGGAATTAGGCTGTAATGAAAAGACATGGAAGAACAGGAGGAGGTAGAGCAAACCACCATTCCAGCATGAGAGGCAGTCCTATCAGATCTTGAGAAAGTTATCTGAAAATCTGAATATCTCTTGCTTTATTGCTTTTTTGTTGGATGGAAACAGAATCTCTGTCTCCTTCCTCTAAATTTTTTTGCAAGCCCCTGTCTTGGGCTGAGGAGAGACCACTTCACTCTGTGTACCCTTTAGTTAATGATGACAGAGTAGCCTCACAGAGAGGTTCTGTTGCTAGGGCAAGCTGCCATAGGCAGTGGTGTGCCCAAAGCCAGGTATTGTCCCTGTCTTCTCATGAAGCAGAACAGATTTTACCTGAATGGGGAGATAGGGGCAGCAGCCTTGCTGCAGAATTTAAATTTTGCAAAGTGTAAAAATGTTAGAACAGCGAGAGATTTAAGCAGGCTGATTATCAGTTGTTCAGCATATAAAAGCATCAAACTGCATAAATCACAAGGCGTATTGGGATGAAGGTTTTGAATGACAGTCAGAAGATTAAATTAAATCAGCAAATATGCATAAAGAAGAGTTGAAACAAAAATAGTTCAGGCTGAGTAAATCAAATGAGTGGCATGGTCAGAGACTGTAATTTGGAAATGATGGAAGCAAACAACAATTGACTGATGCATTTGTAGATTTTTATACTAATTTAAATTCTATAGACAACATCAAGTAACATTTGATTTGGGATTTTGATGCATTGTAATAACAATTTTTTTGCTAGTATTTGGTTTTGGCACCATACTGTTTATAGGCGCATCATTTCTTGGTGATTTTTTTTTTCTGTTTGTGTGTGGACTTTCTTCTTTTCTCTAGCAGGATATTATGAGTATTTTGTTTCTTTAAAAAAAAAAAGGAAGAAGAAGAAACAGTAGCTGGAAGCGTTACTGTGGCTTTTTTTTATGACTGTACTACAAAATGCATTTCTTTTGTAGCTGAAAGCTTACAAGTACCTATGTGCTGTCTGCTAAGTGCATTCACTTATGAGTGGGTGTATACAAATGGACTTCTCTGCCCTGCACTTGATATTTAGAAGTATTACAACAGTTCTCATAAAAAGCACTAAATGTGTACACTTACTATCACATGTACGTTTGGTGAGGTTATTCACTCTTACGTTTGAGCCTCTGCATTTAAGTTTTACACTGGATACGTAATATGAGAAGGATGATGAGAAGCGGGGGAAGACAGTGTGCTGAGATGTCTGAAATAGCAATCATTGAGCTGCAAAGAGACAGAGAAGCTGCTCCAGTTAAAAGCGCTTCGCTTGCAGGAACAGCTAGTGATTCCTGAGTAGGTACCATAAATAAATCTCTATCAAGAAAAGTATGATGTTATGATACGTGTGAGCATATTTTAAGAAAGATTTTTAACACAATTGAGCATCTTATGTAAACAGTGTTTAAAATATTTGCTAGGCCTTCTTAGAATAGGTTAGTGTGTTTCAACACAACCAAATAACTTCTTATTCTACTTTATTTTTACCACAGACATGTTATGGACCAACTATATGGGAATATATGTTGATATATAGGAAAACATTCTAATGAAATGTTTTAGTTCAAACACCACATGAAAACTTCCCAAATAAAAACAGAAAAAAAATTACATTATTTACTCTCAAGAAACAATGTCATTCTGCTCTGCTGAAGTAAATTTAGTCCTTGTTAGATCAGAGACAACTTGTTTGCGTTCCTAAATACTGTCAGTTAGGTTTTGCTTACATATAGTCTTTTTCCCTCTTAGCAAAATGGTCTCCCAAGTGCTTAGCATTCTTTGAGACAAAACATCTCTGTTTATCTTCCTGGCCATTGCTCTAGGGCCACAAGATCTCCCACTTGATGTTCCAGTATCTGACCTAATTCTCCACCCTTCTTCTCAGACTTCAGGGATCAGTGTACACTATCTTCCTCACTGAGGCTGAAGACACAGTCAAGAACAGCTTTTGCTTGCTCTTGCACCAACTGTAGAAGCCCATCAAGTTTGAAATGGCATCAGTCACAGATTTCTTCATCCTCAATTTTGGCAAGCCCTCCCTCTGTTTTCAGCAACCTGACACAGCCTGCTTATTCATGGGCAGAGCTGTCATAAGTTCATTCCAAAGGGACTTTGATTCTGTGCCCAGCCTTCTCCCAAGGTTGTTTTGCTGTGAGTTGTTGGGGTTTTTTTCCAAACAGGTGAGCCCATCCAGTTCCTTCAGTGCAGGGACTAAACTTGAAAGTCTTGGTATCCTTGCTTATCTCTGTGGCCCCCAGCAGAAGAAGGCATCTCTTTTGAAGTTAGGACTTAACTCTTTGCTGTAGCCTTGAGATAATCAGTAGTAACTATAGGTAGGAGCAAAATTAGTCCCCTAAAATGCATACATATAAAAGTAGATTGTATGCATTCACACCTAGAGACATATCACCTAAATCTAAAAGGCAAATTCCCATATCAGAGTATCAGTTTAGCTGGATCTTTTTTATTCAGAGAGAAAAACTGCTCATGTTCTTGCTGAAGTAATTGGACCAATTTATATCTGTCTTGATAAAGTCCATGGAGTCAAACTCTCTTTTTCTGTGTCCTCTTAGGCAGATTTTAAAATCACTGGGTTCCTTTGCAGCCCACTGACTTAGATTCTTCACTGAGAGATAGCATCTGGTAACTGAAGCTTGCTATTGTCTTAGCCCAGGGATTGCCCTCCGGCTTCATTTAATTCTGAAGGATGAATCGAGTCCTGAATTAATAATGTGATTTCAGTTGCCTCCAGATTGCTTGTTTCTCAGCTAATACAAAATTTTAACCTGTTCCTCCAGCTAGAAACAGGGAAACCAAAAACATTAAAATTTTCTTATAAGCTGCTGAGATGCCATTTCCTCTCAGTTGGTATCTGAGGCTTTGCCTCTTTTAGGTCATTTATTTATATGTATGTGGCCTCCTGCGTAAGCAGCTTCTCCAAAAGATTTGGTCCTAAAATACAATGGCAAGCCTAAGAAAATACAGTAAATTATGGAAAGTTAGCGGCCTTGTTTGTGGTGTACGTGTGAAGTAAAACATCTCTGTGCAGTTTCCATGGGAAAGCTTTCTTGTGTTCTTGCTTAAAAAGGCATTCAAGTGTACATAAATGGAGTCTTTAAAGAATGTGCAGACTTGAAGCCTGGGATTTTATGAAGGAATACTGTAAATAAAGCTTGTTTGTTTATACAAATGAAATTCAGTTCTTAGATGTACTCTGGCCCAATTTCTGTCCGACCTAGTGCTGCTCTGTAGACTTAGGTTATACTTCAGGGACGAGCAAGTTAAAACTCAGTTTACTCTTTTATCCTACATAAATCCACCTACTCACCATTAAAAATAGCAGGAGCATGGAAAACTGGTATCACAATAAGAAGTTTTTCCAAGGGTTCATATTCCTTTTTTTTCCCAAGTTGGCTGATAAAACGGGTTTCTGAGTCAGATTGTTATCCCTGACCATTCATCAGTGTTTGCTGGATGTGGTATAAATTTTATATATCTCTTAAGGCATTCAGAGGGTGAAAGCTTAAAAGGGCTCAAGTGCTCTCAGCTGTATGTTGGCTGTTGCTCTGCCATGAGGTCGAGTGCATCTTCAGATTATACACAGGCACGTTTTGTGCCAGCCACATATGTATCCCCAGCACAGCTGCACCTTCGGTTCGTGCTCAGCACAAGCGTGCCATGGTTAGGAAGTGTCAGGCTGGTGAGCTGGGCCGCAGCATTTTCAGCCTCAGCCATACCTTTTCCTTGAGTATCATCAAATTAGATGATGTGTATTATGTGAATGATTGAGCCCCTCACTACAAGAAAGACCTTGAGGTGCTGGAGCATGCCCAGAGAAGGGCAATGGAGCTGGGGAAGGGTCTGGAGCACAAGTCCTATGAGGCATGGCTGAGGGAGCTGGGGTTGTTTAGCCTGGAGAAAAGGAGGCTCAGGGGTGACCTTATCACTCTCTACAACTCCCTGAAAGGGCGGTGTAGCCGGCTGGGGATTGGCCTCTTCTCACAGATAACAAGTGATAGGACAAGAGGAAATGGCCTCAAGTTGTGCCAGGGGAGGTTTAGTTTGGATATTAAGAAAAATTCCTTCCCCAAAAGAGTTGTCAAGCCAGGCTGCCCAGGGAAGTAGTGAAGTCACCACCCCTGGAGGTATTTCAAAGGTGTGTGGATGTGGCACTTAGGGACATGGTTTAGTGGTGGGCTTGGCAGTGATGGATTAATGGTTGGACTTGATGAACTTAAAGGTCTTTTCCAACCTTAACAGTTCTGTGATTCTGTTATTACATTTACAGATTTAAAAATTGCATTTCTTAGTCTAATAAAAGGATATTTGAAAAGAAAAAGGGACAGTTGTTGTGTTGTTGTTTTGATACATCAGTTGTAGTATGTCAAAGACTTGCTGTTGTATTCGTAAATTTTGAGTGCCGTAATGATTTTTTTTGTTATTTTGACATTAAGCAGTTTCAACTCATTCATTTTTTTATTATTATTCGGATTTCTTTCCCATTTTAGGCAGAATGTCTGCTACTATATTTCAAATTCTTTTAAAATAACAAGTTTCACAATTTTCATGAAACTTTTGAGTTCCAGCTATGCTACCATGAATCTCACTATAAAATTTGCATGTAAATATTGCACCCTTTTTGTAATCTTCTCTTCTTGATAGGTGTAATTAAGGTAATAAATATTTTTTTATTCTTTTGGTTGTATTTAAAGGGTTTTTTGCTTATTTGTAAAAGTATCAAATTGTATTTGTCTGTATTAATGTGATTTTCGTGCACATTAGTCATCTTTAAAGAGCAGTTTTCCAAAAACCATCTTATTTGCATTACATATCACCTCACAAAGCTTTTTTCATGACTGTCTTTGTCTCTGTTGCATGTTACCTTAAACATAAAATGAATTTCATAAAAATGAGAGTAAGGAACAGAAGCATAAAGCTCAGGGACATTGTTCTTCTGTAGGTGTGTGTGCATGTGTTCAAACATTTGCAAGGCTCAGAGGATTTTTTCTGGAGCAGAACACCAGGATAGGTACAGCTGAAGGCTGGGGTGGTGAGCTGGGTCACTTGTTTAACTCTAGTTTTTGATAGTTTTGCATCAGAAACTGAACAGAAGTGATTTCCTTGCCTGAAATCAAGTAAAGCTGACGTTTTGTTGCCGCTGGTGGGCCGCTTTTCAGAACAGAAAAGGGCCAATACACTGTGACAGCCATAACGAGAAGAGATGTGGCGACCCAGACGTGTGAAGCTTACAAAGAAGTTAATTTGATTTTATAGACCATTAAATCAAAACTGTGGGAGTGTCAGCTGATCAGAATTATATGGGAACAGTAGAAAGGAAAATGGGAAAAGCTACATTTTGTTAAAATACTTAGTGATTGCGCTTGTCCTTGTAGTGTGTTCTGCAGTTGATTTACCAGCAAAACTTAATAACAAAATTATTTTGACTATATTATTATTATTTAAGATATAGTAGGTGAAGTAGATAGGACTTTTAATTAGAATTTTCCCAGGACATTATTTTTACATAGTTCCTCTGCGTACACTACAGAATGCGGCACGTACACATGGTAGTCGCACTTCTTGAGTCATATTTTTCATGTAGTTTTCTTTAAATGTCTCCCTGGATAATTAAGTCTGACTCTTAAGTTATGGTATGTTAGTTTCTGACAGGTGCCTGCCAGGGATCTTCAGTGCTGTCATGCATTATGTGGATTTCAGCCAAGACAGAAGGGCCTGGGTATTTGTTTCTGGTCACTTCTCATTAAAGCTTTGACTGTAGGAAAGAAAAACAACTATTTAAAGATGAGGAGTATAGGTGCTATAGGAAGTGCATAGAAATAAAATCTGTTAGGCAATTAGTTTTTCTGTGATTTTGTGTAGATACTCTGTATATGTGTGAACTGTACATATGTGTGTTTTGATATATAGTAAATATTCTTTCTGCAAAAAAGTATTCTCATATACTGACAAGAGAAATGCACAGAAGAGATTGAAGGAGTTGGCATGATAGAAGTGGAGTATAATAGCACTTTGCTGGAAGACAACTGCTTTGTAGGAATGAAAGGTTAGAATTTAATGTAGGTGGTTCTTGGATAACCAGGATTAAGTGGTGTTCTAGAAATACCGTGAAACACAGTCACTGTCTGATTTGGCTTTATTAGAGAACTCCATTATACATTTATGAAAGCTGCTAGTTTTATATTAGAGCATGAAATTACAGTTAGGAACTTAGGCAAAAAAATGTCCTCCCTTTCTCGAGAGAA
The DNA here is from genome assembly GCA_013397815.1 of Aleadryas rufinucha. Lineage (NCBI taxonomy): Eukaryota > Metazoa > Chordata > Aves > Passeriformes > Aleadryas > Aleadryas rufinucha. The sequence continues at coordinate 597,576 of VZTH01005064.1, forward strand.
AAGGGTAGAGAGAAATACGTGGGTTTGGAAGGAGCTGAGATTTAATAGCCCAGATAAATACTGTTGCTTGATCAGTTACAAAATAAACAGCTAAATAAAAATAGTAGGTGAACTCCATAGTCTTGTCTTTTGAGTAATACTTGTAATTGTTCCATTAAGCTAGGTAAAACTCTGCATTCATTTAGCCCACTATCGTGTCTGTATCAATAGGTAGTAGTGGATGCCTGTGGAAGAGCATGGCAGAGCATGTAATCATGTTTTCATTGGATGTTCCACCATCCTCAAAGATTTCTTTATCCAGTACTGGTGCATTTCTGTTAAGTAACCCTACCAAGCTTTCCTTCTATTTGCTTGCTTTTTGTATCAACATCATAACATCATAGAATTCTGTGGCAAGGGATCACACAGGTGTGGTGTGAATAACAAACTCTGTTGGTTTTTTTGCATTCCTGCCTCCTCCTAGCTCAAGCTGTTTACCTCTTGTATGAAGAGAGGCAGCAAATAGTTAATCTGCTGATCCCCTCCATAACCTTTGTTTTATGAACCCCTTCATGTCTCTTTTGTCACCTTTTCTCTCGCTCTGCTCACTCCTTCCTTCTCCAGAACCTCTCCATGTTTCTGATCACCCTTGTCCCGCTTCTTTCTCCCTTTACTGTTTCCTTGATTTTCCTTCTGAGGCAGGGAGCTGCATGTTACTCATGATACATTCACCATGCATTTATATGGTGATGTAGTGATATTGTCTGGTTTACTCTTTATTCTGGTTCTAATAACATCTGATTTGGATTTTTGCATACAGATGAAGGTTAGTTACGGTGTCATTTTAGCAGCAATGTCTCCTTTCTATCTGTTTTTTCAGAGCCTGTGTTTTTTGTGTAAGTAAAATTACGTCTTTTTCCTCACATATTTCTCCTTTCATGTATGTTGATATTGACTTTTCACCTGGTATGTTATCTCCCAGTCTCCAGTACTGTAAGAACTGTGTGCAGTTCCTCATAATTGTGCCTCATTTTTCCTTCCCTGACTAAATTGTTAGCGTTAACAAACCTTTCCATCTTCCTTTGCTCACTTCTGCATATCACGTAGGAATATGAACAACACAGGTCAGAACATCCATCGTCTCAGGTGACTGAGACACCCACCCACCCATGTCTCAGGTGACTTCACACTAGTGGTATTCATCATTTATTCCTGTCCTTTTCTTTGTATCTTGACCTGCTGTTTATCCACTCATGGATCTTTTCTCCTTCTGTGGTAATTCAGGGGGTTTTGTGCCTTTGAAAAACCTTCCCAAACACCTGTAGGTAAGTTGAACAGTGTGTGTCACTTGAATTTTTCTTGTCCATGTGGTTTTGGTACCTTAAGAAAATAGGAGACTTGAGAAGCATAGGTTTGGCCCCTACCCAATATATCATATTTACTCGAGTCCACTAATTCTGGACTTTTTATGAATTTATGATTTCTATTTACAGTCTCTACCAATTTGTAAGGTGTGGACATGAGATTCATTGGGTCATACTGAGTTCCTTCTATCCTCCCAGAGCTCCAGACCTTTTTTTAATTGACATCAGACTTCTCTGGTACCAAGCTGTTTTAAGCAGGAAGTTACAAGCTATTTAAGAATTTAACTTTCTCACACTTGAGTTTCTCTAGAACTTGGGTGTGAATGTAATCTGGGGCTGCTGATTTGGCTTTGTTTTCTTCATTTGCTCATTACCTTTTTGGGTGACATTTCTGCATGAGTCAGATCTTTTGGTAAATCTCTTGGAAAGCAGGATTCTGGTATGGCAGCCTCTTTAAGCACCTCAATTTCATTTATTCTTTGTGACTTTATTTCTTCTGAGCATTCTTTTTGCTTTTTGACCACATTTTATAGTGTTTGACAAGTGTTTATTTCGAAGGCCAGAGCTAATTTGTTCCTCAAATTAATTTTTTATTTGTTTTATTCTGTTTTTTCCTGTTAGTGTTAAGGTTTGTTTCTGTCTGGTTTCCCCTCTGAATGGGTCTCCAACCTCTTGAGCATTTACTTTTACTTCTAATAGCAAATATATATCTTTTGAATAGAAAAGAGAAAAAACTGCTTTAATATGTTTTATATGATCACAGATGTGTGGCATCTCATCCGTTTCCTTCTGACTGGTTTGTCCTAATGAATATCCAAGGAGGTTTCTTTTATGGTTTGGTATGTTGCCTTCGGCCCCTGTTGATAAGCAATCTGGCAAAGCAAAGCGGATGGCATGATGAAATCAGTACTTTCACCTGCAAGCAAACTTTGTTTTCAGGGATGCTGGTTGTCAGACTCGTTATGGATGCATCTGTGGTATAACGCTTCATTTCTGCCTCTGAACTACAATTAAGGGATTCAATAATCTCTTAAAGATCATTCAAATTTTATTATTACTACTGTGAGCTCCTCTTCTTGCATCTCTACACTTGTCTTTCCTTACAAGCTTCAATCCTGAATGTATTTTTGCCCAGTCTTTTCTGCTTTCTCTTACTTACTTACATCATCACTACTTTCACACATTCCTTACCCTGCCTTTTCTACTTTCAAGAGGTTCCTAGTTGCATCTTGTTTCACGTTGACTCTCTCCTTCAAATCTAACAAAAAGTTTGTTTAATAATTGCTCTCCAACAGTAGAGCTCATTGTGCATTTATGTAGCCTAATTAAGAGGAGATGTGTCTTGAATAAACACTATCTCTTTAAGAAATTAACCTTTACCTGGAGTGGAAAAATATGGCTAAAATATGGCACTTCAGCAACTAGGAAAAATGGAGCAGACTTGTCATACTGTAGCTCATAGGACTGGAAATTTCCTGCAAATTAACACTGTATTTAAAAAGACTCTGTGAAGACTGAGTTTTTCCATGATGGCCTTGGAATATCATTCTCATGATCCACTGATAAGGAAACGGAGTGACCGTGCTGTGACAGATATTCCAATGAACCCTTCACAGACACTCACTACCCTGTGGGGAAAATGGAAGTTAAGAAAGCAGAAGCAAAATTTGCTATGATCTAAGACCACAAGCCTTCATCTGTTTGAAGTAAATCTATTTATGTACATTGTGGAGAAGGTGAAGGAAGTGAAGTGTTTTATCTCTTGAACTGACTGGCAAGCAGAAAACATTGATGAAACAGTTTCAAAATTCATTTTTCTATTCGTGCTTTGAAACACTTAGATTCACTGTGTCTGTTCAATACACCTTTGTAAATTTTTAAATATCTATGTCAAAAATCTGCGACATTTAATACCAGAATCTTGATTTCCAGATGATTTTTAAAAATTGCTTTCATAGTTACTGGCCTTGGTTTATATGAACTGATTATGTCCAGTAGCTGTAATGTTTATCTGTTATTGTCAGTAAAAGTCCATGCATTTGGGAACACGTATATTCTTGGAACCAAAGTTAGCATCTTTTGCAAAGTGATGACCCTAGTTATGCTGCTGCTTTAAAATAAACATTAATTGCCAGCCTACATAATGATCTGCAATCCTGGCTCCACAGCAGTTCCCTAGAACTCCCTTCCTTTATAGTTTGCTTTTAGTCGGATTGTTATATTTATGGCTTTTTCGTGCTTTGAACAGATTGTCAAAATTCATTTTGCTTTATGGTAAGTTGGGCAGCAAAGTCATCTTAATTTTTACAGCAGACCAATGTTGAAGTCTTCACTTTATTTATAAAATCAGTTGATACCATAGGTTTTTTGAACATATGCAAATGTATAACAAAATGAAAATTTAATTTTTATTTCTGTTTGCTTCATATGGATTAAAGCCACCTGTTAATTCTGCAATCAGCAAACTGTTGAAAAATGTGTCTAAATATAACCATTTCTTGTACCTTTCTGTGTTAATTGAATCAGAAATGGCAATAACTCCAGAAAGAACTTCTGGAGGAAAAACATACTGTTAGTAAAATACAGAAAACAGCTTTTGGACATGAGTGAATTTTAATGTTTAAACCTCTGATAGGTACTTGGTTTCACTAGTTCTGCCACTTCTATTTCCTGTTATGGTTTTGGTAGCACATGTTTTGGTTTGTTTGTAATTTAGGAGACAAGTTTCTGTCGTGCAATATTATAAACTGAGCTGAAAACAACTGTATTTCTTAAAAACTTGCATTTTGATGGCTGCCCACTGCAGACCTCCAGTTCTCTTGATGCTTGATTACTGTTCTGTCCATCAGCCTGGCTGCACAATCAGTGCCTTGCATAGACTGGCAGGTAGAAACAGGCATAAGAAGTTTATTAATCTCATTGTAGGTAATTCACAATAAAAGGAGGTAGAGAGAGAGAAGTATTAGAAGAGGAAGAGGGATTGTGATGAATTTTTTTTGGCACACGGGAAAAAAAATTGCCAGCAGCATAGTGGCATTGTGCACTGACTCCTTTGTACTTGTGTGTGTTTAGCCAGTTACAGTAGCAGTAATTTAAGAACTATTGTCTTGCTGTTGTATAAACACTTCAAATGTTTGCTTGGCATCACCAGTTCTGGAGATGTATAAAATGGAGAACTGTGTAGACATTGTGTTTCACATAAAAGCAAAATATTTGCTATAGATAAAGCTGCCTAGTAAGGAAATTATAAACCACATCCCAAAGAGCATACCATCAAGAAGCTTACTTTAGAAACATGAATACGTGCCAAGTATCGTTGTGTATATTTGAAGTGAGAAAGAAATCCTGGAAGGTACCTGTGTCTTTCTGCCGCTGTGCTTGGATAAGTTTTTGTGATGGTCAGATTTGAATGGTGGTTTAGAAATGCTGCTGTCTCCTGAGTGCCTTGTGCATTCCATAATAGTCCTGATTTTCATTAGCTCCTGAGCCTTTGCCACTTGGCACCCAGCCCTGTTGTGGGCCTGCCTGTTACAAGCCCAGTTCCAGCTAGGCAACGAAAAGTTAGAGTGCTGAGAACTGTTTGTCACTTCAGTTTTTGTAACATCTTAGATGTGGAGAGAATGATATAACAATCACTTTCTCCTAATACAGGTATCATGAAATGTCTGCTGTAGAGTTAATCTCCTATTACCCCATAGTTATCCCAAAGCAGGAGGTGGGGTTATTCAGCTTTGCTGTGAGTGCTCATATATCTTTAGCCTGGTGAGGAATGCTATGGAAGTGCCTGTGAATAAATAGACAACATGGTTCACCCAATGGAAATATGTTTTTAATGCATTATATATAGTAAAAATAGCAAAGAGGTTCAAATGTCTCGTGTCTGAGTTTAAAAGGAAAAAGCTACGCCTCAAACGTTGGCATGAGGCCTTTTAAAAGAATGGGCTTTCAGTAGATTTCCACACTTCTGCATTCAGCTCTTGTTCAGTGCAAGGCATAGAGATGCTGGAGGAGGGCGTAAGTACGGGTTAAGGACCTAATGAGCAGTCATATGGAATATGACCTAAATACATACCCACTGTTGGAATTAATGCAACAATTTATTAATTTAAGTTCCTTTTGTTAATTAGTGCTAATCATGTTAAATTAGGTAGCTCCTGACAAAAGGAATTTAGAAAACAATTATATGTATAAAAAAAAAGACAGGTTGGCATCTTTGATTTTGTTCTGTCAGAAACAGCAAATCTTAGAAAGTTTTGAAAGTTATGGTAAATACCTTCTCTACAGGAGATGAATTATTGGGGGTTACATGAACCAAACCAGCTGGATGTTCCTGTGTGGTCACAGGAGGACAAATCCTCTCATCTGGCATCCAGAAGGTATTGTTGTAGGTGTTCAGTATTTTCAAAACAAGTTTTCATTGTGTCAAAACAAGTTTCAACAGGAACATAAAAATACAAAGGTACACTACATATGTATGTATGATCCATGCAAAAATACTTTGCACTTCAGAAAGTGAATAATCAGGTGACGTTGATAAAGCCCAGAGAAGCTCCTTTATAATTCTAATATTATTGTGCTGTTGAAATAATTTATATAGCAAGATTTTATTGTGAAGTGTCAGCATAATAATACCAGTCTGGAAGGAATAGGTCAAAAACCTCAAGAAGCCTCAGGCTATCCTTCACTCTGACCTATACCCTTCTTAATTCCTGTTTTCACCAAATTTAATTGGAAGAGGGGAGAACATTGCTGTTCTAGCTAATTTATGATGATCAGTCATCTATGGAGTTGATGTTTTTCTGTCAGGATTTTTCAGTGGATTTTCAGATGTCTTGAAGCAGTTCTTCTAGGGTAAAGCAGGAAAGAAATATGGGATGCAAAATGATGTAAATCCTAGAGTTACAATTCCTTTAAAAGAAATGGGCAGCGGTTGGGACAAATGCCTGGGATTCTTGGTTGTATCTAGTACAGCTGGATAGGATAAAATTCAGTCCTTACCTCAGTCCCTGGATTATTCAGACAAACTCAATTTACCTGCTGGACAATTCAGACAATAGAGAACTACTGAGGAGAATGGGGTACTACCTACAGACCTTACTCCAGAAGACTTGGAAGGTTTAAGTAGAACTATTCAGAGATAACCATGACTACAGGAGTGCCTGCCCAAGTCAGATCTATTAACTTGAAAAAGTTGAAGAAAAGAACTCCTATTTTCCTGTATACCTTGTCTGGAATAGGAGAAAATGGATGTATTTGTCAAATACGCTGGCTGCTATGATTTTGAATACGCTAAGGGTCTAGAATAAGAGCCAAATATTTACAGAATTAAACCACAGTTTCAGTACTTACTAAAATATTTTGCAAGACTTAATTAAAATATTGAAATAATGGGTAGTATTTAAGAATAAAGTTTACTCTCAAAGCCAGTGGTAGGAAAAAATCGAAACGCAGTAACCTGAGTCTGCCTTCAGATGAGAAGGAACACAATACATGTGCCTGATGCAGCGAGAGAAGGTCTCTGTTTCTTTACGAAAAGATGAAGATTGTGGCTCAAGGGCTTTAATTTGCCAGTAAGGTCACTGTGCTGGTAGTAGAAGTGTTGCTGTACTGCTAAGTCTATTCTTGATTTGGACCATCATGATTATTTCATCCCCTTCATTTTCCTCAAATCGTCTCCTGATGGAAAAGGCACTTGAAAGTCCCACAACTTGAGCTGAAACAAATAAAACATGAGTGCAAATAAGGCTAGCATGGATGAATTTGAGATCAGCTTGCTGGAAAACTTGGCACTCATGAATAGAGGAGTTTAAGGGGAATCTATTTTGTGAATGACTTGGGAAGATGATTCATCACCCCATGATGATTGTCCGGGTCCCTGACATAAAAAGCAGAAATCTCATTGATACAGCATTGTGTGTGTTTTTTTCCTCACAGAGTTTGAGTCTTGATGTTCTGCTCTGAATTTACCACATGAAGATTTTAACAGAAGTAGAAAACACCTAAACAACCCTTTTAACTTTATTACACCAGCAGTGGTAACTAGAACACAATTGTATAGTTGGCTATAGTACCAGTCCTGCAAAAGCAACAGAAGAAATCAAGTGTGTTGGTGTTAGAATGCTTTCACCATAAATATATGGGAAGTGTTGTTTGATGGGAGATTGCAGCTACGTAATTTAAAATCTTTGCAGATTTTCAGCATAGATATGTGAAGGCAAAACGTATTATCAAGTGGTCAATGCAGAGTTTCTACCATCTGCATTTTAAAAACGCAGCAGTGAGTTACCCTGGGAAAAAAAAAACTGTACAATTAGAATGAAATTTCACAAAAGCATATGAATTCTGAGTCAAGTATGTTTTAAGCACAGCAAACCCACACCCTGGGATTTAGACATGTATGGGCTTCTGGAGACCTTGTACCACACTCAGTGTTTCATATCACTAGAAAATATGTAAACAGCAGGTGAACCAATTCTACCTTCTTTTAGATACTTACCACTTGCAATAATAGCAAGACTTTATTTCCACTGGATAATAAGGTGAAGGAAAGAGAAGTGCTTTACTCTCAACAGATGTCCTTGAGCGTAGCACCTGGAATTCATTGTACTGTGTCAAGTATATATAGTGGTTAAGTACAGCAAAATATGTTGTCTTCTGGAGTTAGGAAGAAAAATTTCCATAGAAACCTCGTAACTCACTACCTTGAACTTGGAAAATGACCATTTGAGGGAACAAAAACGAATAGACAAAAAACAATGGAGTCCTACAGTAAGAAGCTCCACAAAGAGTTAGACATGTGCCCCTAAGTGTATGAAGATTGGCACCCACTCTAGGCTGAAAAGAAAGCAACTCTTTAAACACTGTTTAAGCTGAGATCTAAAACATTGTGAGAAGGATGCAACACTCAGAATGTTTTGTTTTACATGAGTGTTGATTGTACTCAACACTCATGTAAAGAGTATCTGTGGACCTTGTACAAATGAGTTTCTCTGTACTTATAGGAGAATTTATGTAGGTCTTTTGAGCTCGGTGTAAGGTCAGTGTGATACAGACCCCCCAAGAACATGGTAGATGAAAGCAGGAGAAAAGAATCTCCATCTTTCCCAGAAATGAGAAAAAGCATTGGTCAAAAGCTGATTTCTGCCATTTGACACAGCCTTGAGAGACCATAGGTCAAGTCAGCTTTCTTCATCTTCAGTGTAATTCAACAGGTACCCAAATTACTGTTGTTGGGGTTTCTTAATAGCAGTTCTCCAGAGCTGAAAAGCGTATCTAGTGTATATAAAAGTAATAATTTCAAAATAGTTTGGAAATAACTTGAGACTATCATGTGACAAAGTTTCTGAAAAAAGAAAATCAGATATTTTTATATGAATTCCTGTGGTATAGCACAGATCATAGTTATTGAGGTGTAAGTTCATGGGAATGTGTTAATGTGAATAGGGTAGAGGAATGTGTCTCTTTCCAAAGTTCATGTTTATATTCACTGTTTTCTCTGTGCCTGTATGTACAGGATGCTGGAGTATGAGTGTTGTCTCTTGATTTAAAATCTTTCTATAAGGAATAGTATTCCATGTGAAAGAGGCCTTTACCATGCAGTCTATAGCAGAGTATTGTCCTTCAAAAAAATTTGTTTCTCTCTAAAGTTATTTCATGTCATCTGTTGTGACATGATAGTTCGTGCCAAGGTCCTGTTTGGGCAGAAACATGTACACTTTGACTTCAATGCCAGATGGTTGATAGATGAAACTTACTCAGAAGGTGATTGGTGCTTCTTTTCTCCTTACTGGTAATCTCTGCAGAGGATGAAAAATGTTGTAATTTCCATTTCACAGGAAATTCAGGTATTTTAACACATGGTTTTGTCCCAAATTTTGGATGAAAAGAAAAAATTTAGAAAAAAATTTCCAATGTTCATTAAGGAATCTACTTCCCCATCTTTCCTCCTCAATCTGCTAAGTGTGCTGTAGCTGATACAGTCCTATCAAGTATAATGGACTTTTGGATCTCTTAGCAGGGCCTGTTTTGGTTTGGTTTGGGGGAGTTAAGGGAGCGGTGTTAATTTATTTTTTTGTGTGTATGTGTGATGAACCATAATTATCTGTGATTTTGTTTCATCTGAGATATCTGAGGTGTATGCGAGAGGGACAGAAATGGAGGAACATAACCTGAGTACACTTGTGGTACTGCATTTGCTTCAGTCTGGAGAAGACCAAAATGATAAGGGCAACTTTAAGCATGTACTTTAAGGTATAAAAAGAAAAAAAGTAGACATTTAAAGTGATGAAGTACTAAAGGAATTTTTGTAATGTATGGAACATCACCAAGAGGTTCATATGAACTACCAGTGAAGTAACATTCTCTTTGAAACAGTACATCTGATCAGAATGTAGGGAGGTGTTAGGCTTAGTTTTGCAGCAAAGAATACAAGCTCTACTGCGGGAATCAGTGAAAAGAAAGGATGCAAGTGTAGATAAAGTCGGTGTGGGAGGGTGTTTATGGTATCAGAAGCATTCATTCTGGAATTTACCTAACAGAAAAGGCATATATAATTACTGCACATAATGCAGTAAGTGTGGGTTTAATACAAAGCACAGAAATGTTATAAGGGAAAAGAAATAAAATGTAGAAAAATAATTAGGAAAATAATTCTGATTGTATCCTATTTAATGATTAAGAATTTTTACGGTTTTGGAAGAGGGAAGTTTTAAGTAGCATTTATCAAGTCAGTTAAGATCATGTGCATGGAAGAGAGTCTGCAGAGAAGCTATCAAAGGGGAAGGGAGAAGCTATTTAAAATAAGCAAGCAGAGAAACGTAATAAAATATTAGGACAGTTAAAGCAATTAAAAGTAAAAGGGATAGATCCTGACATTGACAGCATGCAGGTGATACTCCTTGAGCTAGCAAAATACAAAAGGACTAGGACTTACAAAAGCTACAATTTCAAAGGTATGGTAGAAAAAACACAGATACAGAAATGGCACTCAACTGTTGAGATGAGGGGACAGGCAGACCTTCTCAGCTGGTTTATGTATGAGTGTGTGCCAGCATGAACAATCACTTTTGTGGGCATGATTATGAGGGTTGTTTTCTGAACTTTGCTTCAATAAACCAAAGTGCGTTCTGTAAATAGACAGCACAATCTGTATATGCTATAAAATGTGTGTGTGCTGGTTGTCCTCTTTCTGGTTTCCATTTCTGGGATCAGCTCCTCAGTCCAGAAATGCTTTTACTTTCCATTGCTCTTTTAACCTTTGGACAGCATCTCGTGTGTGTTTACAGCTTGTGCACAAAAGCTGACTGCAGCTATCTGTTAATTAATTTGCCAGGCACAACCTCACAAAGAGAGAGAAGCGTTCTCTTTGTGGTCTTGCAACGTTTTTAGGTGTGAGGAAGTATGGTTGTTGTTCAGTGATTGCCAAAGCTTCTACTGCAGTTATGAAACACATCATGATTGTGAAGCTGATCAGATCAGTGTATGTTTCCTTCAGGAGGTAAACCGGCAGAGAAATCAGGAATCTAATAAATGACATTGCAGCTATTCTCACTTTAGATTTTTTCTTGGTGAGGAAAACAGGAGAGAAATTTATAGAGACCAAGGATACAAATAGGAAACCAATTTAAAAAAAAAAAAGAGAATGTGAAAGCTTGGTGCAAAGCGCAGTAGGCAGAAACCAAAGGCAGAATGATGAAGCGACTTTTACTATAACTGGCAAATAAAGAGCATCCCTGGACACGTAAAATACATTTATTACATGGTTGAGTATCTCAGCACAAAAAACTCAAAGGTACGGTTCTAATTCAATTTTGGATATGTAGGATTAGCTATATGAGTCACTTGATCCTTTGTAAAGAAGATAGACTAAGATCCACAATATACAAAGCACACTTTTAAAAAGAACATTATCCTATAAATTTTGAAGTTTACTAAAAGGAATTACCATTCATTCAGTGCTGTTAGTGTTTATTTGCTACCTCTTATGTAAACTGCTGCCATCAGCAGTGACAGTATTGTGTCAAGGTTTCTGTTAGGAGACAGGTAAAGAGCTTATCTCCTGCACGTATTCTGACGTCACTATTTTCCTGCTCCATTGCCTTGTCTGTCTTTGAGCCTTTTGTACCATATATGAAGCCTTTTCCACGTGGGGGAAATAGGAAACGTAGGAAACATCAAGTGCTTCAGTTCATGCTTTTAATATTACTCTTTCCTAATCGTATATTTTGTGTTCTTTTCACTAGGACATATTTCAAGACATTTGTCCCTCAGTTCCAGGAGGCAGCATTTGCTAATGGGAAGCTTTAGGCAGCTTCAGCCATGGAAGCTATACTGGACAGATCCTTCAGTCTGCACATGTCAGCCCAGAAGAAGAATGCCTGGAAATGGGTTGGACTGTCTTGTTAGGTGCTTTCTTGCCTCTGAAGTGGTTTTAGTAGCTTCAGTTTTTGAAACAAAGACCTCACTAGCATGCTTAGAACTGAGTATTTGATATTAGTCCTGCCCCTTTGTCTATGCCACCCCCATTCCTTCAAATATCTATTGGATTAAATTTAAAAGGGCGTGTATTGACATGATAACACTTTCTTGTGCCAACAATGTCCTGTAGGTTATGCCTTGTTTCCTTGTCTTCAGATGGTCTAAATTGTATTTTTTTTTCCCCATGGAAATATGATGTAATGTGTATATTTAGTTAACATTTTTGGCTTATCCTAAGAAAACATAAAACTGCCGTATGTACCGGGAATGCCTCATGGTCTGTACAGTGCCATATTCTGCCTTGGAGGTTTGCGTCTCACTGTGGTTGTTACTCTCACAGGTATGGATATGAGTTGCACACTTCAATTCTCAGTGCCTTTCCAGTTGGTGTAAAGTTAATATGGCAAGGTGTTTGAAGTTTGGTGTTTTTGCTGATACTTCTGTTTGAAAGCTCATCTTAATGTGAAATGTCAGGCTTTTATGCTTCAGTTTTATTTCCAGTTGTACAATTTTGGTGTTTTCCTAATGAGCGCCCCTTGCCGTTACAAAAAAGTTCTACTTCTTAAGTACCAACATGCAAGTAACTAGTTACATAAATCAGTGTAACAAAATAAAGCTCTTTCATAGACCTGTAATTTTTCCAAATAAGATGAATACTGCTAAGAACCAAACTTTCAGCAAAGGAATGAATGATGTGTTAGAAAATAACTGATGAAATAATGTAGGGCAATAGGTATTTAGCTTAATGCTTAAGTTCAACATATCTTCTCAGAAATTATTTTTAAGTGTATATAACTGGAAACATTACCTCCCCTAATTCTGAAATGCCAAATGCAAAATCCCAGCTATTCATCCTTTCTTTCCTGCTTATGTCAGGCACACCAATTGGGACTAATGGTCACGATGTCACTTCCCCAAATAATTTGTGAATAGACCAAGGTACTTTCCAGTAAGGAATAAAATTAACAGAGTATGTTGCTTATAAATGGTATCTGGAAAATGTGCCCTACTTCTGCTAAATACAAGGAACTAAATGAATAGTATGCAGATGATACAGTGGAACTGGAAAACATTTAATTTTAAATAATTCACTATAGCACCACGTGCAAGGAAATCTCATCGAACTACTTGATTGGCAGTATTCTCCTACCCTTTCTACAACTTGTTATTTCACATGAAAAATAGTGCTTTTCAGGGTTTATATTCACCTAGGAAATACAGAAGGCTTTTGAGTAGTGAAGCTTAATAATTAAGAATTATGCAAATAATTCGCCTCTAGAAACTACAGGTATTTTTAGCTAGTTTGTGGGCAAAATTTAATTTATGTTTAATACTGAAATTCTCGGCTGAAAATTAGGCTGCAAACAAAATCAGAAGCTTTATTTTAAGTCTGCAGAGGAGGCATATTCTGTCCTGTGACCCACCCCTTTGTGACACTCAGTGCATTATCTGAGGACTGTCAACAGTTTCAAAGGTCTGAGCCTGAATTCCCTCTGTGGAGATGTTGCATGAGGCTTTTGCAAGCTTAGAGCAGATGTGGAAGGTAATGGTTTTATGTGAATAGCAAAATCATAACTGAACAACCTCAAGTGACTAAGAACAAAATATTGTTTAGTACACTGGGATGATCTCACGTCTGCATTTCTCCAGGTAAAAGCCAAAGCCACAGACACATATTCAAGAGTAAGCCAACCTTGTGAATGGGGTGGGAGAAGAAGGGTGGCTAATGAAAAACATTTGTTCTCATGGTGTTCAAAATCTGATAGAAACAATCTCTAGCCATCTTCAAAAGGTATAAACCAAACCCTTCAGTTGCATCAGTACATTCCTGGAATCTTACATTTTATAACTTTGCTTCAGTGTTGTAGTGATTGCCCCATGAACACAGTGTGTGCTTTATATACCTGATTGCCCAAGTGGCACCAGTATTTTTTTTTTTTAATCTTTTCAGAAGTTACTACAATTCAAAGGCTAGCAATTGCACAGTAGTCTGAAAAGAGGGCCATTCTTCAGAATTTAGATTTATTTTCAACCAAAAATGCATCCTTCACCTCACTCCTAGTCATTTTGGACAATGAACTGCTTTATTATTAAAGAGTTTTAGAAGCCATGTAAGAAAATATTTTGAGGGTACAAAAAGCCTAAACCAGCAATTCATTGTGTTGAATTCAACAGTTCCACCAACTTTTCGCTAACATACATAGTAACAAATCAATAGTTTCAGTCTAATTTTAATGTCATGCGACAATTGATAGTATTTTGAAAAAAAAATAAAAGGTAGAAAAGATGAAAAACTGTACTGTTTGTGTTTAAGATAAGCCTATCAATTCTTAGATTAGAAGAAAAGGCGGTTTTGTTACACTTAATTAACATTTTCTTTATTTCAAGGCCACCCTGCACTCTTTGACCTACATGGTATTTTGTAGATCCCTTTGTAATGGTCCTCAGAAATATTGGGTGTTAGCTCTCCAAATGGGGTATTGAGAGGAGAGACACTGAAATGAGTGAAAGCTTCTCTCCAGAAGAATTGCCATATAAATACTATACCAGAAGAGAGAGTTAGTTTGAATAATTTTATGTCACACCAAGTATCCATTCAAGGCATTTAAGTTAGCCACAAAAGCTGGGATCTGATGAGTTGTAGTTACTTCTGTTATCTGCTGGTTTATTATAATTTCCATTGTGGCCAGTTTAACGGCACTGAGACTCTCAGCGCTTCCTTCCCTATTATGTGATAGATGCAGTTGAAGGGAGCAGTCAGACCTAGGCTATTTTCCTTGGCTTATGAGAACCACAGAATGTGGGAGAAAAACAGCAATGATGCAAGCATATGGAAAAGCCTAAACTCTACTCTGTCCTGGTTTTGACTGAAAGAATGCAGTAAGTCTTGAGTTACTAAGCCCTGCTAATGCACAGTTTTCCAAAGGTCCTTAAATCACAAACTTAGAGTCAAGCCTTCATTCATCTGCATACACAATCCACTGTGCTAGAAGTAATACCAAATCTTATGGATTCAAAGTCAGACTTTTTGTGAACTTGCTGGAAAGACTGGACAAACAGCTGGAAGAATAAATAAAAGTTAACTGTACCATACATGGTTTGGCCTTCATTGACCTTTCCGTTGTCCCAGCCACTGCTCTGTTGATTGGCACTTTTCATTTGCTGAATCTGCATGTTTTGGTATTGTCACTGTCCTTGAACATCCTCCCATTCATACAGAGAGTAGACTTGAGTCAGTTTTTGAGAAGAGATCATTGCTGGAGCTAGCACAGATCTCCTGTGCGTTGTTAAACCCTCCCCAGGGATGTTTCTCTGTATATTCCCATTCTCTCATCCTGTCTGGAGCCTACAGCAATAACCATCTTTGGTGACTCAGTTGGTGGATGAGATTTAGCTATGAAGTGCAGTACTTTAAGTCTCACTTCAGGTGGTTTTACACAGATCCTTCTCACCTAGGAAAGAGAGGATTAAATCTTGAGTACTCTCCGTTGAGGAATGCCCCCTAATACAAGGCTGGGGGTTTAGCAGAGCTCAGAAACCTGTTTAAGTGATGAGTAGGGACTGCAGCTTAGACATCCTTCTGTGTCAGTACCCTTGACCAGAGAAGCAGCAGGCAGTAGAAACCTGTAGCAGCACGTGAGGGTCACCAGGGCAGGTCTGAAATGCATTTCTAGAACCGTGTCTGTGCAGCAGTGATACTTGGAGATGAAGGAATGAGTCCTTTGTCTCCCTTTGGAGAAGGGGAGTTTCTCATCTTTCTAGCTTTGTGAGAAAGATGTGCTGCAAGGAGGTAGCAAGCTTTGGACACAACTTATGACCGTGATTGTTAATTATGGGGTGCTGTTCCTTGCCCTGTGAAGCAAATGAAGTCTGTGACCAAACTGAACTGCCAGTGAACATTCTTCCCTTAAATTGCTTCTGTCTCTGTAATTGATGTATTGTAACGCTCATTAAACTTAAAAGTTACTCTTACTTCGTAAATGTTACTGAAAATCCCTTAAGTCATCTCCTTTTCAGTTTTTATTTTCAGGTGTCTGTCTTATCCTGGGACAATTCTGCTTCATCCTTACTAGTTACTGCTATTTTTAGCAAACTTGAGTTCTTTCTTTTAACGAGGCAACAAGGCGTATGCCAGCGTCTTGTGAGCCTACATTAAATGCAGAATTATTTGCTGTAAAAATAAGTAGAAGCTGGTTTTTATTTACTAAGCCAAGTGTTGTGTTCTCCACAACAGAAGAATTCTGAGGAAAGGCTATTACCAGAGCAGACAGGATAATCATGCTGATGGCACTGGGTACATTTTTTTAACCAAATCTTCATTTAGTTTCCATGTTAGCAAATTAGCAGGGGCAAAGTGAATTGTTCTTTCCTGAAGGAAGCCTAAATAAAGCATTGATCAGGCACTATTTTTTCTTATTTATACTTTGCATCAGTAGGGTTTGCCCCTACAGGGAAAACCAGTAAAAGTCTGAAAAATGTCTATAAACAGTGCAGGGGTTTTGTAATATTTTAAGTTACTGATTTCTGTAGATTCAGAGAATAATTTCAAACTTTGTTCTGGGGGAACGTAAACAAATACCAGAAACATCAAAGTAATTTTAGCTATGTAGGAAATAAAAACCTGGCAGTCTACCTATTATTTTACAAGAACTCGAGGGTTCTGCCATGTATTTCTAAGCATGTGCTTTGAAAGGCCATGGCATGTAGGTGATTTTAGTCCTGCTTTTCTTACTCTATTCCCTGTCTGATGTTAAAAAGCTCAGTTATTGGTTCCAAGGCACTGCACAAACACCATTTTGTTAAAGTGGTAGTTACCAAGCAAAAAGAAAGGGGGGAAATCAGTATCAACTGCTGAAAATAGGCCTTAAATCATCAAGAAATCAAAGGAAGCAAGGTATGGTGGCTGCCCTGCCACTTGCTGAGTCTACAATATATGGGCCTTTAAACGTGCCCCCAGTACAAAATACAGGAGGTTTTTCTTGCAGTGCTAAAGAATAAATGCAGTTTTAAACAACAGGAAGTAAAGCAAGCATTTGATTGCAAAATACACACTACAAGTCTAACGTTATTTCTGTCTACAGCTCCCCGCGTTTCTCCTGTCACCAGAAAGGGTGAAGAATTAGTGCCTCGTGCTGCAGCTGCCCACAGTGAAAATTGATCCTTGGGGTACTCCATGTTTTCATCCAACTCTAGTTAAACCCTAATGATGTTTTTTCTGTCCCTGAGGATGGCAAAGCAGTACCAGGGAACAGCAAATCTTACACTGTCAGGGGTTTCTGTTCCACTGCTGCTCCATTTCAAGCCCTTGATTTGGGTGGGGCGAGTACTTTGTAAGCCTTCAAGCCTGCCAGCAATCAGGGTACATTTTATTTCCTCGTTGTTTATTTGAAACAGTTCAAGCTGATCCTAATTTGACATCCTGTTTCCCTTATTCCACTGTCCCTTTCAGCAAAATTTTTTCAGTACTAGTTTAAAACCCAGAGCCACTGAGGTTATTTGTGTCTTTCGAAGGGGATGTAGCACTGGTGCGAGAGTAGCAGCTCGAGGTTGGAGCCGTGTGTTTCTTCTCTGAACTGCAGCGTCAGCAGCAGCCCAAGCACTGCACACCCCTCCCAGCAAACCTCACTTGAACTCGGTGTGACAGGCTGGCAACCTGGGGTGACAAAAACCCAGACCCGTTTCTTGCTTTTCCTCGGAGGAGCAGCAAAAGGGCCTCTGCTGGCTCAGGCACTGTGTGTAGCCTGTGAGATCCCAGCTGCAGGAGGTAACGGGCTTTGGTTGCTCATCAGATGGGACTAGGTTCATTTTTGTGCCCAACACAGGAGCTGTGCCGGGGGGAATGCCACCCTGCTGATGCTGTTGAAGCCAGGCATTTCCTCTTAATGCCTTGAAAGGAAAAGGCAGCTGCAAAATCCAGCTGCAACTCAAGTACAGCCCTGCCAGCTAGGGGTGATCTCTTGTGTGTTTTGGCCAACTGAGCCTGCTCTCTGATGAAATAGACACTATTGCCATGCTGTGTTTCCTGGACTTTCTGCACTCATCTCCCTGTCCCTTGTATCCAGTAGTTGCTGTGTCTCAACACACCCATTTGCCTCTTGACAATATGGGAGCTCTCGGGCAGCTCATAGGTGAACTAGGAAAGAGGATGGCCTCTGCTGGTTTCAGCAAGGAGGTGAGTTTGGGTGAATGAGTTTGGACTGTGAGAATTTGGCTCGTCTTCCTCGGAGCACCCACAGCCCTGGTAGCCAAGAAGAAATGACAGCTTCTGTCTAATGGGGTCAGATAGTAAATGGAGCCGTTTCCGCACAGTGGTGGCGGGTATATAATTATACACTGGGCCGTGGCGTGTCTGGTCCTAATAGCACCCGGGACTCTTGGGAGTGACTCAGCTGCTGCTTGAGGCTAATTATGGGCAGGTTGCACGAAAAACCCCCACAACTTGATCCTGCCTTCCTCTCCTCCGCTGGATGGCTGTTCGGCAACGACCTGGATTGCTCATACAAAGCTGGGTACATGCCTGCTCGTGAGGAAAAGGCTTTTCAAAGCAAGGCTGCAAAGAACACTCAGAGGTGCCTGGTTTGAAGAGGAGGTGGTATCTGTCAGAACACTGCTCGGGCAAATCCAATTCCCTGTCTCTGGCATTACCCATTGCTGGAGTACTTTATAAGAAAGATTCAAAAATAGTCTAATCACTTGGTTTATCATGCTCGTGGATGGCAGGAGTATTTCTTGTGCATTTGTCATGGCCATTTTGTTGAATTGGGCACATTATTTTTATTGTGGTGCTTTAGAAATGGATCATGGGTCACGGCTCTTTTCAGAAATGAACCATGTATTCAGCACTGTGATACACTGTGGCGAAAGGGTCCCCACATTAGCTATACTGTGTGAAGTGTTATTTATGTTCTCTGCTCCTGAGATCCTTTGGAGCAGGCTCAAGAAGCAGGGAAGTTAATTCAGGGCAAACACTTAGAGGGTGATGGAGGTTACCAGCATCACTTTGTATAGACCCCTATCTTTGCTAAGACCTTGTACTGATTTTAAAGCATATACCTTAAAGAAACATCAGCAGTATCTCCCTGTGTCTGGTGTTAGATGCACAGGGTTAGGGAAGTTGCAAGAAGCTGTTGAAATGAATTTGCAGGTAGTTTCATGACTGCTTCTTGCCACCTCTGTTGGATTGTGTTTATGGGGAAGAGTTACCAAAATTCTGCCTCGAGAAGTGACACCATCAAATGCACAAATCTCCAGGATACCAAGCTCACAGCAGAGAGCGTTTCCACAAGAGCATGCAGTCCCACAGTGGAAGCAGTGCCCCCCAAAGGCTGGGGCATCTCCCTAGAGACTGGTGAGCCACGAGTAGGCAAAGCCGTGGTGGTCCTATCCAGCAACTGGAGATAGTCCTGCTTCAAGCAAAATGTGGAACTAAATGACCTGAAGACAAACCTTTCAGGTAACTTGGACGTGGTTTTATTAACTTTTTAATGCCTGTGATACAGATCTAAGCACAAACTGATACTATATCATTTAAAGATTGTTCAGAGGCAGTAGCACTTGGAAACAAAATGAAGAGCGTAAGTGGTGAGATTTCATACGTTTATTGTTTCTAACCATTTTTAGACCTTAAAAGTGTGAAACCATAAAATTTAAATAAATTCAGTCATTCACTTGTATTAGTAGGCATGGCTGCAAAAATGTGGCTGATGTTTGTACAACACAGTGCTCTTAAGTAACTGCCTAAGCTAATTCTGAGCAGAGCAGCTCGAGTACTTGTTGATGCACTATATATGTATTGCCTCATCCCTTCATTTTTATGAAAGGTACCTTGATGTTGCTTTGAAGAAAAACTGTGTTTGGATTTGAAAGTAGGCTGGGCCTCTGGAGCCAGTGCTCCCTGTATACAAACAAGATGCTTCTTCAGGGAGGAGCTAGGGCTAGAAACTGGTCCAACCTGCGTTGAATTCTGTTTGGTTAGACCACTTGAAGAGTCGTTCACAAAAAGGAAGGAGTTAAAACCGAGTGAAATTAGCTGCTTTGTGGGCCAGGGTATCCAGGCCGACTGGCAATTGTGGTAAGAAGCCCTGTGCATGCCAACCTGAGGGGCCTGTTTGCAGGGTAGTTAGCTTTTGCATACTGACATCTTGCTATAGAAAAATAAGAATTGTTTTGAGGTTTGTCTTTGCACCTTGTCCTGCCACTCAAGATTAAATCTCTCAGACAAAACAAGCTGTTTGGGAGGCGGACCAAGAATGCCTTTACAGTGAAGAAAAATAAAAACACTCAGCCAACTGTGATTAACTATTGAATGCAAAACACTCCCTGGGTTTTGTTTATTTGTAGACTGTAGAAAAAGCTCACAAACGATGCCATGCGTTCAGTGTGAAAACACTTCAGCCTCTGCATCCTTCTGTTGCTGGGGGAAGGAAAGGATTTTGTCCAAGCTGGTTTGGGAGGTGGCTGGGTTTTTTTAATTTCTAGAAGTGTTGTTTATTTGGTTTTGCAAAGGCGATGTACCCAGTTTCCTCCCATTGTGCGTATTCCTGCCTCCAGCTGCTTGCACCTGAGCTGGACTTTGTCTCCTTCCCTTCTCATTCCACTGGGCAGGACAAGCTGGGAGCACCCAGCTCAGGCACAGTGCTGCCAGATGCAGTGGCATGCACAGAATCCTGCTGTCTTCCAAAAGCTGTGCAGATGAGCACAGGGAAAAGTTGTCATTAAAATTTAAAAAAAAAAAAATACAAAAAAGTGCCTGTGAGCAATTGCTTATTGCTTGCAGGCAGCTCTGAGCCATCCCCAAGCTTTGAGGCAGCCTTTGGAAATGACAGCAAATGACAGGAGCCCAAGCCCTTTGCAATGTGCTCCATGTGTATATTTACCTGTTCATCTTAGCAAATGATACTGTCCAGGGGTACAGCCAGTTTTAGGTTTCTGGGAAGGGAGAGAAAGTGGGTGCTGGCAGCCAGAGAGGGAGGGAGCAGAGGCTTATTGACACTGTGCTGCTGTGGGGCTGGAACGGCACTGCTGGGTATTGTGCTTGTGCTGTAAGGGCTGAAGGTGGAGCCGAGTACGTGGAATTGTGCAGGATTGCTCTTCAAGGTCAAGGAAATGCAGAAAGTAAACAGTGTTAATTGGGAAAGAAGAACAGGATTATTAGGACTCCTTTGGCTCCAGTTTTCTAAATTGCAGGAGTCAAGGCGTTTGTATTTTGTCATTAACTTATTAGTGCATCTTTAAATGCAGTGCAGGACAGGTCTGTTGGGAATTTTAACATTTAAAGCTGCACTTTCATCCCTCCACAGCACACAGACACAACTGAGCTCTCTAAAGGAAGGACCATAGAGTGCAGCTTCTTACCATTCATTATCAATGGAGTGCAGATGAAAGCCCAGGCTCTGCAATGGTGCCTTCTGGCATCACCGTGCCACACATTTCATGATTAAGGCAGAATCAGGGCTCCTCAGTCCCAGCTGCCCAGGTTGGGTCTTCATCACTTAAGTAGTAAAACTGCAAAAGGGACAGTCTCAACAGCAGAACAGACAGAAATAGGCAATGAGATTTGGCCCAAACAGACTCTCACTTAGGAGCCACTTGCCTTCTATGAATTGTGAGCAGTAGGCAGTTGTTTAAATGCAGGATTAGGTGCTCCTGTGGTACAGCTTTTTTCTTGGGTTTGGGCTAGAAAGCCTTTTGGTGCAGCTACTGCAGGTGTGATCAGGACACACCTGTATGCACAGATATGTCAGGGTTTGGTTTTTTGTGTGGCTTTTTTTTTTTTCCCCTAGGGCTATTTAGCTTATTTTGTTGACAGAAAATACAAAGCCACTTCTGGCCACTCCCTGAAGTCACAGGGAACAGACTGCCAAATTAACTCTTCCCAACATTTTACTATGTGACTCTTTCAAAACAAACCAGGATCCAAACCCCACTGCAGCAGTTTCTGTGCATGTGAGCAGCAGAACTGATAACATCTAATCAGCCTCTTTGCCAAGGCAAGACAGCAAGAAGTTCTTGCTTTATAACATTAAAAATGCTTTGTAGTTATATAGGACTTTTCATGTGAGGACATCAAAGTGCAGTACAGGTATTAATTAATTAATTAGGTTTCACAACACCCTTGTGAAGTATTTGTGTCCATTTTACAAACAAGGGACTGAGGCAGAAAGCAAGGATGTGATTTGTCCAGGGTGCTCTGTGGCAGGACAGCAGCCAGGCCCAGCCGTGCTGCAGCCAGCAGCACTGCTCCCACCCTTTCTGGGGCAGGGGGAAGCCGTGTCCAGTCTCAATGTGAGAGTGGGAAATGGCTCTGTCCTCAGCCTGAGTCTCTCCTGCCACATCCCACTGGCCTTGCCTGAGAGCAGATGTGCCAGGAAGGGCAGTGCAAAGGTTCCTGCTGCCCTTGCTCTGTCTCTGCAGCCACCTGGCCTGTGCCCGAGCTGGCACACCCCGTCCCGCAGCCCAGTGCCAGGAGGGCAGCATAGGATTGACACAAGGCTGAAGGTAGTGCCCTTCCCTGAGAGACTCGGGGCTCTTCACCCCGCTCCATCACCAGCATGGCCATGCCCTGAGTCACCGGGTGTGAGATTTCAGTCCTTTAGACTATTGCTAAGATCTGGAAGTCTCTAGACACTAGTTGGGAATAGGCAGGGTTTCCCCTGGAGCTCGCTGTCAACCATGCAGGCATCACCCACCGTGGCTGGTACCACCCAGGGCCAGGACACTTCTTCACCTGCCTCTTGGGAGGCTCCAGCTGATGCCAGGTGTGCTCAGCACCCATCTCCCGGTCACCTGCAGGAATGGGCCCTGTGGGAGGCAGCAGTCCCTGCCAGTCTTGTCAAAAACAAGGAAGCAAAGAAGAAGCTGCCACCACGACTCTCATGTGGCTGAGAAGAGCCACCATGCCAGCAGAGCTCCTGGGGATTCCCCTTCAGCTCCAAGCAAGGTGCCCAAACCCAGTAGGAAAAGGGGCAGTGCCCAATAGCTCTACCTCCTTTACAACCTCCCAGTGGGCAGCATAAGCATGCCTGGGAAAGAAGTTTGGGCAAGGGAAGCATGTGGATCTGGGGCTGAGAGCGAGTGGCCGGACTGGAAGCCTCTTTCCCAACAGCAGGAAGGTGGGGGAAAACTTGCATATTGCTGCTCAGCCAGCCTGCTCCAGCAGCAAGGTATTCTGGCCTCTCAGGAAGCTGCCCCAGAGCTCTTTGATCACCAGAGAGAATAATGGAAAAAATTTGATTTAATAGAGGTCAAATTAACATAGATTCCATTGGCTAAATGGAGAAAATCTTAAAATAGAAGATGCTCCTTAAAAAAAAAAAAATTAAGACCAGATGAGCCTTGTCCAACCAAGAAGCATGAAATGTTCTTCCTAGCACGTTGTAGTTATTTTGTAATAACCATGCATTACACCGATATGCCCAGGTAATTGCATGCAGGGAGAGCAGGAGTCGTGTGTAGTGTAGAATTGCCAGGCACCATCAGCTACCATGAAGTAAAGCCTATTCAAAGTGGTCCACGTTTTTCTGATACATCAGTAATTCCCTTCCTTGTGTCATTTTGCTGAGCAAGATCTCTTTTTTCCCCCCCCCTTCAAGTTTTGAGCCCATAACTTTGAAGACATCTTATTTTTTCATTCACACTCCTTGAATCCTTGATGCTTAACTGACTACAAACAGTTTGTAAATGAAGGATGCCAGAAGACAACATAGTATCAACTTTCAGCTCTCCTTTATCTCATCCAGATTTCTGATGTTTTGACTGAACTGAAATGTGGAAATTCCTCTAAAAGCATAACTTAAAATAAAAAAAAGGACAACAGATCCAGCTGGCCAAGGTATGGTCTTCAGGCCCCAGCTGAAATACAGCATTTAAGCACTTGCTTTACTTACTAATTGAAGTCAATGGGATTTCAAGCACTTTGCTGAAATAGGAGATTCTGTGGACAAGGTTTGTGCCAGTACATTTGTAATACAGAAATAAAGTGGTGCCAGGTTTATTTTGGCTCTGAGTTTCTTTGTGGTGGTGATTGACAAATCCACAGAATTGGACTAACACCAGAGAGGTGATGACTATAAGAGAAGTGATGACAAGAAATAATAAATTTTGAACTGGCAAGCACTTTAAGTTGGGCAGACTGAAAACCTCTACGTAAGGGAAGAAACAGGTCCGTTTATGCTGATAAATGCACTCTTTTCAGGAAGACCTCCAGTTAACCAGCAACTAATGTGCTGGGACAGCTAAAAATTTTGAAGCAAATCCTTTTGTAAGTGGTGTAACTAAACCAAAGCTTTTGGAAACAGACAGGTTTACATCACACGATAGTCTAGTCATATAATCTTGTAATCATTTTGAAAAAGAATCATTTCCTGGAGAAAAAGTTTTATGCCTTTGCATTGCAGGCAATAGGACAGAGCTCAGCATGGTAAGGGATTTTGTGTGTGTTGCTGGAGGATGTCCAAACCCACCCCACTAACCAATAAATCACTACCTAATTGAAAAGATTCACAGAAACAGATTACAACATCAAGGATGGAACCAGTATGGTAGGAATTAGACTGACAGTGTCCATACGTAGGGTGTGGTATCAAAAGATGATCTTACAGCCTGCCCCCACTTGCCCTTCTCCCTCCTCTTCCTCCTCTTGCCGCTCCTTGCTGCCTGATCACTCCCTTCATCGTCCTGCCGGCTATAGTGCATACCTGCTCACATGGAGTTAGTTCAACTCACTAACCCAGGAAAAAAAAAAAATTAAAGAAGCAAAAAAAAAAAAAGCAGCATTTTTTGGTTGGATTCTTTTTTTCCTGTTTTAGTGAGCTGACTCATTACAGCTCCTTCAGCCAGTGCCAGTGGGGAGAGCGTGGCAGGGGGAAACCTTAAACCTTGGTCCTACTGTGGACACAGGCAGTTATTCTGGCTTTGGCCACCTCATGATAGCTTGACTGTGGCATGGCAATTTCCACTTTCCTGACACAGGACAACATGGACAAGTTATTGCCGGTACATCAAAGACCTGGAAAAAATTAATCAACAGCACCTCCGAGCTATTAGGCATAGTAGTTAGATAAAATCATAAATAATGAAATCCCATAAGGATGTTGCACAACAAGTATTGAAGCAAAGCTCATAAAACTCTTTCTTGCTGCATTTGAGCCTTTTCCTTCCACAGAAGACATGGTTTTCTAAAAGTGATATTTTTTTTTTACACAGCAGACTCCTGCTGGGCAGAGGTGGGAAGGGCCCCAGCCCATGTGATGTCAGGATAAATATGTGGGAAGCCAATGCAGCAGAAAATCCAGCCAGAGGAATGTCTGGTGCAGAGCGAGTGGTGCAGGAGCAGGCTGGCTGCCTCTCCCACTGTCCACAGCGCCTGCGAGGTGCTCGGGCTCCGGCCGTGGCCAGGGCTGGGTGGGAGAGCAGCGCGGCTGAGCTGCTTAGGCTCAGCCCCAGGTGTGTCTCCAGCTCTTCCACCTCTGCATCCCAAAATGCGTGTTCCCTTCCCAAGGGCACACTGAGCAAGGTGAAATGGATGGGCCTGTCTATCTGATGCAGAAGCAATTAGCCTGGGCTTTAATGAAGGATTTTAGCATCTGACTGTAGGAAACCTTAACAAAAGACCTTTGCATTAGGCTCTGCAAATTTGTTGTAAGCAACAAGTAACAAGAGCAGATTTAGAGATAAAGATAATGAAAAACACTGCATTCCCTTGCCCAAAAGCCTATAAATCAAGACCTTGGCTCTTCTCTGCAGAAATGCGCTCAGATGTAATTGGAAACAGGCAACACCGATCTGAAACACTCAATCGAGCTCAGTGTGCAATGGCTTGGGTGAGGAGGTTTCTAGAACTAAAGAAGAGTCTCTCGCTTCCTAATGAAGTGGTCAGTAACTGTGCCACCGTCCTGCCTGTCTATTTTCTCTGAAGCTGCCCAGGGATTCAGCAGCAGTGGAACATGCCCCCAAACCATGTGGGTGAGGAGGCTCCTGTGGGCCCACCACCATCTGCATGCTGGACAGGCAGGGGGGCCTAGGGCAGGGACCTGGGTTGGCAGAGCCATGGGGCAGAGGGCCCTCAGAGCAGGGAGGAAGAGGAAGGGCTCCTCCGAGCACAGCCTGCAGCAGAGGCTGCACAGTGCCACCGCCGTGCTGAGGGTGTTTCCTCCCCACGTGCAGCACACTCACATCGGCTCCCCTTCTGGGAGACCACCCCTGGCTTTGCTCCACAGGGGGAGAAGGGCCCATCACCACCAGCACAGCCATGATGAGGATCCTCTGTGACGAGGAAGAGTCACCTACATGGTTTCTTCATCTGAGCGGTGTTCATGGCACAGAGCCCCAGCTGTGGTGGCTCAGTTTGAAGTCAGAGGCCAATTAGCTGTCCAAAAGACAATTGCACAGGAACGTTGTTTTGGCGTGAGACAAATCATCAGTTTACCTCCACCACACACCTCATACAGATATTCTTCAGTTTAACTGCCACTGCTGTGTAAAGTGCTCATTTCAAAGTGAAAAGGCTGTTTTTATCCAGAACAGTCCAGAAGACGTCATAGTGCTGTAATTATATCAGTAATAAACAGTGAAGCTGCCACGGAGAGAGGAGCGAGCACAGCAAGGAGTTCTGCGCGGCACCGGTGCCAAGCCAGATCAAGGCAATAGAATTTATAGTCGCTATTATCTGTGTGAGGTATATTTATGACTCCCCTCCCCCTTGCTCTGATATCTTCAAATCTCACAATATTTGTATATTCATTCCCACAACATTCCTGTAGGTAAGGAAATTGCAAACAAGAAGCCCAGTATTGGAGCCTCTTTGTGCAACATGGAGCAGGATTGGGAAGGTGGGGAAACATGAGAGACTTTCAGCAGCTACAGATACATCCATGAAAATAAACTAAATAACATGATGTAAGTAGTTGGGCTATCTACAAGGTAAACAGCTAAATTCCTCTGGGTTGGGCTGTGCAAGGGTTCAGACTAGATGATGACAGTGAACCTTTATCACCTTAAAAATGTACCTGAACTTGCAACCAAAGCAACCCTGATCTGAGACTCCTTGGTACTGGAAGGTTGGAGGCACAGGAAAATGAAAGTGTTCCAAGCACTGAGATTCATAACAAGAAGGGAAAATAATAAACATGTTTTTATAAATGAAGGCTTGATTATTTGAGGTTTTAAATAGTGTTTAAATTCTGTCCCTAATTCCTCAACACCTGATTTATTATGCGTTACTTTCAGAAACTACTCATCTCACATAAAACAGCAGAAGGTACTGCTACAGGATACAGGATAAAAGAAACAGCATTCCTTTCTGTTACTCAGAAAGCTTACACACTGATACAGGGAGTTTATACTTTCATGTCATTTTTGCCTAATTTTTTTGCTGTGACATAGATTGCATTGTATTCCAAAATGAAAATGACATTTTTTTCCCCCTGTTGATCAAATGTGATCTTCTAGGGGAGGACACCCTTGAGCAGAGTCCAGCAGGCTCAGCCAGTATGCAGTCTGAGGCTGTTCTCTGCAGGAGAGTTTGCAGTCTGGCAACTGCAGCTGAGAATTCCTCCTTCCATGCCTGTCCGTGGGCCCTGACAGTTGCTCTTGGGCAAGTCTGGCCTCAGTTCTCCATGCTGTTCAATGACAATAATTATTCATACTTACTTTGGTGAGCTTAATTAATGCTTCTAAAGCACTTTGAGATCCTTGGATGAAAGAGTCTGTTGACAGACAAAATGCTTTTATGGTGACTGTCAAATTAAGGTCCTCTGAGCTTCCTCAGCAATTGAAGAGTTAATTAGCTCATGCCAGGAACCTGCCAGCCCCAGCAGAGACAGGGTGCTGGGTATGAAGGTGCCCATCCCTGGCCTTTCCTCAATGGGGCAGCTTTGTTGAAGGAACTCCTTCCCTATCCACACTTCTTAGGAGATAATGTCCTCATGATGCACACGTGCACGTTGCATCTTCCACCTGGTTGTGTTGTAACCATTTTCCTCTCCCTGGTGTGTATCCCGCATCCCAGCTGGTGGGGAGATTGGTGTCCAGTTCCTGCTGCCGGACTAGGCCGGGTCGCTTTTCCTCCCCACTTGAGGGGCACAGCTCATCCCCTAGTCAGGTACTTTTATCCACAGGTGAGACCCTTCCCAGAGAAGCCCAGGAGGCTGGTGCTGGAGTGACAGGCAGGGGAACGAGCTGAGCTCTGCAGTGAAGGAGGTGCTGCCCAGCTGCCAGCAGGAAACCAGCTGCGTTTCCTGGGCAGGTCCCAACGTGGTGAGGCACACGGAGGAAGGCACCCATGAGTAAACCCTGCATTCATCAGGCATGCCGTAGGGTCTCTATATAAAGACAAGGGAAACCTGTGCCTCCCTTGGGGACCCCATCCTTGAGCACCACGTGGGAAATCAGAAATTATTTTAGCAGAGGGGAACTCAGTCATGGTTTTAGTCAGACACCACAGTTGTACTCTTAAAGCTGAGATGAGCAAAAGGCCACGACAGTTTTCCTTTGCAACATTTGCCCTTCCCCACATCGTCACAGCTTCGACTGGGCAGCGCTCGGGAGTGATGCCTGCAGACCCCACTGTCTGTGGCTCACACAAGGCTGAAACAGCTCATGGAAAGCACATCAGCTGCTGTACGGGCAAAACCTCACACTCAGAGGAGTCACAGAACTGTGCTTTTACTAGTTCAGCTCAACAAGGGTCTGCAGCAGGGGAAAGTTATTAAAGCCTTGGGATGACTTGTGAGAAAAGAGGAGCTGTCCTTGCCAGGACAACCACGGAGAGGACCAAATCCAGGATGGGCGGCAGCAGCTGAGCTCCCTGATTTGCAGTGCATCTCCTTGTCATCATCAGCACCCTTCCCTGCAGCACCAGCAGGCTGGCTGGACGGCACTGCCCCGTTCTCCACTGCCTCTGTGAGTGGGATGAGAGTGGCTGTGTTTGCACAGGTGATGGCAGTTGTTTACCTTCTGCGTCATTCTTTCTTTAGGCTGGTTGCTGGTTTCCTTTCTCAGCTCTCTCAGTGTGCACTAATGCAGCCTTGCGCCACCTCGAACCTGCCTGCCTCTTGGTTCACAGCTTTCCTGTCATGCCCAGCTTTTGCTGGGCTGGTGTTTGCCAGGGCAGAGCATGGTGCCTTCTTTTCCTGCACAGACCATGGATGTCTTCAGCAATGTGTCCTCAAGGACACCTTCCAGCTGAGCACAGAAAGAGGCACTGAAAGGCACACCAGGTACTTCACTCCTTTTGCTCTCCAAAAGTATTGAAGAACATAAAATGCAAATCCAGTACTCAAAGTCCTTCTTTCTGACCAGCCTGCACCTGGTAAAAATCCCCAAACAAAACCAATTGTTCCTTTCCCAGGGTGGGAAATACTGCAGTTTGACTCATGGGATTTTAGACTGCACTTCGAATGCGTATGTTTACCAAAAGGCAGCATCTTGTGCCCCAGCTATTTGCCCTTTGAAGCAGCCTGGGGAAGGGAATGTGAAGGTTTCTTAGAACATTAAAAGTAGTAGTGAAAGTCACAGGGCCTTTTTCCTTTATAGAATCGAAGCCGAATTTGAGCAATAACCCTTCTGATGTCTCCAGGGGGAGGAGATGTGACGTCTTGAGGTAAACCACACATCCCGTAACTACCACTGTGCCATTCGTGAGTGCTGCCTCGCTACAGAAGTGGCAGAATTGCTTTTCAGCAAAAGTCACCACGTTTTTGGAGGGGAACAGTTCCAGTCAGAGAAAGACCCGGTGGCGGGGAGAAAGAAAACCCGACCGCAATAAAGCAGCCATTGAACCTGAAAGGAAAAAGACGTCAGCATCTCCGGCAGGGGCTCTCCTTTTTTCCTGGTATATCCGTGAACCATAATTATGTGGAAAGAAGCCGTGGGTGGGATTGGCTTACTTACTGACAAGCTGAACTTTATAACCTAATGCCATGACGTTGTGAGGGAAGAAGGTTTGGTTCACCCACCTCGTGGGACCTGCAGACTCAAGGAGGTGGCCCAGAGGTGGGCACCCACCTGCACGTGCTCACTGGCTTTCATCCAAGTGATGGGGTCGAGGCAGAGCTGGGAGTGAGTGTGCTACCTCCTAGTCTGGTGAGCCAGGGCGGGGTGAAAATCCAGGAGCAGATGGTCAGGGAGAGCAGAGGAAAAGCCTAGGTGCTGTGTGAATTGAGCTACATCCCATCTACTTTACCAAGAGAGACCTTGGAGGGGTGCAAACCTCAGGAAAGGACAATTTGGAGGTCCTGAGTTCCTCAGTGATTCAAAGGTGCTCAAGGACTTAGGGAGGAGAGCCTGAGGGAATGCTGGTGCTGAAAACTGCAGGTGAAGACTGGAGGACTCTTGCTGTAGAGTTTGTGCCCTGCAGAATTTGAGGCAAACAGTGCAGTTGGTTGAAATCCTAAATCCCTCTGAAGTAACCTGGTTGGGACACACAAGAAGGAAACTGGAGCCAGCAGAAGGGAGTAGGAGGATCTTGAGCACCTTGGGGTTGAGCCTGGAGGCAGATGCCCCAGACCTCCCAGGTTCAAATGTCAGCAAGGCAGCTGCTGAGACTCGAGCTGAGGGATGGACCTTAGGAGAGCTTCTCAACCCCTTGCTAGGTCATCTCCACCCCCACCAGTCTAAATAAACATGATCATAACAGTGAGGTGGCCGAGGAATGACTGTAGGCAAGGTCTGAGGAGTGCACCTGGTCTCTCTCCAAGTCTGTGACTGAAATAGAAGTCTCGGTATCTCTGCAGCTGAGGACTGAGGTGTGCTGTCCAAGTTAAGAAAATACAGCTGTGGAATGGCATGGGTTAGGTCTCTGCTGAAGAGCATTTACCACCACTGGCTGCACTAGAGGTTGCTTTTTGGTTCTTTAAGGGCAGCATTTTGCTAATTATCTCTTCTGATCTACAAGTTTCAGTCCATTGCTGTCCCTTCTCATCACTGTTCTTCAAACAAGCTGGGAGGGGAAAAATGTGACCATTCATTACATTGATACAAATCCAATTCTTGTCTCTGGTGAAGCAGCATGTGGATCATCTCTAACCTGGGTCTAAAATCTAGGATAACCATATTTCTAACATTACAGCACTGAATGGTGTTTCCTGCAGACACTTTTCTTCTGTCTGCAATCACCAAGCACTGCAAGGACACGGGATCCCATGGTCATGCCAGGAGGGACACACCACTGGCTCTGCCAGGTGTTCCTGCTCCTTCTTGTCCCACAGCCACCCAGCCACCAGCAGTGGGACTGTCTGTGCTGCTGGCAAACACATCCATGGGTCTGATAGGCTAGTGCCCGTGTTTACAGGGTCCTGTACAGCCAGGGAGTGCAGGGATGTTTAGGTGGCTGAACCTCCTCCTGTTGTTTTAAGGATTCTGGCAAACAGTCAAGAACAAAAGCTAAGACAGCCAGTTCCCGTTTGCGGGCACGTCCCTACATTTCAGTGTGGCAAACCTTGCGATTTAGCAAGCGGGAGCCTTCTGCCCCAGGGCTGTTAAAAGCTGTGCTTTTTAAAAGAAAAAGAAAAAAAAAAAAAGAAAACAAACCTGTGAAGACTTCCAAGAATATTAGAAAAACACCGGCGTGGATGGGCTGCAAGGCTGGGACCAGGCTTCCACCAATGCCTCCACGTAGGGGTACTTGCAGACTGAGAGTCTTTTTAAAAAACTCCCGTGAGCTTCTTGTTCAGTCCTTTGACAAGCTTGTTCTTAAGGAGAAAGGAAGAAAATGCCAGAGGCTTTTGCTGCCCTCATGAATAATGTTTCTTTCTGATACCATTTACTGCTTTTCTCCCCCAAAGTGGGTACCCCCATGTCTGAAGCGGAAAGTGTTGGCTCACAGGACAGAGTTCATCAGTGGAAAAGGGCATATTTAATCAATCTAGTGTAATACTTTCCGCTCCTGCAGGCAGTGGCCGTGGCTGGTGGGAGCCTGAGCCTGGTGGGCTGTGCCTCCTCCCCGGGACTGGCCCCTGGCATGGACTGAGCAGGTTCTCACTCACCAGGTCCCCCTGGGCTCACAGGTGGGCACACATGCCTGCAGCTGTGCCTGCAGCTGTGCATGAAGGTGTGCCCGTGTGTGTGTGTGAAGCGTGTGCCCTCCACAGAAGTCCCACAGGGTGTTTGTGCCAAGGCAGATCCACTGTCCAGCTGGTTCCTGGGTCCCAGGGCTGCACCAGGCTGGCAAGGGGCAGCCATGGGGAACCTGAGGGTGCCTCTGCTGTGGTCCCAAGCTGCCTCAGGAGGATGCAGCCATCAGCCGGTGGGCTCCAGGAGAGGACCAAACTTCTATGGTTGCTGCAGTTTCCAGCACAGGGTCACAAGCCCAAAGGCAACGTGCATAAGTTGCCTCCTGTCATGAGTGGTGGCATCCTTGCATGGAAAGAGAGTATATCTACCACTTCTCTAGGGCGCTGGATGCAGCAGAGATGTGGCTGGTGGTGGTCTTGGACCCCTGACGCTCACAATGTCATCGTTAGCTGTCCTTGGAGAGAGCCTGTTGGCCCTTGCACCCACCTGGATGATCTCTGCCTGTCCTTTTACTGCAGCTGCTGGGTCTTCTTGCTTCCTCCTCCCAACCTCAGCCTCGGGCATCGCAGCTTGTCACAGCCTGTGCCGGCGCTGCTGCTGGCGGCCGAAGGGCAGCGGTGACTGAGCAGAGGGGACCTGGCCACTTAGATCTGGCTTCTTGGCTGCCATTTTATGTGCAGCCAACACCGGGGCCAGCTCTGGCAGTGAAGTGGAGAGTTTGGCCCTGAGTACCTGGTTGGGAGTGTCAAACCAGGCACCTTAAAATGAGAATCCATTAAAAAAATACAAGCGCAGGGGGTGTCCCTGAATCTGTGCACGATGGTGCTGGTAGCAGAGATCTGTGGCGTGGCACCCGCTGCAGGGCTGGTACCCAGAAAGCCGGGGAGCAATCTTCTTCTTTGTTTTACAAATAGGTATTGCCTTTGGGAGCAGGATCAGTTGTAACATATTTATTGCGAGAATGAAAGACAAAAAAGCAGAGTTCTCTGCCAAGAGCAAGTGAAATGGGCATGCTTTTTAAAGAACTACCGCAAGACTGATTACCTTTCCAAGTAATTAAACGTTGTGAAAGGTTATTAACGTGCCGATAATAGACAGCTTTGCAAACCGCCAGCACAGCATGATCTGACAGAGGCCAGCACAATAGCAGAGCGCAGGACTCCTTTTGCCTCCGGGGCTCTGCAGCCCTCAGGGCTGGATGCACCCACAGGGGCCAGCCTGCACCCAGGTCCCAGCTCCTGAGGAACTCCTGAATTTCTATCATGACCCCAGTGATCAAACCCCAGGATCACATCTTAGCCAGAGGGATGATAGGTGGGCACTTGTTCAGAGCAAGCACCTCCTGGTCCTGCTCTGAGACCTCAGGTGGAAAAGCACTGCTTTTTCCTTCTGTTTCTGTACACAGTAGCAAGCGGAAAAATGCAGAGGAAAGAAAAGTGCAGGGCATGGTGGAAAGGTGAAATAACATCCTGGGTGGGAGCATCCTTGTAGTCCTCCAAAAACTAGCCCAGCATTAAAAATATTTGGTAAGTTTTCCTGGACTCGGTGTTGGTGTTGACGTAATATCACGCACTGCTTTAATATAACTTAGAGTGCCTTTGATAAACACTGTAACTCAGGCTTGTGGGTCATTCTGCTGCTTTCAAAAACCCCATTCTGTATTCCTGAGCAAGCGAGGAGTTGATTATGGGAGGTGTTTAGACTAGGACTTTAAGGTAACACTGCATAATAGCAGTCTCCGCCCCATGCCCCAGAGAATCCGGCGAGTATTGCTGGTGCTTAAGTGTTATCAGACTGCAGGCAGCCTCTCTCTGCAGCGTGAGCAGCGTTTCAGCTTCATGATGTCACCAACAAGATGTCCCAGGCAGCAAGAAGCTGAAATCCAACCACTCCATGCTCCACAGTGGCTTATAATGCTGTAGCCAGCTTGGAATCACCAGGCTCACGGAGACCTGTGTCCACAGGTCTGCAGGGGATGAGGACCTCAGTCAAATGGGAATGCCACCCCACTGTTTCCCAGAGGGAGGCTGCACACATTTGGGCTCGGTGGCATGTGCTGGCACAGTCCTGTGCCATCCTTTACAGATGGATTGCTGGAGCAGAGCATCTCCTGGATGGCAACACAGGAAGAAGCCCCTCCCAGGTGCTCAGATGGTTCCTTGGTCCATTTTCAGTTCTACAAGCCCAAATTCTCAGAAATCATCAGTGCTCCTAAAAGATGTTTCTTTTCCAGGGATGCCAGAGGACAAAGTGGCTCAGGAAGACGGAAGGAGGCACTGGATTGCACGGACACCCACGGGATGGAGATGAGCCAGGCCACACAGGGACATCAGCCAGCTCCAGTGCCCAGACTGGAAAGCCTCTCCCTCCTTCCAAGGTTTTCAGCAGTGCACAGGTTGCTGTGGTAGGAGACAGAAAGGACATTTCACAGGTTCAGTCAGCAAATCATTTTACCTTTGTGTTTCAGCTGTGTCTTCTGCTCCCTCCCTGAAACCCCACCACTGCCTGGAGCCGTGTCTGCGGGCACTGCGCTAATCAATATTACTTGGTGGGGAAAGTAAGTCTCACTTATTGGCCACACATTCCCCTGAGTGCTCGTGTCAAAGTCTGTCATGTCAGCTGAAGGCAGGCTTACCAGCAGAAAGGTCAAACTGCCTCAACTAGATCTGAGCTCAGCCATTAACTCCCGTGTGCTTATCTGCCTCCCACTATCAGGAGAACTATCTGTGTGCACTGCACACCTCCCTGCTCCTCCTCCTCATCCTCCTCCTCGGTGCTGTGCTGCCAGGGAGCACTTTGGTGGGGCTGAATCACTCAGGCAGGAACAATGAGCTGTCTGATAAGCTCGGCTGGGTGATCCACTTGGCCTGCACCACGTGTTCCAGGGAATAACCTCGGAAACTCTCAGTGCATGGATACTGGCCGGAGCCCATGCCACCGTCCCAGGCTGTGATTGCACAGGGCTGGGTGCCCTTCATCACCATGGCTGTGGCCTGACCCTGTTCGCACCTGAGCATGGGCACTTCAGGTGAGAAGTCCTCAGTACCTGTTCAGCTGAGCTATGGGGGTGCTGGCAGGGGTGGGGTTTTCTATTCCTAAGGCAGCTTTTAAGTCCCTTCCACTGCTCTGACACATGAAAATGGGATTGTTGAGGCCCTCTTCACAAAATGCAGCAAGGAAATATTCAAGTCTCTTACCAGACAGGGCAATGGGGAAAGATCCAGGTCCAAGCTCTGCGGGGCAGGGTTCCCATCCCCTAAAAGACCTCCTACTGGGACTGTGCTGGCAGCACTGCCTGGGATCTCTTGGGGAAGTCCCTGGGCTGCAGAGTGGATGAGCCTCTTTGGGCCCTTTGGGTTCTGGGACCAGAGGTGGTGTCTGCAGGAGGCAGGAGCGGGGCAAGGCAGGCTCTCATGCTGCTGAAACAAGTTTGGAGCTGGGCAAACAAACACAAGTATCAAGATAAGACTGTTCAGCTTGTGCCAAGAGGTGTCTAGAGCTAGACTCGTGGGATCTCTGCTCCCATCTCTCCCAGCTCCCATACTCTGGGGCTCGTCCCTAAGCAGGGATCTCCTGAAGCTGTTTTCTGCTTCCCTACTCCAGCAAAATGCCGTAAACTGTGCGTCGTGATCACTGCTAATAAGCCCTTGTTCCCAATCCACATCTTGCACCTGCTACTCAGTGGGTCAGTAGGATCTTCATTCTGGAACATTTTAGGAGGGCTGAAGCCGTTTCTGCTTTGAAGTAGTGTTTGGCCTTGTGGGTGTCTGGGATCTCTGCAGAGCAGACCCTGTGGGAGCCAGCAGGAGCTCTGGCTGCTGCTGCCACACCACAGCCATGCCACCAGCCTGACTAAGCAGTGCCAGGGGTGCCCATCCTGCTGCAGGACTGCCCTGCTGCTGCCCTGCCTGCATCCCAGGCCCTCAGCATCACCCAACCCTGCTTCAGAAAGGGGAAGAGCATCGCAGCATCTGGCTTTGTCCTGGGCTTTTATTTGCACAGGGACTGGAAAAGAGTTAGATGATGCCCACTACATCAGCTGGCAGCAGTAAGAGTGGCAGCATTAGTGTCATTACCCTGAACTGGACAGTGTGGCAGCACTCATCCTGCTGGGAATGTGGGGCAGAGCCAGCTGGATGCTTGAACACAGGGACAGTGTGGCTGCAGTCACCTGAGAACAACGGAGGGGAGTGACTCCCTGCCCTAAAGATATGCTGTGCTGCTGGAGGGAGGCCCCATGGCCCCGTGCCATGGGGTTATCACCAGGGGAGAGGGCTCCATGGACCAAGAGGACATGGGTAGGAAAAGCACTGTGCTTGGCAAAAAGTATTTGAGGAACCACATCCAGAAGGCCTTTGAAGGAGAAAACCTCCGTTCTCCCTTGGATATGCTGGAGTACTTAATAAATAACTGTAATTAAGCATGAGGTGGTAGCTTAAGAGCTCGTTCCCAGAAGTTAACATCAAAACACTTGCTCTCAGCACTTAAAGAGACAATATGAAAGCAGACTTCACGCACAGATGAAAGTAGAATTGTCAGGAAGGGCTGGAGAGCCCTGGATATGTGTACACTGCTTCTCCAGAGAGCTCGAGGAAAAGGTCTCGGGAAGCAAAAGAGTCATTGTGTAATAATGAATGGTGACCGAGAAAAGACCAATTTGCAGGGAGGTGGGAGTGAGTTTCAGAACAGGACATGAGGAATCCTATGGAGAGAAGAAGTGTGTGATCTTTCTTGGGCTGTCCTGCAGCTCCCCACACCCCACCAGTGTGGAGCAGCTGCAGTCTCACCTCTGCTGCAGCCACCTCTCGGTCCAGGAACTTCCCTGCCCCACCTCAGGAACAGCCCCAGCACACCTGAACTCTCTGATGCTGGTGGCAATGCACATTTAAGGTGAAGTGATTACTGCGGGCTTCTTCACAGAAGATGTCTTAAGGACTGGGAGAAGAGCAAGAAGAAAAAGAATCGTGGCTGCATATTTTTTTAATCGAAAACCAATGATCTTGCCCTCAGGCAGGAAGCACGGTGTGGCTAGTGCAGCCCGGCACTGCTGGGGATGCTGGAGAAGGAGGTGCTCACGGCCGGCTCTGCCACGTGCTTGCCAAGGGCCAAGTCTGAGCTGCTGCGAAGTGCCCTTATCCTCTGCTCCCGTAAAAACACCGTGAAAAGCATTCCCGGGTCTGGGTTTCAGTCTCCTAATTGCTGCCGAAATCGAGAACCATGAGGAGCCAAGGTCTCATTTGCTTTACAATGATCCTCTCCTGCCCTGGAACCTGGGCTGGTCTTAATTTGTCTTTGGTTCAGGCAAGAATGGACTAGGCAGACGTACATGTTATCTCTTGTTTTTTTGGAAGCAGGGAGCCTATTGCACAACGCAGCTTGGTCTGGATGTGGATTAAAAATGCATGTGTCTGGGGCACTGCGAGCCAGGCTAGTCTGAGTTCCTTCTGTCCAAAACAATAAAAAGTCCTGCAAAGGGCTGATACGGGAACGAGGAGACTCAATCGGGCTGAATGTTTTTTCCCAATGGGAGGTACCAATCCCTTCTGTATGTGTGAGGCCGTCTCAGCAAGAAGGGTTTTGTGCTCTCAGGGCAGAAGGAACTCCGGGGGAAGTCAGTGTAAATACACGGTAGAGCTTCAGCATCACATCTGATGGGTGTGGGTCAGGAGCTTTCGGAGGGCAAGGTGGTGCCGGGCCAGCTGTGGCAGGGAGGTTCATCGCCCTGCTGGAGCTGAGGGCTTGGCCTCAGGTGTGCGTTCAGCTTCCTGCATTTCTTACAGGGCTTTTAACCTGAGGACTTACAAGTGTCAGCTAATTGCATCCACATTAACTGCAGCCAGATATTAAAACAGCCCTTGAATGTCATTTCAAACGAGCTGTTCCCAGACTAGGTCTCATGCAAATTTGGCAGGACAGGATAGATGTGCCAAAATTACGTTGGAATAATGTTTGAAAACAACACTTGAAATGAGCTTGAACTGAAACATGAGGAGAGGAGGTAGGTCAGGTTTAATGAATTGCTGAGGAAAAAGTATAGAAACAATTCTAGGAGGAGGGATAAAAACCACCTCTCTTTTCCTCTTGCAAAATGCCTCAACACTGACGCTCCAGCACCCCCATCTTGCTTCCCTGTTTCTGGCTGTCACTCTTTCCCTACACCAAATACTTTTTTTGCATTTCTTGCTGCTCAGCAGACTGGATTCTACAAGCCCACCAGCCTGATGTGAAACAGGACCAGAGCCAGGGCTGGTGACCTCAGGTGATGGCAGTGGTTCCTAACATCTGGTAAACCTCGGAGCCAGCAGCATCCTCCACCTGAGGGGGAGGCAGAGCCAAGGGCGGTGACTGGCCAAAACCCAGCCACTGCTTTTGTTAAGTTTATTTATTTTGATGCCTGTTTTATCCTTTCTCTCTTCATCTCTTGACAACTGCGGCCTGATTCCTCTCACATCTTGAATGAA
This sequence comes from Aleadryas rufinucha, assembly GCA_013397815.1. Taxonomy (NCBI): domain Eukaryota; kingdom Metazoa; phylum Chordata; class Aves; order Passeriformes; genus Aleadryas; species Aleadryas rufinucha. The sequence continues at coordinate 635,866 of VZTH01005064.1, forward strand.
TTCTTTTTCCAGCAGAAAGCAGCATGTGCAGATCACCTGCCACCCAAGGGGAAAACCACGTCACAGCCGCACTGTGCCTGCCAGAGCACCTCTCCCCCTCCTCACCCCTCACTCCTAATGCAGTACAATTTGGAAACATGGGAATATTTTTACAGCCCTTTCCCCACCTCCCCCAAAGTCAGGTGCTGCCTGAAATAGGCCAGCTAATTTGGAGGGAGAATTTCAATTGCCTGAAAAATGAAGGTGCTGAAAACTAAACTGCATCGGCAGGAATTTTAGTCCTAAATTCCTGGCTCAGTGCTAAAAAATAACCGAGCTCTGAAGACTTAGCCCCCGTGGGCTGCTTCATTTCTGAGTTCCCTGAGGGCTCCAGGGTTGAGAGGGGTGCTGCTTCTCCCTTCCAAGGAGCACAGTGTGAGTGGAGGAAAGTCCACTGCTTTCAGATGGGCTCCTGTGGGAAAATACTTCGTCTGTGAGACAGCTTAAATGGGATTTTATAGCTTGAACTTACATGACTTCTCCCTCCCTACCAGTCAAAAGGACTTGCCCAGCGCTGGGCAAATCCTCCAGGGAGGGTGGAAATGAGATATTTTGTGTCTAAGAGTGGCATTTAAACAATCTGTGAAGTAGCATCAGTGCTGTGTTCGCTGCAGATCACCTCAGAGCCCACGTTCTCTGTGTGGATGGCTCTGCCCTATCTGCTTCTGCCACCTTCCAGCCTGTGCTAGTCAGTGACCTGGCAATACCAGAGCCACCCGAGGCGGGCTGTTACAGTCCTTGTCCCACGAGTTTCTGCTGCAGGGAAGCCCAGGGCTGTCACCTGATGTTCCTGTGACATACTCTGGTTTGGAGACCTAGAGTGGCTCTGCAGATCCTAGGAGGATGGAGGAAAAGTAAGAAAAAAATTAAAACTTAATTAAAACTTTAAAAATTAAAACTCAATTAAAACAAAAAAATGAAAACTTA
>VZTH01005065.1:0-125599 GCA_013397815.1 Aleadryas rufinucha
CAGCTCGGCCCCGGTCGCGCCCCGGCCGCAGGTAAGGGGCTGCCGGTTTGCGCTGGCATCCGCCGGGGAGCGGGCGAGGGGTGCGGGAGGAGAGGGCTCAGACCTCAGGCGTGAGCTGCAGCACTGGTGGGGGGGGTTCCCTGCCCGAGCTTGATAGATGTGACAAGGGATGGAAGCAGCTCTGGGCACGCTCCCACCACCCCAGGCTCTATTCTCAGGCGCTGTGGTCTTGGTGCCTGCAGTGAAGGTGGGGCATCCCGGGCAGCCGGGGTTCTGCTTTGCACTGCTAAGCCAAAAGCTGCGCTTCTGCTTCCTCCGCTGACCCCGCGCCGCGGGTCACAAGGCACCCGGGCAGCCGCTGTCCCTCGCTGTGGGACTCACAGAGCTCCATTCTGCAGAGAGAGGTAGGACAAAGGTAGGAGAAATCCCTGACTTGGATGGAATGTCTTGCTGTGCTCCCTGGGTGACCTTGGGTTAGCCACTGAACCTCCAGCTGCTGCAGCTGTTGGGCCGGTATGGCCCTGATTTGTAAAGCACCATGATAACCTCCAAGGAGAAGTGCTAGATAAGCATGAGGTAGTTGGCTATTTTTTTCCTGAATTCTGCTGGAACAAAGTGGAGCACAGCCTGAATCTTCTAGAGACATGAAAGCTCCCTGTGCCAGATTTCATCAAATCACAAGCATTTCTCTTTTAACTCAAAAAACGGAACTCAGGGCCATTTCTTGTGCTGTGAAACAGGAACAGTGGAGTTCTTTCTCAGGCAGTAATGTTACAGTTCATTTCTCACAGTTTTTCTGCCTCCCGAATTGCTCAGCACCTGTGATCTGTAAAACAAAATGCAGGCACAAATGCGGTCTCTTTCATCCCATCCAAGCTGATGGGGGAAGAAAAGCCAGCACAGGAGGTTAGCTGGCCCCAGTGCTCCCTTCACATTAGAGGTCATGGATGAGTGAGAAATACAACTTCTGAAGGTCAAAGATTCAGGTCCCTGTTAGCAGTCTGGTGGCTGCTGAAAGAGAGGATGAGGAAAGGCACCAGCATTAGAAACCCCCAGCTCTGCTGCTCTGCCCAGCACTGCCAGTGAGAGGACAGCCAGGCAGAGCACTGATAGAGGGAACACTCTATGTTGAAGGCAAGCAAGCAGATCCTGTTCCCAGCTCTGTCCCAATTCACAGCTATTTTGCTTTTCCTTTTGTTTTGGGGCTTAGGGGTCGATTTTTTTGTTTGACACATGCACAACCTTTAATGTTGCTGCACTGCTATTTTTTTTAAAAATTACATGCATCCTTTCCATAAATGTCAACCTCTCTCACACTCTGCCTATTGCAGTAGTTGCAAGATCTGAAGCAGTTTGAGTAAACACGGCAGAGAAGATAATGGTGAGTCATTCAGAGCAGCAGAGCTGGTTCAGTATCACAGGTCCTGCACGTCTCATGCCTTGCTGTTTCATAGAATCATAGCACGGTTTGGGTTGGAAGAGACCTTTAAAGGTCACCTAGTTCAACCCCCTGCTATGAGCAGAGACATCTTCTGTTAGATCAGGTAGCTCAGAGCCCTGTCCAACCTGACCTTGAATGTTTATACTGGGCAACCTGTGCCAGTGTATCACCGCCCTCATTGTGAACCATCACCTCCCTCAGCCTGCTGGCCATGCTGATTTTTATGCAGCCCAGGATATCATTGTCTTTCTTGGCTGCACATTGTTGGCTCATGTCCAGCTTTTCATCCACCAGTACCCCTAAGCCCTTCTCTATCCCTCCATCCCCCCAGTCTGTACTGAATACTGGGCATTGCCCCAATCCAGGTGTTGAACCTTGCACTCAGCCTTGTTCAACCTCACAAAGTTCCCATGGGCCCACTTTTTGAGCTTGTCCAGGTCCCTCTGCACAGCAACTGATCTGCCACTAGAGCATGGTACAACTTTAATTTGCCTTGGGAGTTTTGGTCCTTCTCTGGGAAAGGAAGTTTAAGTTGGACCACAGCACAGAAAATGCTTTTACTGAGTTTTTTATGTTTATTTACGAGGAAAGTTAGAGAGACTTGTCAACAGAGCTGGCAAAGGAATCTAGTGAATGAAATCTCACCTGAGTTTGAAAGTTCACATATTTTAGGACAGAGATGAGAGCTGAGCTTCTTCCAGTATCTGGAAGTCTAGTGACTGTATAAGATCATTAGTGACAATGAACCTACAGCCAGCACCCAGCTCTGGGTATAAAACCTCATCAAAGCTTTTGTGATGTTCTAGTCTGAAGCTATCTTCTACTATGAACATTTCTAGGACCCAGTCTGACATGTTGTTTACTGCTATTTATTTGAACCCATATACACAAGCAACAGTTTCTGTTCCAGATTTTTTCACAGTAAAAAAAATATGGTGGAAAAGTCTTTAATGGGATGAGTGCCATTGTGAGTCACAGAACTACAGGTGACTAGTTAAAATGTGTAAATAAATAAATAAATGAAATTTAAAATGCAGTACAACAAGGTTTGGTTTACTTCTTTTCTTCTGATTTCCACAGAGTCGTACAGTCTGGAAATAACCAACAATGGTCCCATCACAACAGGAGCTCAGGCTACAGTTCAGGCCAGGCTAAGAATGGAGAACGAAAACGTCACATCAAGCTTGTATCACTTTAACTGGATTTATGCTCCTCTGATTCTGATAGAGAAATCTGAGCAGCGGTTTAATTCCATAATTAATGTGACTGGTGAATTTCCTGGCTCTTTCCCCGTGTCTGTCTGGGTGACTCACAGGAACTGCTGGTTGTGTCGGCCAGTTGCGAGGAACGTCACCGTGCTTCAGATCACAGGTAAAACGGCTTCACAACCTGTACCTCTCCAGGAGCTCAGTATATATGCCCTTGCCAGCATCAGGATGAAAGCCAGTGTAAATGTGGCTTCTGACTACAGAGTTTGATTTGTAGCCCTGTGGCTGAAGGAGGGTTTGGGTGGCATGGTGTAATCAGCACCATTAGAGCCATGCTCTAGTCTTTCTGCATCCAGGAAGAAAGCGTGATCCTGCCCGTGTTTTCCTGCCTCTGTCACTTAGAGAAGCTGAACTAGACACCAGATGCTTCAGCAGCTGCAGTTCACCCATCAGCATGGGTCAGTGATGCACAGATTGCTGAAACAATGCTGCTTCTACTGCCTTCCAGCATTTCTAGACCTAAAGTTAGGATGACCATCAGCAGTGACAATCTGCTGCTTTTCCCTGTTGCATGACACAGCAAATCTTAGGCCATCAGCACAGCAGAGCATTATTACATTTTCTTTTAAAGCTCTGTCTGAGTGTACTGAAATTGGATGTGAAGTCATGGCTGCATTTCCAAATGTTGCTAAGTGCAATTTCAGTTTACTGGGAATATTCATAACCATAACTGTGCTCTTTTTCTTTAAAAATTAACCAATGGTGTGCTATGGTCAACCTAATCTCTGATACAGGGATTGACAGCCCCATTCCGACAGTAATTGCAATTACTATTTGTGCATCACCAAGAAAACAGTTAACCAGATTTAATGAATTGTTAACAGGGTAAGAGTCTGCTACTGGTAGTCAATAGCCCATTAATTTTACAACAAGCAGATAAGTGTCTCATCCTAATACATCTTTATTCGTAGGTTAGAGAGGACTTTTTTAGATCAGTCTTTGCCACTTCTTGTAAACAAAATCCAACACAGAACTTCTCATAGACATAAAAATTCCACCCTTTCTGTATTCACAATATATAGCACATCTGTTATTCATAGCAGTCAAATCTTAATTTCTGTAGAAATAGCTAAAACTAAGGGGGAAGAAAGCTACATAAAAAAACCTGCACAAAACAAACAAAAGCCACCATCCCAAACATGAAGAGTGTGTGTACTGGTTTGATTCTGAATCTAGATGCTTAATACCAGTTCTTTTTAAATCAATAGTAAAAGTTTATATTGGGCTCAATCAGTCCAGGATTTTTTTCTCTTAGTTCTATTGGATGTTTTATCATGACCCATTGTATAACCCTAAATAAGTATTTTAATTTCATTGCCTCATTAACACACGTGACAACACTGAGTAATAGATATGAAATACACTTCACCTCTTGGACTAGGACACAGAAAGACACAGTACATCTGAAAGAATGTTTTGATACACACAGAGAGCATGCTGTGGATGCATGCTGTCATTCTTCTGTCATACATGCTGTCATCCTTCTTCCACTTTTTTATTCTGCAGAATTTATCACAGGGAACCTCACCATTGCCCAGATAGAAGACAGCAGAGTTACCACTCACGGTTCTAGGTCCTCCACAGACACAGTGACTCGGATTTCTTTCTCCCTTCATGACCCAAGTCATTACTTCAAGTCAGCCTCATTTGTCTACAACTGGGATTTTGGAGATGGGTAGGTGTGGTTACTTTGTTTGCTTTAATGAGTATTCAAGATGGCTCTGACTCAGATGTTCATCTAGAGAAAAATCCCAATTAAATCAGTTAGCTAACAGTCTGCCTGCTGTAAAAGTTGTTTTCATAATTTACTGACTACTCCTATTCCATTTTGTGAATTCTTTTAGCATTATCTTTAGTTTCTTTAATTAGAAATGCACAGAATTCCTCTGGATCTCATACTAATTGCAGTTCTATAGGTAATACCACAGACATAAATCCTCACTGGTATGGACATAAAGTAGAATTAGAATCACAGCCACTGGAGCATTGTCTGTACAGAAAATATATTAGAGCTTGTCCCTTTTTAAACCAGAAATATGCAAGCACTTGGTAAAAGGCAATTTTGATTCTAAATCTTTTCCTGTTGCACACAGAGTTTACCAGATTACCAAGGAACCCTTTGTCTACTGCAACTGCTCTTCCATGGGGAATCGCACAGTGCACCTGAAGGTCGTAGCTGAATGGGAGCAAATTGGAAGCATCATACACGAAAGAGAAATTATGCAGAAAACTGGGGACTTCACCACAGCTCTGGAGCTCTTGGGTAATTATGAAACATTTTGCATCTTCAATCCTGTATATGTAATAGCTGTATATGTACAGATACAATTTAGCTTTAACATGGTCAAATTCATTCAGAGAAGTGTTTCCACGGCAGAATCGACTTCGTGTTCTTCTAGTGCAGAAAAACAGGTGGAAATAGATAAAGTCTTCTGTTTCTTTTTAATCTACAGACAATTTTACTGTCTTCTGTAAAAGCCTCACACATAATTAAAACAATAAAATATTTATGGTAGCGTATGGTGGATTTGTTTGTTCAATTTACACCAGCTATCCCTAAACAATAAATTAGTTAAATCAAGCATTAGGAAAGTCTCATTGATTTGGTCAGCTTCAGGAGTAAATAAGTATAGAATTAAAAATGTAAAGAATTAACAAAGCTGATTATAGATATTAAAAAGAAATCAGAAAAAAAGTCAGAGAACTTACAACATCTCTACTGGTGAGTTTCCTTTCGGAGTGTCAGACATTTGTATTTGTCATACATTTTAACACTTAAATCAGTATTATTTGTGTGACTGATGGAGCTCAAATCTACAAGTCTACAAGGAAAAAAACCTTCACTGGGAAACCAGTGAGACTCAAGTTTACACGTGGAGTGTGACATGCTGCCTTTTCATTTCTTCTCAGATGCTGTTAAAAGTATTAACGTAGTGGGCTCCAGAGAGACTCAGGTAATGGAAAACCTGAATTTATCTCTTCATATCAATGGCACGTAAGTAGCAAACACAACTTCGTTCCTCCCAAAAATTGTCTAAGTGTTTTTCCCCAGTGTTTCCTTAAAATAGTCAGTTGCACCCCACACAACAGTTACTTAAGAAAAACCAAAACAAAACAAAAAACCAACCAAATTTTCTTTGAACAAAATACTGATGAATATTGCATTTTCCTGACTTGAAATACCACGAGCTCTAAGAGCCTGCATTTTTACAGAAAACCAGAATTCTCCTATGTAAAGCAAATGTTATTTTTTTATCTTTGTAAAGAGAATGTTAAAAGACAAGTGGCCAGAGAAATAGTGGGAAAAATGCATCTGAAAACTTCCTTTTGAATTTTTCTCCTTCACCAATTTCCCCACTATTAAATTAAAATATATCCCACGTCCTGTTGCATAGCAGCAAAGCTTGACTGGCATAGGGGATTAATAGGTTTGGGGAGTAATTCTGGCAGAGTTATGATTGCCACAAAATGGATAAGATATAGAATCTCCATGCAGCAAGGATTATAGGAAAATAGGAGGGTTGTGAGCACCTCAGTCCTAGCACAAGCTCTCTCAAGTTGCAGCATTAGAACACATTGGAGTTTTGGAGAAAGCAGCACCCAAACACAGAGTAATTTACCAAAGGCATAAACAGTCCTGACAGACAAAGCAGCACAGTTTGCACTCAGAAAGTGAAAGGCACATTGGCAGAAATGGGAACTGGAGATGGCATACCAGTAAATGTGAACAGCCAAAAACTGTGGCAGGCAAACTTGAGATCACTAAAAGCAGGCTTGGTAACCTCCTAGTCACAGGACTGGGACTGGTGCAAGAGGAGTTTAAGACAGAGATGCACTGACAAAGAGGTGGGTTATCAAAAACAAAGCTAGAAAATGAGCTAAACACATAAACACAATGCTTTCTTTAGCAAAGAATGTTGTAAAGAGATAAGAAACAAAATACTAATAAAATAGGGTAAAGAAAAGCTCTGTCTGTTGACAGAATCAAAGTCTGGTGCATAAGGTGAGTTCAAGCAGAATCAGTTGAAACAGGGATCTGGAAAGGCAAATAAAAGGCTTCAACTAGACGTGGTGAGAAGCCACATGGCCATGAAGTAAGTTGCACTAAATTGCCTGATAGCAAATAAAAACTCTTTTTTTAATGTAAGGGAATGCTGTGATCCTTGAAATTTACTTACTTTTTCTGGCTGTTAGTCCTTTGTACAGAGCTGATCTTATATTCTTTCCAGTTTCATTTGCGGTTTGCTTTAATTAGAACAGTCTTGGGTGTGCTTCAGTGGTACAGACAGTGATTTCTGTGTGAGAAGGACAAAGGAAAAACAACCTTCCCTTGGAAGTGCAGGAAAAAAAGAGTCCTTTCATCTTTATTGAAGAAGGACTATGGAGTTTTCTACACACAGTGGCCTGCTGATGACCCTTGCAGGTATTCAGCTCTCAGCTGAAAGACTTGCCTTTATAGAAGCATCACAAAGAACTTTTTCATTTGGCAAACTCTATAAACCAAGTAACTGCGCAGTTAATTACTTCTTTATTTGTATTTAGATTTAATTCATTAGTTTCAAAATTATTCTGCTATTTTAACCAAGCTCTTTGCTGAAATTTTTGCAGAGTTTTCATCTTTTTTTAATTTTGCCTTTTTGCTTTTGTCGTTTCAGCCCACCACTGGCATTGTGCTGGCTTATAAAATCCGAGTGCATTCCACTTGAAGGTGACAAATGCCATCTGGTGGAGATCAGCGGCTCCTGCTACAACCTCAGCCACACCTTCAGGGACGCGGGACAGTATTGCCTCAGCGTCAGGGTGGAGAACGGCGTGACGATGCTGCAGACGTACCACGGGATCAAAGTGCGGCCAGCAGGTGAGGAGCAGGGAGTCTGAGCAGCGCGGAGTCCCTCCTGTCAGGGAACCTGCAGTGCCAAACAGGTTAGGGACAGTTGTGGATTAACCAGCCTGCAGGTGAGGTTTCAGGAAGCTGGTGTAGAACCCCAAAAGGTTCTCCCTAAAAGGAGAGGAATAAAAAGAGAAATGAGAACTTATAATGTGCCTGCTATAATTGCTCTGAGCTTCCTGAATTCTGCTGAACCCTTAGTCCCAAGAGTGTCTTGAAGCTACTAAGTACCCTGGGAAGGCTGTCTTACTTAAATGACATATTTTTCAGTTTAAATAGTCCAGCTTTTGTATTTAGAGAGGATAACTAGGGAAATATATGCATCTCTAACACTGCCTTAATTAAGCAGTCTCAATTCTTTTTGCTTAGTTTAGTTATGGATTTTCAAGGGTAGATTTTTCTTAGCCTCCATTTCATTACAAGTCTCTGTCCCTCCTGCTGGTGACCCCAGCTGGCTCCCGCATGCATGGTCACTCATGCCCCTCTTGGGTCCCTAAACCATCTGGGAGAGTGGTTCGGTGGCCAAGTGAAGAGAATGGGGGACAGGCAGGCTGTGACACTGACTGGTCACACCGTGTCACTGTGAGCCAGCTGTGTGCAGACAGGGCAGCTCACTCCACAAGGCACTGGTGTGCTTTCAGGGCTGAATCCTCTGTGCTGGAGGCCCTCAGCTGCTGTGGAGGTGAGAGTCCTTCCTGTCCTCTTGGGGTACCACAGAGGTACAAACACTCTGGGGAGTCAAGATAACATATGTAACTGGGTGAAGGTTTTTAGGCTCTTCAAGAGAAAAGAGGGCATTAAAGGAAAGACCCTTACAACCCCCTCTCTCATTCCTGAGATTTCAGAAAAACCTGGAATGATCTGGGCTGAAAAGTTTATTCCCTCTTACACACATCTCCTTTTTTCTAAAAATACTCCTAAAACTTTTTCATTGTTTCCTTCTCACTGTTGCCTATTTTTGGGGTATTGTGTCATTCCAGGAATGTGTCCTTGTGCTTTTTTCCTAGGAATCCACCCAGCTTTCTTTGTCCTGCTCTGCACTGCTCTGGTTTCAGTGATGCTGGTACTGGTGCTGTACACGACTTTTCGAAGTAACACGCAACAAAAAGATCTCGTGGAGGTATTCAGTTACTCTTACTTTGAGCTGGGATAGTAATCAGGTATCTTTCAGCTGTGAAAGGTGTCTGATATGAAAGGTTCTTTAATCCCCAGACAAACAGAGCTGGAGGGAGCATTTCCCTGGTATGTGTGATCTGTTCCACCAAAACATCCAAGCAGTGTAGGCAAATGAAGCAACAGGCATGCTTCTGGCTTGTTGCAGAGAACTCTAAATTGCCAGAATAATAATGGGCAGTTTGTTAATATTCCCCAGCAGCTGCTTGCATTGAAGTATCCCTTCCCAAGGATCTGCCTCAGAGTAGTTACGTGAAAGAAAGCAAGGAGATAGTGTGAGAGGATACAAGATAATAAAAAAGGAGGGGAATGTTACCTAAAGCAGCCCTAAATTGTTACCTACCCCTCATATGTGGCCTTCATCTCCCCAGCTCCCTTCCATCTCTAATATACCTTTCACTTGCTCCAAAAGGTGTTTGCAACAAGCATGAGTTCTTAAATCAAAAGTAGCTTTCATGGTACTTTGGAAAGTACCCAATACCCTTTACACCGTGCCACAATATAAATTATACACCTCTAGAGACAGTGACTGTAAGCCATGTGCACAGCAAGTATAAATCAGAAGTCTATTTGAAGTCAGTGACTGACTGAAAATGGTTGAGGACCAAGTGCCATTTGTAGCCCAATGTATTCTTGCTGGACTTGAGCCAGTGGGAACTGAACTAAAAATGATATTTTTGATGTTCCTTTTCCAGGTAGCTGACTTTGACTTTTCTCCACTGTCTGATGAACACCGGTCTAATCATTCCAAGTCAGGCTGTGGCCTAGTATGTTGCAGATCTTGTTTTCTTCAACCATCAAAAGAAGCTGCCTGGGAGAGTCATGAACTTCTACACTCACTTTACAAGCCAGTCAAAATGTACACACTGTGAAGAACACAACTGCACTTTGGTTGCACTAACTGTCTAACTTTCTCACTTAGGATAAGTTAAAAGCCCGGTGCTGCAGGAATGGTTTGGTTTTGGCAATGCAATGAGGTTCACCACTTTAAGTCCAGCACTTGAGTACTTCATTCTCTGAACTTAAAAAGAACAAGAAACACAGTAAAAGTATCTTTGTATTTTTAACTTATACGGGTGTGTACATTTACGGCTGTAAATGCTGCATTTTATTCTTATGAAAGATTGTTTTATGTGCAGGTTTGCTAAATTCACTACCTCTTGTAATTTCTCTGTTCCTTCTGCTGTTTCAAAGAAGAAAATGCCTAAGACAAACATACCTCCTTTCCTATGTACAACAATATTACTGGAAATGGAAGCCACCCAAAATGCTGTTGAATGTGTGTTTCTTCTATCAAGGAACTGATGTATCCAGGTTGAAAACAGAGGAGGTGTTTCCAATGAACCAGTCTACCTAATTATGTTGTCCTTTTTCCTGTCTTAAAAGACCCATTTTTAAGCTAATGGACTTCTGTCAGACTGCAGTGGTGGTGACCTACTCACCTGCTGGCAGTACTTTGGTCCTGCAGAAACCTCCACGTCCACCACTTTCTAAAATAGAACACCACTCTAATCTGTATAAGCAGCTTTTTTTTAGGCTATTCATTCTTTTTTTTCTCATACTGCTCCCCAGCTAGTCACCAGAGGTCCTCTTCCAAGAAATGCAACAACCAGTAGCTCAAAGCTACTCAGCAAAACATATTCAATTCCAGTTCCTAATCAATGTTCAAGACTGTGTAAACTCCATGCCTGTTGCAGACTATCACCTACTGTCAGCTTCCAGCTCAGCCAGACTTTGCCTGCTGGCATTTCAGAGTACCCTGGAGGCTTTTAAACAGAAGTGCTTTTGTGTCCACTTCCTTTTTTAAATGTGGCACACCCTCCCCATCTCTGCTTAAAGTGTATGGGTATTGTGGGCTTGGGGTTTTTCATAGTTTCTCAAATGACTGGAAGATAATTGTCTGAATGTGAGGGTACTTTCCATGAGGTTTTTGGGGTACTCATTTCACATGCTCAACTATGTTTCCTCAGAGGAGCTCAGAACTTCTGTTCTTCTGTGAAAGAAATTATATGACACTTAATTAACTTGATACATTTAAAATAGAATAGGATCATCCAAGACAACAAATCCTATAAACCCAAGTTTTTGTCAAAAGGTGCCTTCCAAAGCAGAACTTCTTTCAGCTTTTCTTCCAAAGAGAAACAGTATTTCTAAGCAAGCTCATCGATTAAGTGTGGTGTCCTTTGTATTCTTTCTCAGTGCTCTGCTATCAAACTCTTATCTTCAGCCATATTCAGTTACTGTTAAGAACGTGCCTCTCTTTAGCAAAGCAGCTACTGTGCCTGAGAGCTTCAGTTTTATTGTTTATTCCTGAGATCCCAGCCCTGTGAACCACTGCCAAAGGCAGGGGCTTGTTCTGGGATGTCAGTGTGGTTTCTAAATGGCTACATGGTTCTTGGGCACTGGAAAGAAGAGATTTCTGATATGCAAAATGCAGCTCAGAGTGACAGAGCCCTAGACAGATTGCACAGGGGTTTCTGCAGTCAGAATTTCATCTGGGCTTCTTTTATTACATTTGTGAAAAACATGTGGCCCTTGCTGTTGTAATACACTTAAAGACAACCCCTTGACATGCTAATGAATGTGTAAAAAGCCCTTTCTTCCCCATATTGCACTCCCAGCAAAGACAATATCTGTGAGAGCAGACTCAGTTATAGACACATGAGACTGGGATCGTTTGGGTTTGAAACAGATCATGTCAAAGGAGTAAGACTTATGCTTGGCCCCCTTTTGAATTAATACCCAGGTGATCCAAAGTGTATCATGGGGTGTTAGGCCATGGACTTCGCTGCTTTGGGTTTTTGCCTCTGTGTTCTCCTCATTATGTCAGAGCCAAGATACAACTGATCATGCCAAACCTGGCAAAGCAGGTATTAACTCCCCATCAAAAAAAGTGGGACATGGAGTTAGGGATGCAAAAGACAGGCCTAAGAAAATCCCCAATTTCCTATTGAGAAAAACAGAGCAAATGTCCTTCAGAAGAATATTGGCTCTCACTCTCTGCCTGGAGTGAACAAAGGATGGCAAAGGAGTCAAATGATTCAGGAGGGTAGAAAAGATAAAGTGCTGCAAAGTAGAAAGTCAACACTGTCAAATACTGGAAGACACCAGGAGCAGAAAAGAATAGAGGTTAGAAAGAAAGACATCTCTGGCAAAAAATAAACAGTGGAGAAAGTACACTTAAAAGGGTATGTCAAGAAGCAAATTAACCACGAAAATTTAAACAGCCTTAGCAAATTGAGATATAACTATGAGAAATATTCACATGAATGTGTTCTTGAATCCAATATGAAACTGCTTCCTGCACAAAAGACTGATCTGTGGGTTTGATAAATGCATCTGAAATTGAAGACAAAAGGTAATTGAGCAGTTCAGGATATAGCAACGAGATTAGTGGGACATAGCAAGGATCAGTAGGAGGATTCATTTTGTTAACCTTAGAAATCAATGACCTGAGAAAAGGAATGTTCAGCAAAACGATCAAACTCACTGATTCAAAACAAGAGTCCAGTGAGTGCAAAGCCAAAGAGCCATTAAATTTCAGGTGATAAGCAAGAGTGTAGGCAGATAAAAAGTGTATGCAATGAGAATTATTTACAAGGAAATGCATTTGAGCACAAAAAGGTTCTGGAAATGCATAGTAGAAAAACACACAGTAAAGCAAAAGAACTTCTGTTAGTCTGTAATTTGCCATATAAACAATGGTGTTGGTTTGTGCAGTAATTGTGGGGACAAATCAGCCTTTTATCTTAAAAGCAGAGCATAAGGCTCCATGGCTGAATGGGTCAAGGCTGAATTTTGTCTTTCATCTCTGGAAAGCAGATTACACAGCCCAAGCTGCGACCACAGTTTGAAGACACAAGGCCTCTATTGCATTTGCTGGGTGCTGTAGGAATGGAAGTTGTCTCAGCAAAAGGAAGGTGAGGAACTTCATATTTAAATGCTCAGCTTTATTATTAGATAATCAGCCAACACTTCACCTTGATTTTTGTGCCAGTTTCCATGGAAACTGAAATGCCATCCTGCAGCTGCCACAAAATTCTTCAGATCCTGCAGATCTCAGCTTTGACAGCACATCGTGCACTACAAATGTGGATTTTTAAATTGCAGCCACTAAAGTGGGGAACAGAGAAGTTCCAGCAACTCCCTTCAGAACTAGGTATACTCATTGCCAGCATCTGTGATTCCTACAGCAGTGTGCACAAAGAGAGTAGATGCAGCAGATCATAGAATCATAAAATCATAGGATGGCCTGGGTTGGAAGGGACATTACAGATCATTTCCTTCCACCCCCCTGCCAGGGGCAGGGACCCCTTTCACTAGACCAGGTTGCTCCAAGTCCCATCCAGACTGGCCTTGAACGCTTCCAGGGATGGGACATCCTGTGCCAGGGTGTCAACACCCTCACAGTAAAAGATTTTTTTCTGGTGTCTAAATTAAACCTCCTCTCTGTCAGTTTGAAGCCATTTCACCTTGTCCTGTCACTACATGTTCTTGTAAAAAGTCTCTCTCCCCCTTTCTTGTCATCTCCCTTCAGGTAAGAGAATCAGGTCACTCCAAAGCCTTCTCTTTTCCAGTGTGAACAATCCCAATTCTCTCAGCCTTTCCTCATAGCAGAGTTGCTCCATTCCTCTGATCAGCCTTGGTGATCTCCTCTGGGCTCATCCAACAGCTCCACATCGTTCCTGTGCTGAGCCCCCAGAGCTGGAAGCAGCTCTGCAGGTGGGGTCTCACCTGAGCAGGGCAGGCGCAGAATCCCTTCCCTCCATCTGGGTGTTTTATAAAATACTGCATTGTACAAGTGTCACAGCTACAGGAGCAAATCACACTAGAGCATTAGGGAAAGACTACCTCAGCCAAATAATTCTCTAATGCATTTACTCACAGCAGTCTTGGGAGGCAGGGAAGTGATGTTATCACTGCTCACAGGAAGCAGAAGGGAGCCATGTAGAGATATGGAGCTTGCTCGTGCAGAGGCAGCTGCAAGTACCTGCATAAAATTCGAGATTAAAAAGATTATGACCATCTACCAAATCCTCGTCCTTCTGTTGGAAATTATATAACCCTTCTAATTTTTTAATTATTGGGTTTAATTAATTTTAATTAATTGGTTTTATTTAATCATAACCAGTATATTAATTATAAGCAGTGTGTTAATCTTAAATCCCTTTTAGCCAGCATTTAGCAAAATTTAGCATGAGCAGGTATTGTGGGAATACAGCTTGGGAAAATTACAGAAACCTTAAGTTTTGCTAAGCTAACTTTGATATGCTTCAATGAGTAAGGCCTGGGAGAGAGTGATTTATTGTTGAAATTGGATGCAAGAAGTGAAGAATTTATGGGCTACAAAGATGTTTTGCAGGAACCAGAAGGTAAAAAAGAAGCTAACTCAGTAGATAAGTGTTGGGAAGTCCCTGCCAGAGGAAAAAAAGATACTAAAAAGACTAAAAATACGAATTAGCAGGAACAGAGGGAAATCCATAACCAAGAGAGGACAGAACACTAATTAATGAAAGAACTGTGCAATTTAGAATCGGTGAACATTAATTTCTTTGCTTGCTAAAAATATACAAACAGGTGAAGAAGTTTTATATCAGCATCCCGTGTAGAGGGCGGAAAATTTTGTCGGCCACACAGACACACACTTCTTGAGCAAGAACAAAGTAACACCTCACTCTCTCGCACTAAAAGGCGGTGTTAGAGGCTGTGTTTGTCCCGGAGGGTTTAAAAAGGCGGTGTTAGAGGCTCTGTCTGTCCCGGAGGGTTTAAAAAGGCGGTGTTAGAGGCTCTGTCTGTCCCGGAGGGTTTAAAAAGGCGGTGTTAGAGGTTTATTTGCCCCGGCCCGGCGGTTTCCTGCGGCCCGCGGAGCCCAGGCCGGGCCCTGAGGGCCACAGGCGGCCGGCAGGGGGTGCCCGCCGCGCGGGGATGTCCCTCAGCCGCCCTCAGCGCCATGGCCGCGCCAGCCCCGCGCTGAGGGGACGGGACGGGACGGGACGGGACGGGACGGGACGGGACGGGACGGGACGGGACGGGACGGGGGGAGACCGCGTCCCCGAAAAACAGCGCCACGGCCCCGGGTCTGGTGACATCCCCGGTCTGGTGTTGCGCAGCCGTGACACCACACTCGGGGTCATCACCGCCCCGAAGGTCGGGGTCATCCCTGTGCCTGGATGTCGTCCTGTACACGGCAAGTCTTGTGTCCCTCGCTGGGAGGCCATGGAGGGATGGACCAAGCATGTTGTCGCTCCTCAGAGAGAATTTTCTCTACTTTATTCAGTGCACTTGGCATGGCAATGCCCCATCCCACTGTCCCTTACTGGGACACGCTGGAGGATTAGGAACAGGAGGGACAAGGGCCCATCCTGTGAGCAGCAGCAGCTTCACACTCTCCATGGAGGAGAGTAGCTGTGGATTATAGAACTGCTTACTTTGGAAACAAGATCATTGTGTCACACCGTTCCCCCAGCGCCTCCAAGGCCACCAAAGAACCACATCCCCAAATGCCACATTCACACATCTTTTAAATCCCTCCAGGGATGGTGACTCCACTGCCTCCCTGGGCAGCCTGTTCCAGTGATTGACAACCTTTTTGGTGAAGAAATTTTCCCTAATATCCAATCAAAACCTCCTCTGGTGCAACTTGAGGCCATTTCCTCTTGTCCTATCACTTGTTAATTTGGAGAAGTAGTGATGTTAGAGAAGTTTCAATCTACAATGACTTATCTTAAATTAAGGAAAATAAAGAAAGCAGCCCACAATATAGAACACAGCTGAGTGTGAGCATTTCTGGAAATCAGCTGAAGGTGCCCATGACTTCAGTGGAAGGTCTCAGAAACAGGGAAGCAGAAGAAGAAACGAACAGGCACGTTCTGGTTTAACAACTCTGTAAGATTGGTCCTTTGTGGTAATATAAATTAGGACTTTGTCATTTAAAGGATCTTTTCAGGCATAATTAAGATACAAAATGAGAATAGACCACAGCAATAAAAGTTCTCTTATCTGATCAAAAGCACGCACTTAATAGCAAAAAAATTAATTATATGCCATAGGTTTTTAACATCTTTTCAGTTGCCTATCCTTAATCTATTCTTCCTTCATTATATGCAAAGCACTTACAATATTTTGAATAAAATCAAAAAGGAAAAAATAATCTAAAAATCCAAATGCACTTGCTAATTAAATAGCAATGCCCTTACTTCAATTCAGGCAATCTTGATAAATTACAGTCTTCCCATACTAATTAACTTCAAGTTTAATGGATTTCTCTCACCACCGCAAGCTATGTAACAAAACACAACATGCTCAACTTTACAAAAACAAGTCAATATTGAAACTGGTGGCTTGATTCTGCTTCAGCAGAGCATTCAAACACGTGTGTAAGTGCAAACACAGGAGGAGCAGCTCCTTGGGGGTGGTGCAGCGAGCTCCTGCTCCTGCAGAGCTCATGACTAATGCACAAAAGCACTTTTTAGCCACTATCAGATTTTTTCCACTCTTAGTGAATTCACTTGCAATGAATCCAGAGTATTGCTTTGGGTTACAGGGGACTGGTTTACGACAGACAGCAAGGCCTGTTCTCTCCCATCCCTGGCAAGTGCCCCACGCAGGAACACTGCAGCCACAAAGGCAGAGAGAGATGCATTTCTGAACTGAACCCCATCAACACAGAACAGTTCCTAGGAGGCTCTATATTTGCATGTTAGAGTGGTTTTTTGTATTTAGTCATACCATTAAAGTAAAGTATTTCTGTTACTAAATTATCTGTTTATTGGGGAGCTCATAGAGATTACCAGAAAGTAAGTTTGAGTTAAAACATTGTGAGAAAACACTAAAGCAGTCACCCAAGATGGTATCAGAAAATGAATGCCAGCCCCCAATCCTGGGGAAGAGAGATGGGTCTCCCTGAGCCATCAGGGAAACACTTGGAGGGAAACAGCTTGAGTTCTGAATCTAAAATTACGTCAGTAACTCTACTTGTGGAATTTTGAGTTCTTTGAGTGATTTTTTTTCCCCTCTAACAGCAGTAGGGCATTAATGCTCTACCCTGTCAAACAACTGCAAGATTCCTCTTACGGATAAAATTATTCCTACTCGGTAAATGAGTTTTTCATATCACAGGTCCACCTCCACAGAAGGAGTGAGGCATCTGTTTCCCATAGATACCCCAGCTAGGACCTGCATTCTGAAGGATCCCCAAGACCAATCCAGATCACACAGCTTGGATAGGGAGGGGGGAAAATTTCACAGCAAGTGGATTTGCAAACAGCTATTCTTTTATTCCTGTACTGAGGTATTTTCTATTCTGTTCTTTCCTTCTCTTTGGCTTGGTAATAAGTAGTGGGGAAAACCTGCTTGCAGACAGGAAGACACCGTATAATTAAAGGTAAAGTATTCTATTTAATTCTGTAGGAACAATATCAATTTTCCTAATACAGTGTGTGAAATGTGAAAAATCAGGTAAGCAGTGCATACATTTTTTATGAACATGAAGACCCTGAACTACTACTAATGAAGTACAGAAAGAAAAGACAGGACTCTCAGCAGGAAAATACCATCCATTAAATGTCTCCCTGGGGATCAAATGACACTTACAATTGAAAGACATTAACTACCTCCTACATTTCAATTGGTTACCAGCAGGATGCCTATTTGTAGAGATTTGTGCTGCCTGTACTCTGTTAGTGTAAGATGCCACATTAATATTTTCTGACCTTTGCAGTAGATATTGCCCTTTTTTTCACAGACCAGCAGCCTGATTTTACCTTTTAAAACCGTTGATCCTGTTAAAGAATGAGCACAAGAGCAACTCTGTGAGTGTGCAGGGGCCTGCTGAAGCCAGTAGACCTGCTGAACATGTTCTGAATGTTTTCTGATACACGTTACCCTTTACAACAAGACTTCCAGGGTTCTTTTTGTAGAAGCGTACCTGCCTTTTACTAAATGCCTATCACCAAAGATCAAACGGCTTTTGAAATATTTCCCCGAAGAAAAGCGAAAAATAAGAACTTAGAAATTCATTCATTTCAAAACTGATTAATCAAAGGCAGCTCTTTGATCAGTAGAGGAAGTCCTCGGTTCCGAAACAATGAGCACTTTAATAGGGAACGATTACACCTCTCTGGGTGTGTTGTCCTTGAGGCATGTGTTGGGCTCTCATGGGTGTCACCACCAGGACACCAAGGCACATCTACTTTTCATTATTGTACCACCCGAAAACTCAACAGCTTCATCCCATGCCTCCATATCTGTTGCCTACATTTAGCTTCACAGTATGGGGTAATGTTTGCATTAGGGCTCCCTGTGGTTTTATTTACACACACACACACATATATATATATGTTTGTGTGTATATAGATACACACATACAGGCATAGACATATATTCCTGCAATATCTACTGCCATTCCAATGAGAAATGTGCAGTGATTTCTTCCTGCAGTGGATTTTATGTGACTCCGATAAAAAAATAAAATAAAAACAAAACTGTAGTCGCAAATAGCAGAGATTAAGCAGCAATGTCAAGGTCTGAGAGGAGAGATTACAGATCCCACATCCGCAGATGTTTGCAGCTGCTGACAGTCCTGTGATTTAAGGAGCTGTTCTCCCATGTCATTGCAGGACAGGCAAATGTCTGCCACAAATAGTCATCAACAGATTCTGCCCTTAGAGCTTATTTTTTATCAAATGGAGCCTGTTCAATACTTGCCATGCCCATTGTAGAGGTGGTAACAGTTCGGTGACAGGTGAACTGAAACTGTCCTCTAGAGTCCAGAACTTTTCAGGACATAAGGGACAATGAGGACACTTAACAGCCACACTAAACCATCAGGAATTCACCCCTTGCACACTGCTCATTAGGAGTTACTACAAGATGATGAATTGCCAATGACTTTGGGGAGGGTCACAGGGGCAATAGGAAAGCAGTGGATATATGGATGTCATTAACAGCCAGCATTCTGCTGGTTTTCACACCACAGACAAAACACAGATGTGCACATTACATAAAAGCAAAATGATTCCTGGGGACTGGCTGTCATGGAAGGTGAAACAACTCCCAAAGCAAGCTTTTAATTTTTTTTTAAAAAAAAAAAAAAAAGGAAACAAAATTCTGCAGTATAAGGACATTACAAAGGGACTTTCTGACCAGAAAGAGATGTAAGAAGAAATTGTATCCTTCAGGGAAATATCAAAGTGGAGCTAAAAGCATTAGAAGTGTGAGGCAATTCTACAACTTTGGAATTTTCTGGGTAACATTTGTGCTTCTGCAAAACATTCATATGCCTGAGAGTCAATGAGGAAGACAACGATAATCAAGGCCTGTATGCAACATAACAGGGAGTTTTCAGAAAAGGTGGGTGGGTGCCATCGTTCACTGACAGTGACACAGCAACCTAATCACCCTCTGGAAGCGACAAAGCCAATGCACAGTGCGAGGGGTGTGAACTCACAGCTCATCTGTTCCTCGGCACTCGTTTTTCAGGTAGATGCTCCTCCATGCGAGGTGCTGCCGGCACCTGCCCCTGTGCTGGATCTGCCACACTGAGCAGTCCACGGGAGCATTCCCTAATTCACATCAGCAATCCCCTGGGACCAGCTCACACCCACCACATGGCCAGTTTGTGCCAGCTCTGCTGATGCTGCCTGACCAAAGGTGTCCGTGCTTGGGCAAACCCTTTCTTCCAGCAAAGAGAAAGGGGCAGCAGCCTCTGGCACAGGAGCACTGAGGAACACCTGCATGTGTAGCATTTTCTGTCTGCTCAGCTGAACCTGCAGAGGGGCATCTGCCCAGGGCCTTGCTGCACCTTCTGAGTGAAGTCAGCTGCTTCACACAGAGGAATTGAGGGCGGTAGCTGATGTGCTCTCAGTTCACACCCTGGTTTACTTGCTACTAATTGTTTACATGAGCTTTGAGTCGACTTTTCTGTTTTCTTCTCTCTCTCCCTAGAACAGCAAATCTGCTATCAGTAATTCAGGCAATACTGTGTCTCCTGGATACAAGGAACATACAGATGTCCCCCTGGAAACCCCAGATGAGTGGCCACTATTCTGCTATTTATTACAGTAACACATTCCAGCATTTGAGCCAGCAGAGATAATTGAAAGAAAACCGAGCTGAGCAGGCCTGTTACACTCAGTCAATAAATGTACAGCAGGCTTGTCATTTCACAGAGCTGCATCTTCTGTTACATCACAGACTCTTTGGAAGAGTTGAAATACCAAATCCCAGGCTAATATATGTGGGTCTGACTCCCCTGGGATCAGCTCTAGTTTACATCACCTGCAAGTCTAAAAAATATTCAATCCCAAAATGTTAAACTGTCAGAGGATCACACAGGGTAACTCAGGTTGGAGGGCAGCCCAGGAAATCTCCATATGCAACCTGCTGCTCAAAGCAGTGCCAGCCTGAGGTCGGACCAGGTGGCTCAGAGCTTTGTCCAGTCAGGTCCTAAGAGCTTCCAGGAATGGAAACTTCACAGCCCTTCTGGCAGCCTGCTCCACTGCTTGAGAGTCATCCTAGGGGAAACAGTTACAGTTTTCCTTACATTCAGTATGAATCTCTCTTGTACAGTTTATGTCTGCTGTCTCTGATCCTTCCACCACTTTTAGTGAAGAGTCTGGCTCTGCCTTTTGGAGCCTTTACTGTTACAGGGCTTTTTCTTCCCAGATGAAATGTTTGTATTGATCCTTATTGAATTTCATATGGCTTGTGTTGGCCTTTCAAGGTGCCTCTGAATGGCTGGTCTGCCCTCAAGCTACAGACAGATAGCACCTGGAAATTGGTGTCACCTGAAAACTTGACAAAAGCATGCTCCATTCCCTCCTCCAGGTCACTGGTAAAGGTCACAAACAGGACAGGTCCCAGAACAGATTCTGGAGTACTGCACTTGTTACATGTCTATGAGTGTGCCTGGGATCAATGAGCTAAATCATCTGGTTGAGTTCTCTGTCCATCTATTGAGTTCTCTGTCCATCTATTGAGTTGTCTGTCCATCTAGAATGTAATGTCCCACACTAGACAGACAACTACCTAGGAGACTGATGAAAGCCTTGCTGAAGTCGAGGTAAATGACAGGGAGGTTCCTCACCTACCCGCAAATGCTGCTGATTCATCACTGAAGGCAATCAGGTCAGGCAGGCCTGTTTCCTCAATCTGTGCTGACTGCTCCTGACCACCTGCTCCTCCTTATGTCCACAAACGTGTCTAGGGAAGAGCAGTTACCTGATGCACAGACTGTGGAAAATACCCCTATCCTGGGAAATTCCCATTCAACACCAACCATGGGCTGGCTGGTGCCAGAGAGAGCCCTCTCCTAGCTGAGCAGGACCTACAGCTGATACAGCTCAGCCATAAGGTGTGATGGAGCACTTCCATCAGAGAATCAGACTTGGAAATAGTTCACAGTTAACACGAAAAACTTAGTATACTGTTCTAGGCAATGAGTGCATTTCATCAACTGCTTCAAGAAGAGATATACAAAATCATTTTTTGGAAATCTTCTTTCTACCCTAGAAATTGCTGTTTCTTATACAACGTCCCAAATTTTGATGTATACTGCGGCTGGTTCATAGTGCTGTATAATTTTTAAAACAGATGGGGCTTGTTTAGTTCCAAAGCTCTTGAGTATGCTAGTTTTAAATACAAATCTGGAAAATTTCCACCTAATTTATGCTGCAAATTTAGGCTGATTTCACAGCAGCTGGATATGTTTCTCTAATTCATGTACTCTCTGAACACGGCCTGTACCTGCATATGCACATTGATCTTCAAGACAGATACAGAACCACGGAATGCAAATGTTTTATCAGTGTACATGTGGGACAACGTTACTACTTTCAAGAGATTTTACTTGGGTTTTTAAGGCAGGCATGGCATTAAGGATTCACATTCACTCCTTTATCTATGCGGCACATGGCGCACTTGTGAAACTGTTGTAGAATTTTCTGAGAATTTACTTTCTTATTTTAAACAAGACAATTTTTTATATTCCTTTAACATTATAACCAAGTGTCTTTGTACCATCTGTCGAATTACTCACATGGAGCCATAAAAACATTCTAAGATAATCTAATATACTTTTTATATGCTGGTGAGTGCCACAATTTAAAAGATTTCTAATTCAGTTTTGACATGGCTACTAATCAGCACTCAATATCAGAGGATAAGAATTCTTTCTTTCCAATGATGTACAACACTGCAACATTTCAAAAAATACAGCATATAAGTTACCAACCCAGCATTGAATCTTACAAGTCATGAAGTTTTGGAGCATGACACTGCATTGTTCAGAGGTGGGAGAGCCTGCAGAGCCAAAGCCACAATTTTTTAAATGTGATATATTTTTTAGCCTAGAAATGCTGGGGATATATGTGCCTATATATTTTTTTAAATTGCTCCCTTTCTTTTGAAAGGAAAGGAAGATTGTTAAGTTTTATTGTGGCATAGAGGGAATCACATCAGCTCTGAGAGGAAATAACACTGCGATGAAAGAGCCTTCAAGAGTGCATCAAGGATCCAGGAAGGTGCACTGAAACAAAACCTCGCCTTCCCTCCGTGGATTCAAGAAGGATGAGCTCTGGTGCTCTGGAGGAATCAGAGACACCATGAGGGGAGGGAGGAAAACAAGGGTCCTCACATTCCAGCACCTTGAATTCAGTTTGCCTGAGAACCCTCAAAACATTCTGAAAGCTGAAGTACTGATAGCTGCTGTTGGCATTATCCTCCTCTCTCTAATACCTGAATACAGCATATCACATCACAGCCTGAAAGATGACTGTCACAGACAATCTGACAAGGAAACAAAACAAAAAAGGGGCTTTGTTTTAGTGTTTTAATTGACACATTAAATTGTATCAATAGTGCCTGGACATTTTCAGAAGCCCAGAGAAAAGGTAAGGCCATGGGCAGTCCTGAAAGCCAACAAAGCAGGAGGGGTCCTGTCAGGAACAACCCTACCTCTGCTTTAGAAGGTTGTCCTACTTTCCTGCTTATCAAGATGGCTTTTATGAAATAAACAACTCAGAACTGCAGAATTTCACTTATTTTGAATGCACCTTTGCAGTTCTTTGTCCTTTTTGGGACTTTTATAACATGTTATTAAAAGTGTTTGCCAGAGTACCATGCTAGCTGTGCATTCTCAGGTATTTGGAAGCACTGCAGATCTGTCAGTAACTCGGGGCAAGCAGCAAAGGTGCTCTTAGAATACAAAGTTCTACAGACACACTAAGCATATATGTGCATCCAAACATGCGATAAGGAGCACGTTCCACCTGTCTCTGACTACTCCATAAACACTGCAGATGAACTCTCCTAGTCTCTGTTCTAATATTCAAAAGAACACAGATTTTTCAGCAATACCATAAATAATACAGACCTCTAAGCAAGAATATGAATTTCCAGTTTTCTGTACACTCTGTGCAAGGTCTCCATTAACAGCATCTCAGGTGCCACTCTCTTGTCCCTGGAAAACTCAGCTATGCTCCTACCTCAGAAACCTGTGGGAGAGATAGATCCAGACACTGCAGATGGAAGTGGCAGCTAAGTAAAGCACTTCCAAACCTACCTCACTGCACAGGGAACTCCTGCATAGACAACCCTTAGTCATCATTGTTTAAACCCAAGTCGAGGATTTGCATACACTTCCTCCTCGCTCCTTCATATGTACTTTCTTTCAAAGCCCCAGACAACATTCACAGATGTGACACATAGTCACACAATTGTAGTCACACAATTTCTAAATAGTCTAAATAATGTTTCAGACAAAGTCCGATTTTTCAGAACTCACGGTGATGTCAAAGGACTCCAAGAACAGGAGACTGGAGGTCAGTAGTTAAACCAGGGATGGGAAAGAGGATAAAGCTGGTATTTTGAAGAGTGAGCTGCAGGGCTGGTGCAGGAACCGCAGCAGCTTGAGAGGCACATGAGTCAACAAGTAATGGTCCCTAACCCTGGTTCCTTTATCTGTCATCTCATGGGAGCCAGGTACTTCAACATGCTGCCTCCCCAAGGGCAAGGTACTGCGATGAGCTGGATCAGCAGCTGCTGACTTTTGATTGGAAACATCTCCCATTTGTACCAGGTTTCTGCTAAAACACTTAGTGTCCAATTTGCAAAAATATATGTGCATACTTAAGACTGTCTTTGACAGGCTGCCAGCTCTTGTGCTGAGGAATGCAGTCCAGAAATCCAGAGTTGCTAGGCTCTGCGTGGCTTGCTCGTTCGGTCTCTCTCACACACAAAAAAGAGTATTTTTCTTCAGAATGGAAGGTTCCTACTGAAACTGGATCTGTTATGGAAACCTGCCATGTCTCCTAAGGGTGCTGCCTTGTGGAGAGCCACAGCCTAGATCCATGTGTGACCAGATAACGTCCTGCAGGCATATGTGCACCACATCCAAGGGGTGTGGATGTTGCTGCCCTGGAGGAGGGCCCTGCCTGTTTCTCAGCCCATGTAAAATCTCAGTGTGCTGAAGGATGTGCCTGTGCTATTTGAGCTCCTAGAGAAATCCCAGCAGTTCAAACATGGGAGTGTGTTTTGTCTTTGTGTTAGGTGTTAGGGTGCTGACACTGGGCTGGAGTATGGTAACCAGTCTTACCCTGGACAGGATATGGAATAAGCCAGAAGAACACTGAGTAAATAGGGACAGGTTGCAAAGCCCTCCCTCATTTGTTATTAAGAGGCCTTGCACACTCCATACTTTAAACAAAGGTGAGATTTTCCACTGTTTGAAACCAGTCATTAAGATGCTCCTCCACTCTAAATCTCTGCCTATTACCAATGCATCACAAACTTCTGGTTTTAGGCTTGAAATGGCATGAGTTCTGTGTGCCTTTGCACTCCTGTGCCCCAGGGGGTACCTGAGAAGTGTGTCCTCACGGGGGTTTCAGCCCAGGTTTGAAGACCCTGTGACATTCAAATGGATGAGAGAGGCTTCAGAGAAGTGTCTGAACTTCGGGCTGCTCCTCTGAACTGCACTCAGATGTCAGCCCCTAAGGAGTCCAGCCATCATTTTTTGAACCTTATTAACTAGAGCTTAAGGGAAATAGCTATAGATTTTATTCAGCAGGGACATTCTGCCATGTGGAGCAATGCTCTCTGCATTCATTTCCTTTTTTGCAACGTTTCAGTATTGCACATTATTTAGGCATCCAACCTGAACACAAATAATTGTACAATAAAAAGCAGTGACTCAACAGGTTATTGCCACAATAACTCCTACATCCCCACTGTGTGCAGAGTTTGTTTGGTTGCTTACCCCAGAGATGAAGGCAGTCCCATTCCTAATCATTGAGAGCCATTTATCATCCCCAAGGCAGAAGGGCACATCACTCAGTCAGTGTTATTGAGACCATAAGGCATGCTCCAAACTGAAGGAGAGAGGGAAACCTCTGCTTACAGCTATTAGCAAATCATTCATATGCCTCTCTCTAATGTTGCTTCTCTCATTCTTCAGTTTGCAATTAGATGCAGAGTTTATGCAGGGAAGGTAGAGCAGTTTGAAGCACTTTGGTCCCCTCATACTCCTCACTGTTCTGTTTTCTCCTTTGATGCCCTCTTCCATTTGACATTGTATCCCACAGGGAGAGGGCCATTTCCTAGTCTTCCTTACTAATTTCTAACAGATTCGTGAAACTAAATAGGAGAAAAAGACGAAGGAAACCGTGGACTTATTGATATAAACACACATTACACCTACAAGTTTGCCACAATACAGGTGGGAGAACACAGACCCAGAACCCCACGAAGAGATTGTGCTTCTAAAAGTTTGCAGAATTACAGAGCCTCACAACCCTCCCAGATTCACACAACATGATGGAAAATCCCCTATCTCTGCACTACAGCTTCAGCCACAGACTGGAAAAGACAGCTGTAAGACTAGGAGATAACCTAACAGCTTTTCAGTGGAGTACAGGCACCTCACTCTCCTCTTCTGTCACAGTATCAAAGTCTCTGTGGCTTACCTTTAAAGACAAAGAAAAACCCGAACAAACAGTGAGGGAAGGAGGCCAAAATGCAGAGCAAGCCTATGTGGTGCAGCAATTCTCCCTCTCTCCCTCTCTTTCCAGACACCTCAGAGGCCCCCCCGAGCCCCACGGAATTACAGAGCCACGCAGAGGAGCAGCACTGAAGGCACCATGTGCACAGGCAGCCCTGGCACCACTGGAATCACCCTGCACACGGTTGTTCCTGTTCATTTGACTTTTTAGTGCTTGTGACTCCCCTTGCAGGAGCTCATTACAGCTCAGTGCAGCAGCAGCCGCTCTCCCTGTCACATCTCATCGCGCGCCAGAGGAGGCTGCCCTTTCATCTCTCTGGTTTTTTAAGCTAAGCTTTAGCACATCAGGGGGAACATCTTTGAAATCCTCACTGATTCCCACTGGAAATGGTGCCAAGCGAAAGAATCATTTCCCACAGACATTTTCTTTCCCCAGGGCCACAGGCAAGCTCAGCTCAACCCTGTCTACAGTGTCATCTAGAAACAAAACAAGCCCAAAAACCCAGCTTGCCCTCTCTTCCAACAGCGTTTTCTGGGTCTGTCTGGAGCCAGAAAACTCTCCCACCCCAGCCCAGCTGAAAGCACAGTGGTGGCAGAGGGCAGCAGCAGAGCTCCCAAGACAGCTCTGACAGCTTTTTGAAGCTCATTTAGCCTCAGCTTGGGCACTTTAGCCCAAATTCTGTGCCAGAGCCAGACAGGAGAGGTTTATGGTTCAGTGCTTTGTGCTGGAGCATCCCTGGAGTCGGGGGACAAATGGTGCCCCCAGACACGAGTGCAGCTCTGGGCGCTGCTCCTTCCAGACCCCAGGGCTGGAGCGAGGCTTCCCCACACCCACTGCCTTGGTACTTTTTGTTTTGAAGCAGCATTGGGAAGAAATATTTAGCTACAGCGAGGATCTTTGTCTCATTATATGTGTGGTGTTTTTGATGAATTATAAAGAGTTCCTGCTGCTTGCTAAGCATGTTCCGGATGCCACGCCACAGGCAGAGTTTTTTGTGTTTTTTAAGTGAAAGAAATATTTTTCCAGAGGTTTGCTGTAAATTATAGGATGAGCTTTGTGCACTGTGGGCTGGGTGCTCTTGCCAGCATGGAAACACTTGTACGACACTAATGCCAAGAATGTGTTCCAGGATTTGTTTTAGGGAATACATGATCATTCTCTCTATCACATCTACATAGCCTCATAGTGAATTTTTTTGGTTTTACACAATCTGTAATTTCTTCTCAAAACACCCCTGTGAGACAAGATATTTTATGATTCCCTTTTTTTCCAAAGAGAAACTTTAAGATTTTTATGGATCACAAAAAGATTTAGGTACTTAAGTGGAAAGTGGAACCCTAAATCCCACTGAATTGAACCAGAGATAAGCCCTCAATAGGACTGAAATGCTTTAATACTTCACTAAATTTCTGCCTAAGTGTTTTGACCAAGGTCATGAAAGACTTTTGGAAAAACAGCTCCCAACTCCACAACTTGCCCAGTAATTACTCTCCCTCTGAAAGGTGGAAATTTAGCAATTTTGCAAGGTCATTTGGGAAAACAAGGCACACCTGTTGTGATAGCTAAACCTCAATGGGCAGCAGGTACCTTTGCCTGAACACGACATATCAATGCAACTATTCTGCTTCCCAGCTTGTTTGGAAGTAGCCTGGAAATCTCAGCACAGGAGTTCCTTGTGTCTGGCCAACATCACCTAGAGCAGAGCAGAGGCTGGAGCCAAAATCCCAGGAGTTCCACCCAGTCCCTTAACCACAAGGCCAGCTCTCCTCACGTCATCCCTCTCCCATCTGGGGGGTCAGGATGAATGAACAGTGCTTTTTCAAACACCACAGAGGGTGTTTGATGTGGTAGGGCCTGAATTGACTCTTTCAAAGTCCCTGAACATCTTCCATCCTCATACAAAAACAAAAATCTTCAGATTTTTTGTTTTAAATTCAGATCTAGTTACTGCTGAGCTCTGGAAGCAGCATGCACACACAGAAAGCTTTATGCCTCCCTGACTGGTGTCAGGCAGAACGTAAATTATTTATGAAAGCACTCCATGCAATATTTTATTTTGGATTTAAAGGGGCAGGAGTGACAGGAAGGATTGTTAAAATGCATTCAAATCTGAGTGTGAGTTTTGTTCAGGAACCACTCCTTGCTAAGACTGGTTGAACAGAAGCATAAATATGATCTCATCTGTATTTACATGAATAATCCCATTCAATTACGTGGAGTTGCTCCTAATTGTCACAGATTTATAGGGGATAAGATTCAGGATTTGCCAAAAAACGTCTCTGGTGCCAGTGCTTTGGGGCTGAGTGGGTGTTTGCAAATACAAACCCACTTTTCCTCCTGCTGTCTGATCCACTTGTAGCTTTTCATTTTCCATGCACAAAGTTCCTCAATCCATTGCTTAAATTAGCAGTAGCCAGACAACCCTGAGCAGCCTTTGCTGCATGAAACAAAATTACTTGAAGTGCTGTGCTGCTGCAGAAGGACTGAGATCCCAAATAATGGAGTAAAGCTGCCAGTAATATCCCAAAGTTTGCTGGGTGTCATATACAATCAAATATTTTTAAGTGATTGTGGCTTAGGACAAAGCCTATCACCTTAACCATCACAGAAGGTTTAACTTCAAAAAGCACACTGAAGACAGGATTTTGGAAAGGACAGAGCAGAAGTCATTCCTTGAGATGAAGGCCTCTACCTGTCTGGTGCTTGCATAGACAGTAAGTCAGGCTGGAATTTCAGAGAGAAGTTAAATCATAAAACACCCCAATAACTTTTTAACATCAGGGTCAGGCCACTGAAGCCAAGGCTGAGCCTCACAAGATGTGAAGTTGTGCATCAGCTTGCCCAGACACTCCAGGAAACACTCCAGGGAACAGACTCCAGTTTGCCTCTCTCCCCATTGCCATGATAAATCTCTATCTCAAATCTGGGTTTAGATCCTTAAACCATGTGCTTTTTCAAGGTTTTCCCCACATCCATGGTTAAGCAGCAGGACTGTGCTCACACTGAGAACAGTTAGAGCTGCCCTCAGTCCTCACGAGATTGTTGAGTCTTCAATAACATCTTCCTGACATTGTCCTAACCCAAAAATACCAGTAAAAAGTAAGGAAAACAAAGAAGTTGGACTGTCATTGTACATCCTGCTACACATGGCAGGCTTTACACTCCCACAGCAGCTGTGCAAGTGATACACAGCCTGGAGATGCACTGAAAGGGTTTCACGTGGTCCCAGACTCTGGGGCTCCAAGGCTGGTAACACCTGGACAAAGGCTCCTGGGTTGGTATCACCTGCAACATTTGGACTGGCCCCAACTTTGAGTCTTAAAACCCAGAGACTGTGACGTTCCACCTTGTTCAGATGCATGAGTTTGTTTCCTGCAACACAATATATAATAATTCAAGTGTCCTGGAGAAAACCTGAGACACTGGCATCTTCTTTTGGTCATGAGCACCAGCATCAGCAAACTCTGTGCTAAAAAGAGCTCCTGCCCTTGACTTGGATTTGACTTCTCTTTCAGAATGAGCAGTCAAACCACTGTGCAGAGCTTGCAATGTACCCAGCACAGTGGGTAAACTTTTTCATTACAAAGCTTCTCCAATCTCATATGGAAAAGCAGCTCCATATTTCTCAAGCTACTTTGATAATTGAGTTGGTGCTGAGTTTTCCCGAGTCCAGAGGATGCACACAAGTGCAGGCTCTACTTCACAGCAGATAAATGAACTGGCTTGGCAGGGTCCCTTTCACCCCTACAACAGGATGAGTTGCCAGGGCTGGGGTGTCTATCCATGATGGACAGTACATCTGGGTGTTGAGGACAGCCCATTTACTTCTTTGTGTCCACCTCCACTGTCAACCACTGGTGACTCTTCAGTGTCATCATCTACATGCTAGAGCTGAATGAGGAAACCCTTTATTCCCCCTCAAGAAAGGCGGCAATAAACTTTTATTAACTTATATTTTGAACTTCCACGCTTCATATCCTTTAGTGTCCACTGTGATAACTAAACTGAGACTCCTACACTCAGAGGCCCAGAGCCTACTTTCTTTTGTCTTGTGTAGTCATGAAAACATTTACACTTTTGATAATTTAGGGCCATTCATTCCAGCAAGGAGGATGTGGCATTTTGTGCCAAATCAGCCCCAGGATGTGCAGGCAGGGCATTCAGCTCTTCTTTCTCTACTACTTACCCACAGACCAAACAGCAGATTTGGCCCTGCTGGGAGAAAGATGAAAATTCTACTGTAAAAGCAATTTATTTTGTAACTCAAGCACAGCTATAGCTGTAGAATTGCGATATCAATCCAGTATGAAATAATACTTTAATTTAAAAAATCACTAGCATTTAAAATAAGATTCCTCCAGTCGATGTGCATAGATCCTTCTTCCCCATTTCTTAGTTTATTTAGGTAGGAGGGTGTTTATTGCTGCTGCTGCTCAGATCCTGAATATGGAGTTTCTGACAAGCTTGCTCCTCTCCCTTTTTTTGAGCAGCATAACGAATATGCCACCATCTTGGCAATAAGGCTACAAGATTTCATGTCAGCATAAAAACAAAAAAAGGAAAAGTAGAGATAAACTTTCCTGTAACATTTCAGCCGCTGTTACCATAGTAATAATTCATTTCACAAAGCCAGCAAACATCATTTCAAGGATTTCTCCAAGTGCCCGTGGAAGAAGTAGCAGCCATCAATAACCTCCTTCTCTAAAGCTCCCTAAAATTGTCACAGACCTTTCTCTTATGTTATTTGCTGAAAGCAGGAACAAAACAATGAAGACCAGAAATAACATCACTGTTGAGATGGATAGATGTGAGGAGAAGTAGACATGAAAAACAAAAGTGCTGCCTCTTTGTGTACCCAAGGCCTAAGTTTCCCAAACAGTCATTGACGACAACTGTCAGCTGGAGATGAGTCGGTGCCCAAGCATCCAGGATCCTAAATAGGAAGAACTTTATATACCAAAGCCAATTCTTTTAATTGTCTGGAGGGTGTCACCCATGGGGCGGTATTTTGTAAAACAAATCAATGCTCTAAAATAGTGTTTTCCACTGCTGGAAGTTTCTGGGAGGGTTTTGGGGCACGTTGCAAAGAGCACAGGGCAGAGGAGATCTGCCCCTGATCTTGTTTTCCAGTGCTGTAGAGGTGCAGATGTAATTGCAAATAGAATCATAGTCCTGGTGGCAGGACTGAGATCAAGTTATGCCATTTCACCTGCAGACACAGAAAGCTGAATCATCTACCCAGTGGGGGTTTTTTTTCCTAAATTCACTGGAATTGCAGTGAGAAACAATGGGGTGGGCAGCATTAGGATCGGCAGCATTAGGATCTGCAGCACCTAACAGCACTTGGGGAATACACAGGAAAAATTCCTTCCCAGTTTGAAAGTGGTGATTGCTTTAACTTTGTATGTCTGCAAGAATGACCACAGTTTCCCCATTGGGCTCTCCAGCACACCAGGAAGCATCACTGAAGTCCCAGCACCTCAGTCTGGGTTTCTCAAACCCCTGTAACTCAGTTTCTGTAAATGTCTCCCGTGACAAAGAATTACAAATGGGAGTTCTACCTACTCAGTTTAAAAAAATGTACATAAATACACACTCAAATATTGGCTTTGTAATGCTCAGAAAAGTTATTTTCCCACAGAAGTTTACTTCTTGCAAGTTCCAGGGCAGAGATAATGTAGGGTTAAGTACATTCCTAATACATTCCTCAAATATACTCTCATTTTTCTCTAATGTTCAAACACCACCAGCACAACAGATCCTGTACTATAGCTGAAGTATATAGCAACCAGCAAGACACAAATAATAAACAGAAATATTCAGCAAAGCTCTGACCTTACAAGAACTTAAACATGCTTAAGGAAAAACACTGCTGTATCCAAACCACGCTCAGAACCAATATCCTCCTGACCTCTTTGTCAGAAAGTATTTCTTTTAGCACTCCTGATATCTCTGGAGTTTGTGTTCTGGAACTTGCAGCATTAGTCATTTCCCTACATCATTAGAGGCAGAGCTTGCAGTGAGCTGTCTCAGTGATCATCATCTGCCCGTCCAAGTCTCCTTTTGCATCACTTCAGGCTCACCCTTGTGACCGTGTGGGAGTGCGGCGGCTCGCAGCCGCCGGGATGCGGCGCACGCACGGGGTCAGCAGCGCGAGCTCGTGGCTAATCCCACCATATGTGCCTGGAGATACCTGCTGGGAATGAGCAATCCCGGAAACAGAACGCACAATTTGCCCTCCTGTTGCATGTCAGCCTCTGCTGAAAATCTATAATTAAACTGATGCAACGATAACGAAGAGGAGATTTACAAAGCAGATTCAGGAGATGCAGAGGCATAAAGATGTGCTTAATTGTATGAGTTTTCCCACTGGGTGTTACAAAGCAGCTTCCACTGGCTCTGTCTAAATCAGCAGAGCTGAGGAGGCTTCCAAATTGCACAGTGGGGCCTCCTGGCCACAATCCAGTGTCATAGTGTGGGACCAGGCTCTGCTGCCTCCCTGCCCTCTGCTGTGCTTGGCCCAGAAAGGAAAAACAGGCTCCTGTGAGCCAGTGCAGACAAAATAAACCCTGAGTCTGACCATCATTTTTTCTGTAGGATCAGGGGTTTACTGTTTTCTCTGTCTTCACATGGTGAAAAACTGAGCATTTCATAGGGGCATGAAAACAGTGAAACAAATAAACAAAATAGACAATTCTGTTTTACTTAGAATAAGTATCTGTGCAATTGATACTAAAATGGGGGGATTTTGCATCTGGGCAGGTTTTATATTTTCACAAGAGTGCATTGACCTAACTTCTAAAAGGAAGCATGATTTCAAAGCAGGAAACAAAATATTTAACATAAAACAAAATTACTCAGTTCTCAGGCAGCAGAAGCAGGTAGAAGACTGAAATTGCTTCAAACAGGTCTATATTCAACCCAAAACTTCATTTTTCTGTAGAACAACTTTTAAGCAAAAATAATTATTGCCCAGATTATTAAACTCTTACAAAAGTCTCTAAAACTACAAGCATAGAATGCAACAGCCAGGCTGTGCCGCTGCAGGCTGGAACAGAATCATGATCTCTGCAGGAAAAGAGGAAACATAAAATCCATTCCATCCAGTGGATCACACACACACACAGAGCACTAAGTCAAGTGCAGATCAATGATTCCCAAGTGTTTCAGTGTCCATGTAACATTAATATCGTGAGATATCACTGATTTTGTGTTACTTTAAAGATATCATATTAGACAGCAAGAAAAAATATTTGTAAACTTCAAGGCAGCTTGTATGCAGTGCTATTCAGTCAAAAGATCTTTTTCCATGTCAATCACACAGCTTCAGGATAAGGAATAAGAAAGTGGTTTAGATATTCATTAATTAGTGCTTAGCTTTATTTGAAAAATGCATCCTTCACAATGTGTCATGTTAATATGCCGTAGCATTTTGAACATTATTAGTTTTATGCTTATTAGGCATATCCTGCTAGAAGAAAGCATTTTAAATTAGATTAAATCTTATACATGTTTAATGCGGTGTTCTCACAATTTAAAATGCTACTCTATTAAAATAGCAGAGAGAGAAATTGACTCACGGAGTAAGAATGTGAAAAGAATAGATCATGAGTGAAATGAATAATAGATTAACTGAATAATCATATTACTACCTATATGAAGAGTTTAAATCACAACAATCTAATGCTGTTACAGCAGAAAAAGGGAGAGCAGGCTTTCCAGGACTTAACCATGTTCATTATCTAATATGAAAGTAAGAGGCAAGTGCAATTAGCGTTAATGAGAGGCTGTTTCATTGCAGCTGATGGTGGGTATCAATCCCAAAGCAGATTGATAAGAACATTGTTCTGGAGATGTTCTTTCCAGCCTGTGGGAAGTCATTCCACCCTCACTCGTCCTTAAATAGCCCAGACTGCCCCTCATCAAGACTGAAAGACCAACCTCACCCACGTTCCTGCATCACCAGCAGATGTTCACTTCCAGGACCATCACCCCAGCAGAGCATCCACCAACCCGACAGCCCTGAAGGACTCATGGGAAAACAGCCTCTGGATAACTTCCAGTAACAAAGACAAATCATTAAGAAGCCAAACCAAAGGCTACCAACACTTGGAGTCAATGATCTCAGAGATATTTTCCAACCACAATGATTCTGTGAGAGCAGTGGAAAGATTCCCAAATATCTAAAATGGATCCAAATAAAATTGTAAGTCTCCATATACACCTCTACAATACAATTCTAAAGCACCCTATTATATATCTTTTATACATACATTTAATTTATTCACTTATATATGTGTGCATACCCAAAGCCAAGCCTGCAGCACTGGGTTAGAGATCACTGTGATCATTAGGTGAGAACAGACATCGATCAGGTCACAATAAAGCAGGGCTCTTCAGCCTATTATCCAAAACCAATACACCAGGGAGGTTCTTTTCCTTACTGTGCAGGATGCACAACTTTAAGGTGCTCAGCTGAGTTGGGGTCCCTTGCAAACTTCAATGGCCCTTATGGTGGATTAGTGGAGGATGCTGTATAGGAAAATGGGAATTACAGAATCCAAAACCAGGATTCCTCCACATGGAAGAAGTTTTGCTGTAACAACACAGCTCTGTGGACCAGTTGCAACCTGTTCATGATGCTCTCCATCCAGCCAGCTAACCTTCCCTTCCCTCCCTTCCCTGATGTCCCCTGCTCTGCCACCTCATCCCTTCTTTCTCAAAGAGCAGAGAACAATCGGGGCCACTGGGAAAATGGGATTCAAATACAAATTCCTACAAAAACCATGGAGAGCTGAACACGTGCAGAGGCACCCGCTGGCGCTTACGCCGCTCACCGCTGTGGCGTTACCAGCTCCTCAAACACAAAGCCTGCGGAACAGAGCTGATCGAAATGGCAACTGGCACACACGACACAGGAGCTGCCACGCAACAGTCTGCCTGTTAATGAGAAAGTAACATTTGTTACAAGTTTCTAAGCTTGACCTTGTCGGCATCAGATTGAAGGAAGAGGATACAAAACAGGAATAGCTGCTGGCGTTAGGAGCTGATTGTCAGCTGAATTCAGCGTCAGAAGGGCTTGCAGTCAATCTGCTCCGTGCTCACTGAGTGCTCTTGGTAGGACGTGTTTAGATGTCTAGGGACTCGTGTTTTGAGGGAGGAAAAAAGCAGGGAGAGATATTGCACAAATGCCAAATAGAACACATCATCACCATGGACAGTTAGGGCCAGATTCTACCTTCCCAGCTGCAGCTGTGGAGTAGGAAAGGGGGAGAGGAGAAGCTCAGTGGCAGCAGAACTTAATCAGGGACATTTGTCAAGTCTGGAGCTCCAAGAAATTTTCTGTGAAAGTCAGAGCTCTCCCAGGCATTGAAAATCACATTGTGAATGCTCTGTAAGCCTGAGCTGGCTGCTGTCAGCCTCTCAGATACAGCCTGGTTGTGCTTCAGGATCTCTTCTGGGTAGGTGTATAGCTCATGCAACTCAGCACAATGACCTCACATCTTGGGAGCTTCCAGATGTCCTCTGTCACATGAAAAATCACGATGCCCTCTCAAATCCCAGAAAATTTCTTCAAGAAAAGATACTTCTGGAGAGACTTGTGCAGGAAATCTTGATTGTGGTGTTCAATACAACCATGCTCAGCCACGAGATCACCCTTTAGGGTGCACAGCTGGGTGTGGTATGGGGGAAGTAAGGTTGTCTCTGTGTAAATCGGTTTTACTTGAAGAACCTTCCCAATGAGTCCTGGAGTGCAGGATCACTCACCAGACCCCTGTGCAAGGCCTGACATCTGTTGTGTAAGAGAAAAGTTTCCATCAGTTGAGTGTCAGTGATTCAGCTGTGACAAGGCGAGGTGACTCAGCAAGGCCCTGCTCAGGAATGCAAACTCCAGCTGCCGTGTCCTTGCAGAGCAGTGGGTGCCTTACAGCCTGCTGCACAGCTCACTGGACACCCATGCAATAAGAACACAATCATTCTGGCAGCTTGGGCTGACAGATATTGCCCAAAATGACTGCCACAACAGGAGCAAATTATTTCATAGCAGTTGGTGCAGCAGTGGCTTTGGATGCAGGTCTATGAGCAAGTGTTGGTTTTAT
Source organism: Aleadryas rufinucha (assembly GCA_013397815.1). NCBI lineage: Eukaryota > Metazoa > Chordata > Aves > Passeriformes > Aleadryas > Aleadryas rufinucha. Next base: position 35,865 of record VZTH01005065.1, read on the forward strand.
GCCAGCCCTCAGCATCTCACAGTAACAGGTCTCATAACTCAGCCCCTCAAACAAGAGGTTTTATCCCTGGGATAGTCTCTTCCACTTATAAAATTACCATTGCAGAAGTATATTCCTACTGTCAGGAAACCTTGTTCAGTGCAGCCTGCTAAAAAGGATTATAACCAAATCCTATTTTCCAACAGTGTAGCTGTGGGAAAGTAAAAATGCAAGCAAGGAGGAATATCTTTTGTTATTCCAAGTTCATCATTTGATGTATGTAGAAAAAACCCATAGCTGTGGCCTGAAGAACCTGAGTGGGTACTTCTTCAGGGCTGAAAGGAAAACAACAAACTGGCAACAAAATTCCTTGGAGCCCAACTTCACTGCACTAAGAAAAGGATAGAACAGAAAACAGTCCAAAGGTTCTGGACCTCAAAAACGTAGGACATGATTTTCCAAGTGCTATTCAAACATACAGGTAAGACTGTTGCTGATTTGGATATTGCAGTTTAATATCATACTATGCAAAAAGTGACCAAAAAAAGATATTAAAAAATGAGGACAAAAGAGAAAGGAGAAGGGTAAATGTGACATACACAATTTTATAGCTGAGGCCCCAAAAGAACTTTTGCCCAAAAACTAAAAAACGTAAAATGCCCAAAAACTGACTGAAAAAGTAGACAGGATGAGACTGGGGAGTTCTTGGGGAAAAATCATGAGATGGACAAGAGACATAATACCACAATTAAAAAAAAACCCAACTTTGGCTAAAAGCAAATTCTCATTTGATGAAAAGTAAAGGAGGCAATTAGGAACAAAAAGCCAATATAAAATGATTGAGAAGGAGGAAATCAATAGGAATTGCTGTAAACAATATTAGAAAAGATGAAATATTTATTAGGAAAACTAAAAATGACAGAGGAAAAAGTCATCTCGGGCCTGGCCAAGGACAGAATTTACCCAGAGTGAAGGAACTTCAGCAGCACAGCAGCTACACAGCCAGAAAAGTTTTCAGTAAAATGCAGAAGAGGTAAAATGTCCAATACATACTTCTATTCCATATATGAAAAGGGCAGTAAGAAAATTAATTGTTTTCCAATCCTTGAGTAACTAAAGAGGATATTAAAGGTTTAGGGATAAACATTTTAAGCCAGTTAAGGAGAGTCTGCACAGAGGAGCTGGAGCAGAGTTAGACGAGATCTTTTTAAATTTTAATAAACCTTGATGTCTCAGTGAAATTCATTCATATTCACCAGGTTCATTTAAAGCCAGATTTGTGGTTGTGTGTCTAGGAACAAGAAGTGTACTTAGGCACAGCTACAGAATAAGGGACTGCAACCTAGAAAATGACCCTTAGATGTTTGAACAAGTGACAAAGAGGGAGGTAAATATATTTCCATTTGCAGCACTTGTGGGACTGATGATGAATATCCTATAATCCCCCAGTACCTCAATTTTAAAAGATAACACTGAAAACCAGCAAAGGTGCAAACCAGAGGATAAGAGAACATGCCTGGTTTTGTAAGACTTAGAGCCCAAAACAAGACCAAGAGCTGCCTGGTTTGCAGTGTGTGGAGACCTCGGAGAAGGATAGGCAGAAGGGGAACAGTTGTTAATAAAAGGTTCCTTCATCTGATGAGACAAGACAAATTCAAAACAGTACCACTGTTATAAAGAATGATTAAATGCTTGAGCAAATACCAGGGAAACAGCAGATTGTTTCAGGGTGATAGAATCTCCTCCCCTCCCTTCCCTTCTCCCTCCTGTGATGGAGACCTGCTGAAGACACCAAGTGTCAGCCAAAGAGCAGCACAAATCCTGCAGCTCAGCACAGCTGCTCCCTGCCCCATGGGTGGCTGAGGAGGAGACAAGACCTGCATGGCTGAAATGAAATGGGCTCCTGGCTGACTGATGTAAACATTGCCTGAGTATGGCACAGCCTTTGGGCAGCCCTTTTCTCATTCTACAGGGCCTCATTTGAACTGTTAAGAAAATTTTGTCAAGGGCAGCACCGAGGTACAACAAAGCCCACCAGTACCTTTGTATTTGCAATCAACAACGTATTCTAAACAAAGTAGAGCCTGGAGACTCCCTGAGCCCTTTGCCTTTTGGTTTTGTGTTTGCAGAGCAGGGAATCCTGGCCCCTTACAGTGCCATTGCTACCACAAGTGCCCCCCAAAAACAACTAAAGGGAGGAGAATTACAGATCTTCCTTAAAAGATGATGAGCCATAAGACAGTTTGTGCATCTCTGTCAAACTCAGCCCAATAAAGCAGCTGGAGGCAGATGATTTGAATACAGGAAAACAAATCAAAATGGATCCCAGCCACAGAAATACCAATTTTCTATCTCCTGAACAATAACTCAGCAGAGCAGGACACAAACAACCCTTCCCCGAGTGCTAGCACAGCAGTGTGCTGCTCATTTATTCATTTCCTGACGCCAGGGCCTCAGTCCTTGTGTAGGTCTCTGCCTCCAGAGGCACCTCTCTGCTTCCCACCATCGCTGGGCCATAAGATTGGAGCTTTCTTACAGCTGTGCCATGTGGAAACAACTGCGTTAAGTCTAGCACTGCTTTCTGCAAGGCACAGGCAATAAAAAGCCACCTGAGTTGCACAAGCTTGACAACGTGTGGAATTGGTTAGAGGAAGGCAAAGGACCCAAATCATTTGCCCTCATAAATGGGAGAACACGTGGGCTTCGCTGGCTTCCCTGAGTTGGTACTCAGCGCTCGGTTCTGCGGGGCGGATGCGCAGCCCGAGGACGTAACGGCTGAGCCCAGGTAGCACCGCTGAGCCCCGGGGCTGCCTGCAATGAAACAATGAAAAGCAAGGAGAAAGCACGTCCTCTGTGCATCGAAAATGATATTTCACATTTCATTATGTGCAGCAAAACTTCCTCACGTCCTGACAAATCTGCAGGGCATTTCTTTGTGCGCTTGGCAGGGCCGTGCTGCGCTAACGCTGATGCAATTACCCTCGCGTGGGCATCTCCCCAACACGCTCGGTCCGAGGATGAAAGACATGTCAGCTTTCAAATGTTCTACCTTGTAAAATTAAAGTTATTAGAAAATGTAATCACCCTCCATCTAGTCTGAGTCTAGTGGATATATTTACGCTCCCGAGAGGGGTTAAAACAACATTTTTAGCAGCTGCCTTGAAACGCAAATCAAATCTTTGTGAGATGCTACATTGATTTGCATATTATTAAGCATGATCCTTCCCCTCCACCACAGTTTTTCTTCCCTGTTTTGCTCCTGAGTGAAGGTTGCCACTCTCTGCACGTGTGCCACTGTCCCCCGTGGCTGCCTTTGCCGGCAGCGACGGCGGTGCCATGCTAATGAGTCCCAGGGAGACCCGGGGAGCTGGAGCTGCAGGCTGAGCTTCAGCAGAGAGGGAAAGCATGAAAATGCTCCTGGCAACTTTTGGATCTGCTAGAATTTAGTCAGTTGGAGAGTGTTTACACAGTGTTAGCATTGAACCGGGCAATTTCTGGCCCCAACGCGTTGGGCTTTTGTTTAATCAGCTCTGCAGCACGCAGAGTCTGACAAGGCAACGCAGCAGGCCAGGCTTCAGGCGTTTGCTAAGTAGGGCACTGGGCACTTTGTCTGCCTCCTCCTCCTCCTCCCTCCCACCCTTTTGCCATGAAATTCTGCAGTGTTTACACGTAAGACTCAGATGGGTCTGAATAACACCCAGCACAGGCCTTGGATGTCAGACTGGAGCTCAGGGGTGGGCTGTCGGACACAGCACTCGCCCTTCGGATGAGAGGCTCCGGCAAGGACCTGTGACAGCAAAGGGCTCCAGCTACAAGCCAGGGGCATTTTCTCCTCCTGCCAGGAGACTGAGAGCACTGAAGGGAGAACACGAAGGGCTGACAGGCTGCACACAGGCTGCTAACAATGCAGCAGCGTGTGGATGAAGTGAAGGCTCCCACCTGAGCAGGGGGCACGTGGCCGCGCCTGGAGAGCTGTGCAGAGCCAGCCCACACAACGCAGTGTCACAGCCCGGGTACAGGGTCACACTTCTGGGACAGGTAAGGGCTTCGTGGGAGCAAGAGGAGCTGTGATGCATATCAAAAGCCGAATTACAGTCTCATCTGGGGTGAAATCCAAAATAATTCCCCGGCACACAGACCACTGTGCTACTCCAGTCTGTGGAACGTTTCTATTACCGTATTGAGTTTTCCTGCTGTAACCGTAGCAGAGGTCCCAGCTGTGATGCAGGTCCCAATTTTCTAGCACAAAAAGTCATGCAGCAATTGAAGACTTCTTCTCCTGAGCACAAATCTGGCCCCACACACTGGGCTACCCACCCAACATGACCCCTCTCACACCCTGATACCCTTCCACAGGAGAGGGAGCCCTGTGCCTTAGCTGAAATGCCTGTTGATGCCATTTACCTACCTTACAAAGCTGCTGTAAAGCTTGTTTAACATTTGTACTGCAAAAGGCTTCAGGACTGTCAGATGCCAGGCACTAGAGACGTGTTCCTGTCACAGACAGGATGGCTTTGCTTTGGCAAGTGGTGCTGCTGCAGCTGAACATTGACTAGTACAGTTTTATTGCAAGTAGCAACAGTGATAAACTCAGTTTATATGCACATATGACAGGACTATAAACTCAATTTTTCTTTGCTGCTTGCACGTTGGTGCCTCATCCTTTTTTACATCTACAAGTACTTTTATGATATGGGCTCCTAAATAATGGCTTTCAGCCCCTGTGCTCCCTGGCATGAAGCCTCTTGCCTGGGAATGGTGTATAGCTGAACCTTCTGCTGCCTGTAAGTCTCAAGACTGTAATGGTGACAAAAGTTAAAAGCTGCTTAACGGAGACTGGAAAGTCACAAAATTGATTCAGAGCTGGAAAATTGTCCAGTTCATCCCCTCCAATGCTGCAAAGGATGGTATCTGATATTGAAAAGCACCTCTAGATGCCATTTAAGTTCCCAGTATAAACCTCCATGGAAATAATCCCTCAGAGCACAGAAGTGGAGACTCCACGCAGATTTCTCTTTATTTTTCCATCAAACTAGCAAAGGGGAGCACTTTTCAGCAGGAGTCCCTTCTGTGCCACCACATTACATTTTACCTGATAAAAGCAGGTGCTAGCAGAGGCTCAAACCTGGAATCTCTCTAAAGTCTGACATGCTAACACTTCAAACAAAAAACCAGCCTAAAAACACGGAGATGGATTCTGGTGAATCATCCATCCGTACACAGCACTGACGTGTAAAGCCGAACTTTTTTCATGTTGGAGGTTTTTAATCATCCTTTTCCCTATCAGTCTTTTGAGGGAAAAAGATGAGGAGCCGAGGGAGAGAGGTGTGATTCATTTTTACTGGAGTGAACCAATAAAGCTCTTGTAAAGTGTGGTCACCCTGGTGCTCCGTTCAATAACAGCAATAACATCTAACCTGCTGCTACTGCTGCCGTGCTCTTACCCTTCACATGCTAAGCTTCTCATTTCTAATCACAGGCTCCTACTGCATTTATAAGGACATGGAAATTGTATTATTTCTTTTCTGTCTTTTTTTTTTTTCAATAATTTGCTATGATGAAGTGAAAAGCGTTCAGTGAGTCACTGATGGATCATCGTCTCTTCCATATGCACTAGGAAGCTGCCACTGGGAGATGTACCCCTGCAGGAACAGCAGTCTGTCAGTTCTGCTCTGGAAAGCCCATTGCACCATTCTCTTTTTCCTATCAGCTTCTCATTTGCAGTGCACAAGAAGGAAGCCTTCTAACCACACAATCCCTAGGTAAGTCAGCAGTGATGTTGCTTCAGAGCTGCAGGTTCTGAACAGGGGTGATCAATAACTGCCCTTCACCAGGCTCCATCCTGCCTTGCCTGCACCTGAGCCCTCAACCTGGCCCAGCTGCCAAACAAAAGGCAAATAAATTAAGGGATCTGACCGTGGGCTTGCTGCAGGGCAGCCCTTTCCAGCAGGGATCCCTGGGGGAGTGGAAAGCCTCTCCCCACCACAGCCAGGCTCCTACAGACCACTTTCACCACGGGGTTCAGCCACATCTCGCCCCAAATAGCCGACAGGGTCAAAATGTAGGCTCAGAGTGTTTTAAATGGCTGCATCTGTTCCACCTACACACATCACAACTGGGAACTGGCCCTAGCAAACCCAAATCACTGCAGATCACCACCAGCAAGTGGCTGTTCAGCTTTGTTACTCTTGCTGGAAACCACAGACACACCAAGTCCAATCTCAGCAGCATCACTGAAAGCAGGAAAAGCCCAGAAAACTGAGAACCCACTGCTGGAAACTGGTGTTACCCTTTCTCTTTGCCCTCCTCTCCAGTATTTCAGGCAGAGACATCACTTCTGTTTCCAGAGCTGTTTGTCAAAGGGTCTGAAGTATTTCTGTGGCTCACACAGGCGCTCCAAGGTACAACATTGCTCCTCTGCAAAATCCCTTTCTCAGCAATGCTCGAGCTCACAGTCTGACATCACACACTTTCTCAAAAGCCTTGTGCAAAAGTATTAATCCTCGAGCTCATTCACTTTGAGCAAGTGCCTGGAGGAAAGGCAGTGATTATGGGAGGGGAAGCAGAGTCCCATGTTTAGAAAGCAGTTGTTTTCCAAGCCATGGGGCATCAAACAACCATTCTCTATTTCGAGGCCACTGCACTTTTTCTTTGGGTTCCTCATACAACTTTACATTGTTGTCTTTTCTATTTCTTTTTTAAATTCTCTAGAAACGAATATTTCTAGCATGAACAAAATCTCAGTACTTTGAAAATTTTCAATTGTGTCTTGTTTTATGAGAGTTAAACGCCGACAATAACACGATCTGATTTCTGGTAATAAATACTAACTTTGGAAAGTTAATTATCATGGCTTTTTATCAGTATCTACTTGGTTTCTGTTGAATCAGCCCCATTGGTTTACAAGCCTGAAAACTCAGCAGATCACATTCTCCTTTGGTAAAACCAAGGATCCTCAAAGTAAAAACACCCCCAGCTCCCTCAGCTGCTGGATTTACCCTCCAGACCCTTCACCAGCTTCATTGCCCTTCTCTGGGCTTGCTCCAACACCTCTGTGAAGGTGAAGTTCACCTTTCCCAAAGTGAGGGAGCTGGAACTGGACACAGCTCTCAAGGTGAGACCTCACCAGTCCGGGGGGACAAGAGTTAACTTCGAGGGATTCTCCATGAAGACAACAGAAAAGCATCTTTCTTATTGCTGTTAGTTTACATTTATACTGCACTTCTTCTTCTGTTTAATCTCAACTTATCAATTTCTTGCATAAGTGATATTTACGCATTTTTCACCAGCTCTAGTCCTGCCTATCCTGTTATCAATTCTACACAATGCTGGAGAGATTTCCTCCCCACTGCCAGCACAACCTGTCCCCTCCAATTAATGTCAGTCAAATGCAGCGAAAAACTTTGTGATACTGAGACTATATTAAGACAAATGTACATCTGCTTAGAAAGACAGATTTTCTTTCTGCAGGAAAAGCTGCCATTTCAAAATCTGGTTTTATTCTGAATTGGAATATAAAATCAAAATTTTAGTTTACCTGCAGAATGAGAATTCTGATAAAATAATTCGTTACCAACTACAAATATTTCAAAAGTGACATAACTTTATAAGATAACAATACTGTTCAAATGATATATGATGTTATTTAAAATATAAATTGGGATAGAAATGCATGAAAACAAGAAAATAAAAAATTGCTTTATATTTATTCTGGTTTTTTCCTTATCAGACTTCTTGGTCAAATGTCAACATGTTCTGACTAATATTTAATGCTGATCCCCACCCTTCAAGCTTTATTTTGTAGTGGAAAAACTGTTCCATTAAACATTTCCAACTGGCTTTAGTTTGGGTATCCTCCTACCAGGTCCCCACTCTCCCTATTACAACTTCTAAGAAAGAAACTGTATTTCATATCTTTCAGAAATAATTATGATAACTAAAGATTTAAATTAAAAAAATGAAGAAAATAATTTGATTCTAGTTATGGCCAGTGTGAGTTAGATCCTGGCTCTTTGGAAAACCAGGAACTAATAATCACCTGAATATCTCCAGGATTTTTTCCTTATGTGAAGAATAGCTGAGCCTTGCTCAGTTGTTTCTGAATCTGCTTGATGAGATTTTTCTCACCAGTGGGCAGTTTCTTCGCTACTAAAAGGCCCACTGACCACTGGGATAAGAATTCCTGCTTTTAATTTCATCTCCTCTGAAATGCTCACGAGTTTCAAAAGAGTAATTAAGCTGCCATGTCTATCAGAAGGCAGAAACAACTCAAATACTTCATTTGGCAGAACTAGAGAGGAGCAGTTAAAATTCTACTTAAACAGTACATAAAATGTGTGTTTCACAGATTTGTGAGAAAGCAGTCACTACAGAGTCTAAGCACTTTCATTTGTCTATAATTTAAATAGAAACTGTAACAAAAGCAGTTTAGATATAAAATAAGCATTTTCATTCACTTATAGTCCCCTAAAACATCCATAAAGGTCCATTGGATGGATGTGTGACATGTCGTGGCACCTGTAGCATCTCTTAGTGACTCATTAACCCCCAGGAACTCCTGTGAAAAATGGTAATTTAAAAACTGATGAAAGGATCTTCAGGTAAACTTTTTGACTTCTTCCGTATGAGGTTTGATTCCACTGATCAGGAAATAATTTGGTCCTTCAAGGTTTGAACTGACAACTAATGGTGGCCTAAGGAATAGGCATTTTTTCCATCATAAGAAATGTCTCGTGTTTTAGTCTTCTAAAGAGCAAGAAATTGCACACATCACACCCTGTATCACCCATTTTCCTAATCACCAATAACTTGCATGAGAAACAGAGTAGTCATTAATATTTCATCCACTGCATATTGCTTTCTGGATTTTTTACCAACTTTCTAGCACACAAAAATCCAGGTGAATGAATTCCTGTCCCTTGAGATTTATTCCTTCACTAAGAAATTAAAGCGCTGTAATTAGAGAAAGTGAGAACGCTTTTAAAAAATGGTTAATTGAAAAGCTCCTTACCACCACGAGGAGCTGCCTAATTAAAATATTATCATGCACGGGGCTGAGGAAATCAGTTCATGCTGGCCTATGAAGGCACTTTCAGCTTTGATAGCTATTCCTGCTGAGAGGAAGGAAGAGGCTGCCACTATTATCAGTGTGACACGAGACACACAAATCTCTTCCTGAGAGCAGTGAGCATGGGGAAGTCCTTTTCTCTCACACAGATTCCTACCCAGATATGCCCAGCTGGTATTTACATTGCATCCATATTCTCTCAATAGCTCCCCTCATCTGCTAAGCAAATAATTTAAGGTATTATTCTCAATAATACATTTCTTAAGGGCCCTGCAAAGATCCCGTTACTCAGTAATGGGAAATCCAATCAAGAGGCTACTTCAGAAATGTTTGCAAACCATGCAAATTTTTGGTACCAGGGGACACACATCCTACTGGTGTTATCAAGGAGTGGGTTGTGGTTTTTTCCTTCTAAAAATCAGAACAAACACAGGAGTAATTCAGAGCTCAGAATCAGAGCTGAAACTCTTTTCCTGTCTTTAAAATTTTCATGCCTTGCTTAGATTTTTAAAGCTCCTGTTTCAGAAAGAAGCCTTTTAAGTACCTGCCATTCAATTTAAACTACCTACAGAAGCTTCTGTTGGGAGGATATAAATATCACTTTATGGATAATTTGTTCCTTTTTCCCCCCTCCTCTTATTTAAGCCAGATGTTACCTCTATGTAGAGCAAGAAGTGCTCCACAGCTGGTTAACTAGAAGGTATATTGATTCATAAGTGTATATCAGAGCAGAAAATTACTGGAATTTTCATCCAGATACTGTATCTGTCACATAATAATCTGTCTTCAAGCCCACCTGTTCTTCCCTCCCAAACCTGAGCAAGATTTTCAGGTATAACCGTGGCTGATGTACTCAGCAAACTTCTCTTCCACCACCAAAACTACCTAGAATTCTTGATGAGCATTTCAAACTATAGCAGAAAAAGAAAAGTGGTATCTGTATAACCCACAAGGAAAGTTCAGCTGTTAAAAAAAAACCCCAACTAAACAAACCATTAGAATTATTAAAAATGTGTGAGGTGTTCAGAGGCAGCCAGTTAAGTGTCACCATCAGAGGAATCACAAGCAAAGAAGCTGTCAGCAAGTCAGCTTGTAATGGAACATGAGAAATGCTACAGCAGTCATGCTTCAATTTGTTCTACAGGTTAATTTTTTTATATGCATCTGCCCTATTCCACAATTCTGTGCAGCCTCCTGTGATCTTCTCTGTTGTCAATTCATGCCTGTTCTTACAGGCACCCTGACTCTGAAGAAAAGCTCTGCCACAGCTTTCTGTCTTTGGTTTCTAGATTTTTACAGTCAGAATTAGCAGGTTAGTTCCACTGCCTGAATCACACCTCCAAAATCACAGCTTTCAGCAGTTGTGCTGCACAGCCACAGAGCTCTGGGCAGGGGCTGAGCTTGGTGCAGGGGAGCCCTGAGTGCTTCCAGCCACAGCCAGGCTCTCTCTGCTCCTGCTGACATCAACAAACGCGTTTGACTCAACAAACCCTCACTTTGCTTTGGTTATTCAGTGAGTTTTCCCAAGCTTGGTCCCATCAATAAACTTGCAATTCCTTGAGCATCTCAGTTCTGAACTCTTCCACTGATTTGTTGAAGATGGTAAAAAGCCAAGAGGAAAAGAACCAGGCAAAAAGCAGTGCAGAAGAAGACACACACAGACCACACGACTACACTTAAACTACAAAACATTTCTTTTGCATAGGGTAAATAGAAAAAGAAACAAAATACCTTGCTTAAAGGAGAAAAGGAGAATACTTCTGCAGCTGAATAATGCATGAAAAACCCCTAGGACTTCATCTCATCATGGATCTTGGGAAATAAGATCAGACTGGAAAGAAAAAAAAGAAGATTTTGTGGTGCAACGCAGCCGAGACTCATCCACGGAGGGGCTCCTAAAAGAATAACCGGATCCCTCAGCTGGCCTTGGCCTTCCAGTGCAAACAGAGGCACCACGTGTAAAGCTCCACTGCTCTGAACCCCAGACTCAGGTGGCATCTTTCACACCAAGGATCACCAGTCCTTCATCACCCGGAGATTGCAATTCTCCCCCGGCGTGCTGGTGCACGGCGATGTGACAGAGGGACAGCACTGACCCCCTGCTCTGAACTGAGACAAAATACTTTGTCTTGGTGCTGATGACTGCAGCCCTGCTGTGCAAACTGCTGTGGTGTCCACAGTATTCCTGCAGTAGCCAAGAAGTCAACATCTCAGCTGTTCCATGAATCTCTGCCAAGTACCTCATCCAACCTCCTATAGCAATTCATGAATATACAGCAGCCAAATCCTTTTCACTTTGACATCATGAGGCAACAGCAAAGGAAAACAAGGCTCTTGTCATGAGGCTCTTCATGGAAAAATAGAACAAAACCAGAGATGTATATGGACAGGGTTGAAAACTCATGAAATTCGTGTTTCTATTGCAATTCATTGACTACTAAATGAAAAAGAAGTGAAGAAGTTGTCCCACTTCTGTTAAAGTGGAAATTAAAAATATTCCAGCGTGATGTGTGCAAAGACATATAGAAAAAGAATGATGTCAAAGTGAAGGCTTTAGACTGCATCTGCAGAAAACAGAATTAATTCCCTGCCCTGTAGAATACTACATTTATCACATTGGGTCTGATTCAGAAACCTTTGAAAATAGAAGGAGCCTACATATCTAGCAGGAAAGGAGGTAACTCTGGATTTTATCATCCCTCCTCTCTGTGCCCTCATGATACTTCTTTTATTAGGAGGAAATGAAAGCATTAAAATCTTGAAAAAATACAGTACAAATAAAATTACACTCCTTTTTTCTGAGTAATTCTAAATAAACAATGAGACCATTCTCATTGCTAATTGGTTTTAAAAAAATCTAATTACAATGGACTCTCACTAATTCACATAATGTTCAGGATAAGCATTACAAATTACTTGCTAATTTGCAGCATTCAGCAAGGAAACTCATAGAAAAAGATCATCAGAAAATGTGCTTCCTTCATTTAGATCGTCAACCCTAATTTACAGTTTCTTCAATTATTTACAGTGTGATAATACCTCCTATGATAAAAATGAATGTATTACATTGCATTCTGCAAGAATAATTAAATCTTAATTTTGTAAGAAATTTCTGCTGGAAAGGCACTGCTAAGAGGTAGAAGAAAAGGAATTTTGTGTCCATCAGAGTTTTTGGGTGGGTGTCGTGTAGCCCATCTTCAAATGGTGACTGGAAGAGCAGATTCAGACCCCAGCACAGCAGCCAGGTACCCAGGTGTCCTTATGCCAGAGGGGTCATTGGCCTCCTTGCACAGGCTTGTCTCCCCTGCTTGAACAAAGCAACAGAATGCAGCAAAAATTGTGAGAGTCAACAAAGAGGAATTTTAGGTCATAATGTGAATTTCAAATACATCTCTTATTTACCTTGAGGATTTTTGGTAAGTCTTTGTAAGTGGAATGTATTTGTGGATTCTCATCATCCAAGACACAGGCTGAAATCTGACTTGAATTTGGAAAATTTAATTATTGGGAAGTAAGAAAAGCCCAAGACTCCAGAGAGAGCTGTTAACTTACGAATCTACTCTGGCTGAGAGGCTGATGGGAATCTTTTTCTCTTTTTTTACTGTTCTTATACACAAAAAAAATCCCCAAATGCTTCTTGGAAAGACCCAGTAGAGACTGAAGTTGTTCATACTCAAGTTGCTTAGAAGCTTCATTCATTCAAAGAACTAATTATAAATGTATAGTTGAGACCATCAAGGCGAATTAAATCTGTGAAGGGTCATGGACAAATTCCCTTTGTACTATCCCCATAAAAACCTGCCAGAGAAAACCACAGATAAAGAAACAGCTGTTTCATCTTCAGTTACAGAAATTTATAATTATGTCAGCTCTTTCACCATTCTCACACTACTTCATTCTTATTTCATTGGAGACATTTCTTTTACAGCTAAATCCTTGCAACTCTAACCACTTGTTTACCTAGACAGAAATAAAACCAGCATTTTGAAATACCAAAAGAAAACATTTAGACTTTTCCCCTCATTTTGTCCAGAAAAATCAATTTCCAAATAACCCAGATCCTATATTTTTTAAGGAAACCAATATTGGTAGGTGAAATTTTACCCAAAATGTTTCTCAAGTTATTTTTCATTCACCCCCTGTACTACCATTGTGAGGCTGATGGAGATGGGAATGCCAGGCTCCTCTCGGCCACCACAGCAGCACAGTGATGGCACAACAACACAGACAGAAAATATGACCCAAGTCTGCTCTTTTACAAGGGTCAGGACATAAAAATTACAATTGTGCCAATGAGCAGAATTACATTGCCTCGTTTTCTCAAGCCTCGTTTTGCATTAAGTGATGACAACTTGAAAAATGCCCACAGCAAATGTCTCACTAAGCACATTTAACCAGTGAGCAACAGTGTGATGGCTCAGTTGGAAAAGACTTAACTAAAAGTTATGGCACAGCAGAATTGTTATTTGCTTCCCTGGAGTAAGAGCAGAGAACTTCAGATCTATAATATTGGAATAAAAATAATAGACCAGACAGAAGCACAGTTACTGCTGATTTACTGACAAAAATGGTGCCATAACAACAGGACTAGTTTTGTATTCCTGCCACTCTGATGCAGTCCAAGATACAGACAGTTATTTTGGAAGATGAGTGATTAGCCTCTAATTTCTATCAGTAAAAAATTGCATTAGTTCAATCCGAATATCAAAGCTTTCCTCTGAAATGAAATCCATACAACTTGCACCAAAACAACAAGAGAAAACCCTGTGCCACTGCTTTGGTGCAAATGTGTCTGGGCACAGAGTGCTGGAGGACTGTGCTGAACCAGAAACACTCAGCAGCCCCCGGGGAAAAATGGAAACACAGAAGTGGGGAGCATCAAGACAAGTGGCTGAGTCTCCTCACCGTCAAGAGCAGATCTGTCAAGGTAATGCAGTTTCTGCACAGTCCAGAGCAATTCCTAAAGGTTATCACTGCTGTCTCCTCTATGAGCTTCCTCCCTCACCAGCAGCTCTCCTCAGGACATGGTGTTACAGAGCCCTGGGACAAGGAATAAACCCAGCCCTGACGACCACAAATGCTGGTGGGGGATTCTGGAGAGGGGAAATGAATCAGAGTCGACAGAGTCAGAGAGAACTGATCCAATCAGGATTCAGCCTGGACCGTGGAACCAAACCCATTGTAAATTAGGAGGAAAGCAGGGACTGTCCTCCTTCATCCACAGCCAGAGCATCTGACTCCGGAGCTTTGGCAACGGGAGCAGCGCGGCCCTGGGGCAGCGTGAGCGCTAATGGGGGACGGAGGGCACTGCACCTGGGAGGGGACAGACACGGGGAGAGAAAAGTTTTTCTCCCTGCAGCTGGATTTTCCTTCTCCTGCCCCTTCCTGATTGGGTTTATTCATTTCTACCAACTGCAGACAGCAGCTGAGACAAAAGCTGGCATCACAGAATTGCAGCCCTGGCACGTAGCGATGACAGCAGCCTGATGGGTCACTCTAGAGATGCCACGCTCACAGAGGCACAAAGCAAAGGCACACATCTGCCCAAGAGTCTTCTACCTGTGGCTGCTTGCTTCTGGAAAAGAAGCCACAGCTGGGAAATTGAGTGGTGAAGGCCAGCAGAGGTTGATTACATACGCATTTAAAGAAGAGAGGGCAAAGGGTTCCTCTGCAAGTACCTCTCGTTTGATTTCTGTCCCAATTTGTTTCAATATTGTCATTTTCTACTGACGTAAGTGCTTTATAAAAGATTAAATAACCTATATAAGGGCCAAATTAAGGGCAGCCTGTGCACAGAAACCTGGATTATTCATATAAAGTAACTATAGAGAATACTTCCTGCGAGACATTTCTACCTACAAGTCCTGTTATGTCCTCAACCCATCACAACAACCTTCCCATGGAGGCACCTATTTACCCTTCTCCCCTCACCATAGCACCTGTTTGCCTATCACCTATTTATCATCACAGGGGCCTGTGACAGATGAAGAAAACTATTCCTGTCTTTAAGAGCCAAAAGGGACAGACCAAACCTCAAGTGCTTAAGGACTCACACAACCATGTTTCTTTGCAAATCCAAAAGTAGTAAAGGCTCAGAGGGGTACACAAGTAGGTGGGCAGGAGCCTCGTGTCGGGAAGTGCAACTCCAAGCTCAGCATTACGTGGGCACTCACAGAGCCAGGGACTGCATCCAGGGGAGCACAGCAAGTACATCTACAGGCTTTCCACACGGGGTCTCTGAAGGTTCCTCCACTGTCCCTCATTTTTCCTTTTTTGTTGCTTTGTTATTTGTGAGGTTTTTTCAGTTCCGCCCCCACTCAAACTTTTGCAGTGTTGAGAAAAAACTACACTCACTTTCATTAAACATTTTTCTTTTCAGGCACTTCACTGTTGCAAGCTTGCAGCGTGTTCCTTACTCTTTTTCCCTCTCATATACCAAACAGAAGACTCTTGAGAGTGTGACAAATATTACTCTCCGCTCCCTTTGTTCTTTGTGGATATATTTTTTTTTTATCACTTATTTCATTTTGCTGCAAACAGCACCTTTGTACCTTGGACAAATTCAATAACCGTGACTCAATCTAAACCCATACTGAGCTGTCTCCTGTTTCATCTTGCCTATTAAAACCAGCACAGAGCATTTGATGAGTGGAGAGGGGCCTGATTCCAGCTACAGGAGCTCTGCCCGAGCGGAGGGAGCGCCGTGAGAGAGCCGCGCACGTCGCTCTTTCTTTGTCACCCTTTCAACACGAGCTCTTGCTTTGTCACTCTTCCCACCTCTGGTCTCTGAGAAGCCTCTCTCAGCAATTATGCATCCCCTTTTAAGTTATCTTTCATCAGCTGGGAAGGGTGACTCCCCCTGCCCGGCGCTCTCGCTGCCGCCGTCCCCCGGCGCCGCTCGTGTCACCTGCCGGAGTGACAGCAGTGATATTTCACCGTGCCACGGGCCCTGCTCCGTGCACCAAATGTCAGCACTGGGGTGCCAGCAGGAGAGGGGAAAGAGAGCTACGGTTTTTATTACCCAAAGCCATCATCCTTTCAACAGCAGTCAAAAAAAGTACCCGGGGGCTCTCATTCTCACCGAGGTGATTATTTCTGCTGGATTCGGTCCTAGATTCTTTTTTCTTTTTTTTCCCCTTATTTTTCTCTCCTTTTCTTTTTGTTTGTTGGGGTTTTTTTTGTTGGTTTTTATTTTTTTTGGCGGGGGGGGTTGCTTTTTTTGGTTGGGTTTGGTTGGGTTTCTTTGGTTTTGGGGTTTTTTTTGCCGTTGTTGGGTTTGGTTTAGGGGGTTTTTTTTAGGGTTGGGTTGGTTTTGGGAGGCAGGCGTTAAATACTCCAGTCCAAACCATGCAGGTGCTGGAGAAGAGCCCACCCCAGACCTGTGCAGGCTCTTGCAAAGAGGATTGTGTCAGTAATGCCACATACCCACATTCTCAGCAAACTTCACTGGCTCTTTCCCAAAGCAATTCTTCACAGACACCCCTATACTGCACTTTAGCATGTTTAACTCCATGGATACTGCCTGGTCTCACAGCACTTTTCCAAGTCTTTAAAACCTCAATCAGAATCAAGCAAATACTGTCTCATTACACCCTCATCAATATTTCTGCTTAGGAGGAAGAGATTTCCATTACCACCGAGGAATATCAGATGAGTTTGAGTAGGATTTGGGCACTGACTCCTATTACCACTTTCAGTGGCGGTAGAAATGGTGCACTCAGCTTGTAACCACAACTGATCACCTATGAAAAAGTTCCAAACCCTTCATATCACAGGCAGCTAAACACAAAAATTGTATTATCTTTAATTTTCATCAGCCCATGGGGGCATAGAGACTTTGTGATATTTCATTATAGTGTTTGATTCTACACTTGCCAATACCCAGATCATCAAGATGGTGTCAGTTTCAGGAAGAGAATTTTTAGTGTTTATACATACACAACACTAATTATTTCTGTTGTAATAACAGTAGATTTGTGGCTTTACAGTGCTCATCATAAAAACAAAATAACGGTGACAGACAGAAATTAAAGAGGCTTTTGCAAGCACAGCATTAATGGAAGGATGAAGAAAGGATAAAAACTGGACCAAAATATCAATGTATTCAAAATTCTCCCAGTGAAATCTGTCAGCAAAACAAACAAAACCAAAAAAAACCACGAAACACCTCTACAAGCTAGAATATTCTTTCAGGTAAGCCTCATATATATTCAGATATAATAAGCATCTCTCTTGAATTATAAATACTGCTTAGAAATCCAGGAGAGGATAGTCCTTTAGTGGCCTAGAAAGTTCCAGTTGTAGTACCCTAACAATTACAGCAAACATTCCACAGAAGAGTAATCAAATGCTACTTGATCCTCTGATTATTATTCCTTCTAAATGTTAATGTATAAGATTTTACAGCAGGCTATGGGTAAAGCTGCAGCTGGAGGATTTCTGGAGTTCTGCAAACACCGAGTCCTTTCAAGAGGCATCAGAAAACATACAATTTACTCATCTAATTTCTAAGACTGTGTCCAAGAGCTGCTGCAGCGTGGAGAGAGGGAAAAAAAGTAAAACAACAAACAAAGGCACAGCTAACAAGATATAAAATGAAACAAACCAACAGGCTATGTGGGTAGGAAGGGGAAGGTCAAAGAAAGTCAGTCTGCTACTCAACAGGAAAGGATGGCTCGATAAATGATGCCGAGCAGACCAAAGCATTCACTCTCCCTTCTGCCTCAGTCCCCACTAAAAAGGTTAATTGTGATCAGATGAATAACAAAATTGATGCTGGCACGGACAGATTAGCATACCAGCTATGACAAAAATCAAAAGAGTTCAAAAACACTTGGCTAAGTTGGAAGTTTTTATGTCTGTTTTTCAGGGGAAAAAAAATCAAAGGGGTACTGAGGGAACCAGTACAGTGTTTGGAGCAGAAGTTGAGACAGGTGAGAATGCAGGATGTTAGAACATAAGCAAGAGAGGGCCTGGGGATTTATACATCTTTCAGTATGCAGGGAAACACTGAAATATAAAACCTGTAGGAAACCAGAAGATGACGCGAAGATGAGTAATGGCCAACGTGGATTTGCGAAGAACAAATACGTGAAGCAAAGGTAATTTCATTTTCTCTGGCTTTTCTTTACGTTATTCTACTTGACAGCTCATAAGCAACCCTGGGAAGCACAGCCTGGATATATTTCCTGTAGCCTGGTCAAGAAAACTTACTGTGAACACTATTCCACTGAACCAGAGGGTGCCTGAGAAGCTCTTTAGCACTGCTGCCATTCAAGGCTTCTGGTGCAAATGGATGCCTTGGAGTAAAACACACTTCCCAACACAGATTCCTTGTCAGCACTCAGGAACACTTCATTAACTGGGAAATGTGCTTCCAGATTAATTGGCTGTTTGGTTTTAGTTGTTCAGCTTCTCTCAAGACCTGCATTTATTACTTTATTTGTGAGTTTATTGGGCGTGTGGGGAAGGGTTACAGGGAGATGGCTCCATACAAAAAGCTCCAGCTCATGCAGGGAGATAATGCTCATCAGCTCCACAAAACGTGTAATATTTCACAGCAATGTTTTCAAACATGTGATGCCACATGTGATGTCATGTGTGATGTCACACGTGATGTCACCTGTTTGGCTGCAGGTTTCCCACCTGCAGCTGTTAGGGAGTGCAGAGCTGGCAGTGACAGTCACTACCACAGGAGTTTGCCATGCAGCCACTTCACCAAAATGAGTTCACCTGAGATCATCCTGGCATGATCTCAGGGGTTGTTGAGTACCCTCAATTCCTAAAATACTCAGCCTCACCTGGCAGCCCTCAGAGCTCAGGGGGTGCAACTCATAAGACACAACGACTGAGTTTTCCAGTTCAGCAACTGCACTGATACCTGGTGCAGTGTTGGTGAGCCTCCTGCAAAGTGCATCCTCCTGTTTGAAACAGGGTCTGTAAAAATGGCCCAAAGCTTGCCAGCACTTGATGTGACTGCCTGCTCTACCAAATATGTTCTCTTGAAGGCAAATGCTCACAGCCAGGTTGCTGTATGGACTTGCCCCTCTGGAGGATGCTCCCAGCACGGGCACCACCTTCCTCCACAAACATTCCATAGGTGAGGGGGCAGTGCTGCAAGTCTCCTCAAACCCCACCCTTAAAGATCCCTGCAGGCTGCCCTTAGACTCCTCTCAAACCCTGGTTACAAGCCCTTTGGAATATTAAGCTCCATTTATTTTTGTGTTTAGCGTTACCAAATCTTTACAGGCTCTCGAAAAAATCTCATCCTCTAGATATGTTCATAGTGGGACCTGCTCATCTCCGAGGGTTGGCTAGTTTTATTGTGGGGTTGGGTTTTTTTTTCCTTTTTTAATTCAACTTCTTAGAGGATACAGCATTTTCTCCATTGAGGAAATGAGTTGAATGCAGTTTAAAATAAATCTGGAATATTTATACTTCAGTTTCCTATAGTATAATTCAGCAAACATGCCCCTAATTTAGCCACTTTCTTGACTCATTTTAGAAAGATTTTCTCTTCACTATGTAATATTTTACATCCCTTGATACATTTTCCATTGTTGTACTGGTATTTAGTTGGGGTTTTTTGCACCTCAGAAGGAAAAGGATAGCTCAGGGTGCCGTTCCATCACTTCACTGTGGCTTCTTTATGCTAAACACACTCAATTCCTTCAGTCTGTATTTGTGAGTTCTGGCCCTAACCATGGTCTTCCAGATTGATGCAATTACTCTTCTTGAACTTTTGAAGACCAATTTTCTCTGTCCTCAATGTCTCAGACTCCTTTTCTTTTTCACAGGTTTTCAAATAAAATGACTCAGAAGCACGGAACGAACAGAACTTCCAGGTTTCAATATAACACCTTTCAAAATATGAACAGGTCTCCAAAAACATTACTGGGGACAGAGAAACAAGAAAAGCCTGTGAGGTAAATGAAGCTTTATGGCTGGTAGATTATAATGGTCACCAAGCAGTTTGAAAGCAAAAAGTATTTTCAATGCATATTAAAATAAATTCAGACCTGTTTCTGAATACTGATCCCTCTCATTTGTGGTAAGACATGCAGAAACCACTTCAGTTTTATTACACAGCAAGGATTTTCACATAATTAGATTAGGGTTTTTTTCCTGTATTCATACTTCCTACTAATTGCTAGTGCTGGATATTCCTAAATGAATAGCATCAATTTTCTTTATATTTATCAGGACATGATCATATGTTTTATGCCGAGAACGCTCCTCCTGCAGAATAAATGAAGTCCCAGGCACAGGTTAATGGAAACTTCGCCACTAACTTCAAAGGAACCAGAATTTTACCCACAGATCTAATGCAAAATCCTCAGAGGTTAATGAGAGTCTTTCCACTGACATCAGTGTGGTTTGAACAAGGGTAAGAGAGTTGCTCTAATTCACTACTTAGGCCCTGATGAAAACACTTAAGCATTTCTCTAAGTGTATGCTTCAATGCTTTCCTAATTTGGCCCATATTTATCAGTGATAGGAAAGGGAACCAGATATTTTCTTTCAAACATCTTTACTTTGCTCTGTGGGCTGAATATGAGAGTAGATTCTGGTCACATTATATTTTTGTAAGGTTAGTTAGAAAGACATCTGGGAACTTTCCTTCACAAGTGCTTTAATCTAATAAAAAACTCTCTCAACTTAGTTATCTAGTCTCTAACATGATATTTCCTGAAATGCATCGTTATATATGCTAAAATAATAACTTATCCCTTGATTATTTCTTTTAGAAGGAATTTTTGCACAAGTGTCAAGGCCATGTAAGAATTAGCATTAATTACCCTAAGGCATCTCAGACCAACAGTTGTTAAGCAGATCTATTAAAACCACTGATGAGTTTAGAGTAAAACCTATGAGATTTACACATGACCAATTAAGTATAAAAGTTTTAAATTTCTCTTCCTCCCCTCCCACCCAGCCCCCAATGAATATAATGTTTTCAAAACTCAAGTAGGACAGCACTGGCTAGAAAACAGTATCATCCTGAATGACTAGCATGCAACAAGTAGATCTGAACCCCAAAATGTTTTCTCATGGAAATTATGTTTGGAATCTCATTATAGAGAAATTGCCTTCCTAAATTTATTTGTAGGACAGTAGCACCCAAAAGTTCTGTTCTGCATTACTGGGTATTTATATGCATTAATACATGCAATCTACATACATATATAAAAGAAAAGGGGCTGGATCTGGTTTTCAAAAGGTGGATCAAGGCAGAGGGAGATCAAGTGACCCTCTGTAGCTTGTACAGGAAGACTTTGGCTAAAGGAGAATACAAATCTTCAAAACCAGTCCTAAATCCTCTTCACCATAGCACTGTCCATCTCCAACCATGTTGTTCCCAAAAGCTTGCAAGAATAAGCCTGACCAGTAGTTTTAAAAAACCCAAATATTTGAAGTACTGCAGAGGGAGCAGAGCCAAGTCATGGAACCTGCAGAGGAGGGTGCCACTCACTCTCTGGGGCAGCAGCAGCAGCTCTGAAGGCAGGCTCGACCTTCTACAATTTATATTTATTCACAAATCTCCTGTGTTCCAGCTACCCTTTGCAACCACATGGCTTGGGCTCACCAGCTCATGGACAGAGGTGGTCAAACAGCACAGAAGTAGGGAGCTTTGCAGAGGCACAGAATGCTTATGCTTTCCCAAACTGAGGCAGTGAGTGCACTGGGAGGAGCTCAGCAGTGCCTGGAGATGCAGTTTCTGTGATGGAGAAGTCTCCATGCAGCCAGGTGATGTTGTTCTGTCCCTGTGCACGGCCACAACTCCCTGCTCTGGCAGAGACCAGGGACCAGCAGAGATCAGGGACCAGCAGAGACAGTGCCCTTCCCAAGGCAACAAAGCCCTTTCTGCCCCTCCCATCTCCCAGCAGCAGCAGCTGAATCCTCAGACAATATTTTTCTGCCTATGATGCAGCAGAGTTGTTGCAATTGTCCTTTTAATTTCCAGCAGCAAAAGGACTGAAATGGCTGCAGTGACAATCTTTATACAGAGCACTTCTGAAGCATATGAGAGTACTGGAGGCAAGACCAGAGCAAAGAGGTGTCTGTAAGGAGAAAAACAATGTGAAAATTGTACTGTAAGCACCATCCTTGCCATGTCTCTGGTTATGCCACCCCCTGTGACTGGCAGCTGCTGGAGGGATGTCACTGCTAGAGAAGATAACAGAGTTCCATCCCAGGCAACAGCAACGTGTACTGAAAACCCAACACTGATTTTCAAGGGGAGCTGTGATGCCCAGTGTCCATCTTACAGGGTCAGGTCTGATCCTGAGCTCTGAGACATCGACCTTTGATGGGAGTTTTGTCATGTGCCTGAGCCACTGAGGCAGAAATGCAGGTGACATTCAGCAGCTGCACAACCCCGTGCAGCCACAGAAGCCTCCGCTCCCCTGGCAGATCTTAAAAGTCGCTCGGGTCACGTCGCGTTAGTCACGCTCCCGAGTAGAAGTTGTTTTGTTTTTAATTTAGAAAAACTATCACACTTATTCCGTTGAGCAGGAGGGGGAAGCAGTTCTGCCCTGCTCCAACCTTATATAGTGATAGGCAAAAAACATCACCATATGGCTGGGGGAGGCGGTTGGTAGCACGTGGGCTGGGCTGAGTGAGTATTTTACTGGATTTGTGAAGTCCTCGGGACATTAGGCTCTTTGGGCCCCATCCAGTAAGAAATAATTGGAGAAGAACCCAAGTGGAAGTCCAACTACATTTTTTCGGAGCTTTGGTGGTACGGAAGAGATGCTTGGCGATTTTCACTCATTTTTCTAGATCCAGGTCTTTCCGGGGATCTGTGCAATACTCCAAAGGACTTGCAGACAAACAGTTCAAAATGCCAGAACACAACAACCCAGTTTCTAAGTGTAAAGCCAATTTTGATAAATGTGGCAACGCTTGGAACAGAGAGATGGTCACGGGATTATCTTCCACAAGAAGGAGAAAACGTGAATTTTGGAAGAGTGGTATTTATCTCTGTGCAACCAAAGATAACATTTTGCACTCCTTGGCCTGCAGGTAGAAACCAGACACCTCTGAGTCCCTGTGCCTCAGCCCTGGCTGCATGAATCCCAGAGCAAGGCAGCCCAGGGCTCTCTGTGAGTGCCACTGAGGGTACCACTGCACCAGCCTCCGTGAGTGGCACCTGCAGAGCCCCACACACCCAGGGAGGTGCTGCTGCACCCACCTCTGCTGGTGCTTCCCCAGCAGAAGGAGCTGGGAAGCCCAGATGTGGAAAACCAGACGCTGAGTACTCACAGGCTGGCAGAGGAGGGCTGCTGAGGTTGCCAACAAACACATTTCCATTGTGAAGCGCTGGGATTTTGTGATTTGCGAGCACAGATTCCGCACACGGGGAAAGCGTTGTTCTCCTGTTCAAAGTTATTTCTCAATAATTAATGAATAAAGCTAAATTGTCTGTGTATAATGAAATGGAGGTGTCACTTAAGCAGATGGCTAATTGTTTTATGGTGCCACCAGCCAGCTCTTGTTGGTGCCCAGTGCATCCTGATTTCAGGTACATTTTCTGGTCACTCCATTTATTTATTTTTCTGATATATAGCTCTGCAAAGATTTACATAATAGCATGAATGTTTGCTGGTAACATAAGCCCTGTGTTTCACTGCAATACCTCAAGCAATTTGCTGACAGTATTTTTCTGCAGAATTAGATATGGAATTTGGAGCAAAAAGCTGCTGCCTTGACAGACACAAATTCCCTTGTTACTGAACAAAGGGTTCCTTTTTTTTTCCTGGCAATAATGAACCACGAAGCTTTAAGGGAGGGAAATAACATTGGAAGATTAATGATGATGAACCGACTTGGAAAAACTCCAGCAGACTTGAAGCTTCCTTCCCC
This sequence comes from Aleadryas rufinucha, assembly GCA_013397815.1. Taxonomy (NCBI): domain Eukaryota; kingdom Metazoa; phylum Chordata; class Aves; order Passeriformes; genus Aleadryas; species Aleadryas rufinucha. Next base: position 59,776 of record VZTH01005065.1, read on the forward strand.
CTCTGCCCCTCCAACCTCTCCCAGTGTTATTAATGCAAAACAAAATGAAAAAACATCTACAGAAAGAGGCTGAGAACTCCCCCAGGAAGATCTGAAACAATGAGACAGGAACAGAGGATGTGAGGACGCACGGCTCTGAGTGGGAGGAAAATACCCAGGTGGATTTCAAGGCTGGGAATGATCTGCAGACAGCCAGAGAGAACGTTTCAAGCAGCTGAGGCAGAGACCTCGGCTGGAGGAGCTCAGCACGCCACAAAGTGCCTTTGTTTCCTTTACAGGACCCAGAGAATCCATGCAAAGGTGATGAAGCAAGGTGGAGACATGAGAGCCCAGCCCATCTCTCTAGAGCTTACAAAAAGAAAAATGGGATTTCAAAAGAAAAAAACAATCCCAACCAACGTTTTCCTTTTGAAGCTGAAATATTCCAGCACAGTTTTCAATTTAAATTCACTTTGGACATGCAAAGATTATTTCATTTTTTTTTTTCCCATTAGCCACAAAGTTAACTGTGTGCACTTAACATTTGCTTTTACAGAAATGCAGGCATGATAGACATGGCAATTACATTTCTGTAAGAGTGATGCTATTGCACCAAAACCTGAAAAGGAGGGATGGCAGAGCAGAGCCAGGGCTCTGAAGATGAATGACAGATCTATGCCTTGTCCCTGTGCACATCCAACAGGAAAAAAGTTACCTCAAGAGTATCACTACAAGAGGAACCATAGCACAGCTTTTTATCCCCTGTTTTTCACCACAGCATACACTCTCCTGTGCAATCTTCTTTTTGCTCTTTTTCCCCCTCACCTTTCCTAAAGCCTCATGATCCCTGGGTCTCTCTCTCAGCAAAGCCATCTCCCCTTGACAGACCCTCTGGCTGCATCATGCAGTTTCCCCCACGAATCCTTACTGATCACCTGTGGAAAATAATTTGGGGCCCATTTTCCTCCTCAGAGACAGAAATCAGAGCTATCTCATATCTCCAGGATAGAATGGAGGCTGAACTCTTCAAGCCAGTGTTTAATGCTATTTCAAAGCAAGTGTGTTCCCTCTGGATAATTTTCTCCCCTCAGGAAAAAATGTCAAAGTAGTTAAACTCATTAAGAAATCCCCACAGCTTGGGCTTCAATGAGACAGAGCTTTTCCAGTCAGCTCTGCTGCCAGGACTATTCCAGTTGGACTTACTCCAATCACATGCTCCTAATAATAAAGCAATTGAGCCCCTTGGAACTGACACTTTTCCTATTCCACATGAAATCCCAAATCAGACCTTTCAAACACCCCCTGTCCTCCTCTGCCCTCCAAAACTCTTCTCCTCACACCTGTAAAATTCTCAGGTGAGGTTTTCTCCGGTAATGGGGAAATGGAAATCACAAGGTCAGGCAGGTTTGGATACAGGTTCCCTTGGGATACAGGCACAAATCCATTCAAGGTGCTTGTCCATCAGTGACCACTCTCATCTTCACACATCTCTCACCAGAACAGAAGCTGCAATAATTGTCCTCTCATTTAGCAATACCCCTGGCAAGGCTCATACATTTTTAGGAGCTTTCCAAAACCACGGATGCTACTCAAGAAAGCAATGACTGCACCTCAGGGTGCTTTGGGATGCCTTCAAGGGAAAGGGGAGAGAGAGGACAGAGAGGAAACCATTCTGAGATGTCTCCACAGACTGTCAGCACAGTATAATTCTTCCAAGGCCAAAGCAGTTGCTTTTCCAACTGCTGTTTCTGTGCATGGTGGTGGCTGAAGGAATTACTGATGCTGGAGGGGGCTACAGCACCATCTGAGCACACTCATGTTATTTTTGGTTTCACCCTGGTCATTCGTTTGTGCTGTGACTTCAGCAAATGCCTTGTGAGGAGATATCAAAAATATCTGAAGCACATGATAATAGAACAGTTTCTATTAGCAGAGATTTTGTCCTGGAAGTTTGTTGTAAATTGCAAGTGTTTATTGCACTGGCTGTAAGATGCATTAGATAAAAAGAGCAAATAGACAAAATTACTGTATGAAATTTTCATTGCAGAATCACCTGCTCTGCTATTAATGCCAAAATGTTCAGCCTGATTCCAAGCAGCTCCTTCCACCCACAGAGGTAACACTCTTATTTACCCACTTATTGCTGTTGCTCAAGGTCATGGATATTTAAGCAAGATGATATAATTACAGGGGTGTATTCCCTTTTATTAATTGTGGCCAGACAGGTATTACAGATACCAAGATATGTGGCTAACTAGCCAAAATCTAATTAAACACTTGCTATCTAATCACGTAACTTCTGTGGAATAAGATATCAAATACTAAAGAAAATTTTTATGACCACACAGCTGAAAGCAAAAGCTGCATAAAGATGAAAACCATGGGATAAAACAACAAATATTAGAGGGTTGCACAAATCTATCATGTAGATGTGTGTAGAATTCAGACAAAAAGCCCAATTTCTTGTAGAAAACCATGAGAAAAACAAGAAAGTGAGTGTCCCAAGCATGCAGAAATTGTGAAAGAGCATCAGAAAGGAGAAGGCAATTTTCTGTGCTCATCTTCCTTTGCCATTCCTCGTTCAGAGCTCCTCTTCCTTCTGCACTCTTCAGGGGATGAGGGAAACGAAACCAAAGCATGCAGTAAAGCAGGTAGCACAGATACACCAACTCATTGTTTTGGTCATCAGACCAATCTCAGAACAGCGGCAGAGAAGGATTAAGGTGGGTGAAGGCTTGGCATGAACCACAGCTAATTAGAAACATGGCAGGGAGAGCAGTCACCCGTAATTAACATGAAATTCACAGTGCCAGGGAGCGCTGAGGCAGGAATCCTCATCCTCAGCTCCCACCACACAAGGCAGGAGGGCTCCATCCCACCACAGCCACCTCCTCTGCAGGGGAGAACTGCAAAAAGCCAAACTGAGCCACACTTGCCAGAGACTACAACAAGTGACTGGAAGCCCCATGGCATGCAGGCTGAAAGGTGAAGAAGGCAAAAAGCAAGCAAACAAACAGCAAAACCTCCCATCACTGATGAAGTTCACCTCGGGAACAACACGTTCTGTGCGAGGTTACCAGCCTAGGAGTGGCTCTCTGGGTGGTGTTACCCACCCAAATTAGCAACAAAAGAAGGTGGAAGAGCGTCTGTAAAACAGGCAGACACGTTGGAGAGGTGTCAAGGTAGCAAGAGATTTTGAGTTGTGACAATTTAGAGCAAAGATAAAAAATGAATGAAAATCACACTCTGAAGTTACAGCTCTCAGCAGGTGAATTTTTGCTCATCCTCCACAACTTTTCCCCAGACAATCTAGAAAGTTCAGCTTCAGCTCTTAGATTTTGTTGTTGGCCCAAGTCCTAATGACTTCATAGGATTAAGAGAGCACTTGCAAATTCCCTGTTGAATAATCACATTTAAAAAGAAAAAGCATCTCAGAAACAACTTAGTGCATGTTGTGGGTTGGAAGGAGAAAATCAGCTGAAGATAATAATGTCTTACAGGGGGTCAAGAAGCGTAGAGTTACACAAGAGAACTGCACAAAGTCAGTCTGAATCAGAGGCTTTAAAACAAGTAACTACACATCTTCTGGCATGCAGGTTGAGAGGCTAAAATAAAATTAAAATAATTTTAAGAAACAAAACCAAAACAAGGACATTGGGCAGCAAAGACAGAGATGGGAGAAAATCCACTGAGAGCCACTCAGTCCCTCCTCCTGCCTGGCCCAGCAGCCAAGGAGGCACATGGATCACTGCACTGCTTTGCCCAGCCCAAGTGACTCCAACACACCTCTGGAAGGGGCCACGTTCCCACTGACCTGTCCCACACTGGGCTGAGCTGGAGTAAATTCCCTGCAAGTCCTCTGCAAAGTGAAAACCACTTCAAATTCAAAGGCAATTCAGACAAACACAGAATAAACAGAGAGGTTGCTTGCAAGAGCAGCACTCCCAGCTCGTTTATCTGGGAGTCCTTCCCAGCCTTCAGCTCCCAGCTTTGACACAGGATTACCCCACAGCAAAGGCAAGAAACTGAACCCTGGTCACCGAAGTTTTATCTACACACAAAATTAGGGGTGTGCTTCATTAATTAATTAATTTAATGCAGGTATGAGTCTACCAAATATCAGGAGGTTAATTGAAAGTGACAGACCCTCCTCCAGGCAGCAATTAAAAGCTTTTCATACCTCTACAGGTGAAAGATGTGCAGGCACTGACCATTCACCTCTCAGTGCAGTTCACACAGAGACTTGCACCTCACAGGCTACACAATGTCAGAATAAAAGTGTCTTCTCGAGTCTCTTACATTAAAAAGAGTTTCTAAACTACCCCTGGCAGGACAGCAGCAATTCCTAATTCTCTGTTATGTGCCACCTTTAATTCCAGTCCTTCAGCAAATTTTCTTTAGTCACATCCACTATAAAATGCATGGCATGTTCCTGAGAGTCTTTCAGCTCAGCTGTGCTGGCTCCTACTGCATCAAAAATAGAACCTGAAGCAACAGAACCTAAAAAGATATAAACCTCCTTTATTGTGTCTACTTGACTATATTAGCAGATGGCCATGCCTGAGACTACAAAATGCATAACAAATATTCTCTTTACAAGGGGGAGGAGTGCATCTCAAGATGCATTAAAGCAAACAGCTCCAGTTTCCACCAGCAACAACGCCCTCGGTGGGCACCATCTCAGGGAGCTTTGAGGTGGCCGATTCCCTGTGCTCCCCTCCTCCCTCAGCTCTGGCCTGGAGCATCACTCACCTGGGAACAGAAGGCAGCAGCTCTCCCGTGTGGGATGCCCATGGGGAAGAGGCACGGGGCTCTGGGAAGGCTGCACATCCCACCCTGCCTGTCCTTGCCCCCACACGGGGACTGACCCTGCCACGCTGGAGCCACCAGCGGGAGAGAGGGGACATCACTCCTGGAGGGCACACGAGCTGGGAGTTTGCTTTCAAAGTGTTCTGTGCAGCACCAGCTCTCGCTTCCACTGCACAGCACAGGCACCCGAAGGAAGAAGGGGCAGCTGTGCTGCAGGGAAATGAGTTCCAAATCAGCCACAAAATAACTGCTTATAAAAACAGCACAGACTTCACCCAGCTCACAGCAGGCAGAGGCAGGATCCTCTTGGGACAGGCTCTGGCTTTCATGCCCACAGCATCCCCTCTCTGGGCAATACTGGTGGCAGGAACAAGGCTGAAGCCATCACAATGAATGAGATGCTCTGTTAGCAAAGGCCAGGGCAGGGCTGGGCACCCCAGGCAGCTGCAGAGGGGACAGGGAGAGTGGGAAGGACAGCACAGCTTGGAAATACCCCACCTTCCTTAAAAATGGCTTGGTGTGAGGGAAATGGAAATTGGGGTCCTGTTCCCCAGCGACCTCAGCTGCACTGCTGAAACCCCTCTGTTTGAGCTGCAGTAGCCACACCACGATTTTGACTGTCAAATAAATTAATTTAGAGATACCATTACTGCATGGGGCAGCTGTAATGGGAACTTAACTCATGAATTCTACCCTAAATACCAAGTTGCTTCCTTTGACTACGTCTGCCACAGTCCACCCCATTTCCAGTAGCTGGAGAGAGAGCACACAAAGGGACTGTGAGGAGTAAGGCAGTAAAGAAAATCTCAAATGAAAAAAAAAAAGCCCAATCTGCAAGTCCTGTGAGGGATTTCAGGGTTTTGTTGAACTATTCTGAGAGTTAGAATCATCACAGAATATCTCAAGCTGGAAGGGGCCTGTAAGGATCATCATGTCCTGCTGCTCATAGGATGATCTGAAACTAAACCACATGGCTGAGAGCATCACCCAGATGCTCCTTGAACACGGGCAGGCTCCAACACTTGTCCAAGAGCTGTGATTTTTGAATTTTTTCTTTATTTGTTTGAATCAAAACACAACAAGCAGCACTTATTCGGGGGGAGGAGGAGGGAAGGGAGTGGAAAATGGGAAAAAAAACCAACCCTTTCTAGAAACTCAGCAAACCCATTTCTGAGGAGAAACCACAAAAATGTTCTGGATCCTGCAGACACCAAGAGAGCCAAGGGCAGACCACCTCAATCCCTCAAAGCAGACAATCCACCAGTGTGAAGCTTTCCTCCACAAGGCTCTTCAGCAACAGGTTCCTTTTCCTATCAGACCCATAAACACCAGCCCTGATGGATTATTTCACACAGATATTAATGCCCACACTGCTCTGTGTTTATTGGCACTTGGCAAGAGCACAGCTTCCTCATGCAGCTGAGTAAGCCCTCGGGGCTGTTATATTGTGAGCTGACCTTTGAGTGCCATGAGAAATGTACCCATCCTTCTTCTCAGGGGTGTTTGTTTTATCCAGAGAGGGAAGAAAATCCATTCTGAAGCAATAAGCTGTTTTCACAATCTGAACGCATCTTGATGAATGGAATTTGCATTACAAATGTGGCTGACCTTTTGTAAATAGACCCACTCCTTTAAAAGCCTGCTCTGATATCTATTAAAGACAAGGGAAGGACTTTGCAGAGATTTCAGCTGTAGGTTCATCAGGCACAAAAAAAAAATCTGATGGCATTGGCTCTTCAGCTTGATATTTAAGACGTTTTCATTAAATTTTAATATATTCTTAAACTTTAATATTACGCAATCAGTAGGTAGTAATTCACTGTCTTTAAAAATAAAATGCTAATAAAACCTGTGGCAGGAACATAATTTTCCAGATTCATTTTGTTCTTATTTTTTTTCACAAGACTTTATTAAACTGTGTTCCCCTCTTTTTGCTAGCTATTTTCATGGTAAGAGGGGCCAGAGAGGGCAGAGATACAAATCAATTCTTGCAACTCTTGCCATGCTGCAGATCCCAAATTTCTGCAGAAATAAGTTTCTCTTTCATCCGAGGTGCTTCCTTGCAAAATGGATTTATGCATGCAAAAAAAGCACTGGGCAGCTGTCAGTCAGCAGGAATGAAATGAGAGCTTTTGCAAAGACACTTGCAATGGTAATTGTCAGATCTGGCAAGTGAGGGAAGCTGAGCACCATCAGATCTCCAATTACATGGGACAGCAAGGTGAGTTATCCTTGTCTGCTTCTTATTCAGCTTTATGCACAAGTTCTGTCCCTGCAGCTGAATTTAATTCATGCACTGGAGAAACACTGAGCCCCTAAAGCTTAAGCTCCATAACCTGATATTCTCAATTGATGGGCCAATTTTCTAGACAAATTCTTTGTCACTACTGAAGTATCATTAACTAACACATTTTGCTCCCTTCCAAAGCACAGATTTGGCGAATGAGTAATCCTAACACTTTATGGCATCCACAGATTTTGTTCAAAACATTGACAGCTTTCACACAGTCATCCCCACTGTAATGAAATGTATTGCTCTTTAAACAGCATTTCCTTACCACGAAGAAATATTCACAAAGATGTGCTACCTACATAAATATTTAAGTTGGTATTTTTTATCTGCAGCCCTGCATGAACCAACAGAAGAATGCTGGTCATAAATTACAACTGTAAGTAGCATTAAAGGTACCTGAAATCCTGGATCGAGCTGCTATTGCTGACAATCAGCCTCTGGTTATAAAGGGCCAAGGTGCTGGCATCACTTTTCATTATAAATCCCAAACCACCAGAAGTAAACAAGTAGCTAATATACATTTTATGTCGGAATAACAAACCACAGATGGCAGAAAGTTTCTGATGGGGTTTTTTTACCTCCATTAGACATGTCAACTTGCTACATTTTTTCAGTAGGACTGATAGCAGTTTTTAGAACTCTCCATTAGGAAATATTTGCTGCATCCTGGGTGAGTCAGTAATTTCAAGTGGGATGGTGAAGTCTGAGCAACAACCCTGCAATAACAGATAGACTTAAACACCGGATGGGGGCAAGGAACAGACTTGGACCAAGCCCCACACCTGCATTTCCCTGCTTGGTGATGTCTCACGCTTCTGCTGCTCCCCACTGCTCCCAGAAAAGCCCTATAAGAGTCTAAACAAAGAAGTATATTGGGACAGGGATGGAAATCTCAATGAGTTTTCGGGACAGGAAAACCCTTTCCTACTCAGCTCCGTATTAAGCTCTTAAAATTAAGCACTACATCCAATAAGCCGTACCACAGGTGGTAATAATGATGCTATTTTAGACCAAATTATTCTGCCAACTGTCCTGGAGCAGACTCAAATTAATTCCACTAAGCTCAGCTTGATTTGTTGCAGACCTGTGACAGTGCAGGGAGAGTTTCAGGGACCCCATGCCAAGCACAGCAGACCCAAGGCTGAGATTCAGCAGCTGGGGGCCTTTGGAGCAGCACGTGCTCTCCCAGGCTTACCACATTCCTGGGGTAACAGGGGTGTACAGCATTTTAAAGTAAATAGAAAAGCAAAAAGGCCCACGTGCTCCTTGCCACCTGCCAACGCTGCCCCTTCAGCTCTGCACAGCCGCTTTGCCCACGCGCCGGGGCCGTGAACCACGCTCCCTCTGAGAGCAGGAGACCTCACCAGACCTCCTCTCCCTGCAGCTTCACGAGGCTCCAGATGGGACTCACTGGGTACAGGAGTGCAGGGGAGCTGGGTTTCCAAACTGGCTCACCTGAGGAGCAGCAGCCTATTTGTTATTGACCTGCTTCGTGACACCCAAGAGAAGCATTTCATCCTGGAGGCTGCAAGCTCCGTGTGCGAGCCCATCACCTCCTGGCGCTGCCCAAGGGACGGGGAAAGTACCCCACCTCTCCTGCCAGAGCTCAAGCTGCACGGCACAAAAGCCATTAGGAAACTCTCCAAACCCTTAAAAATTTATACTGGTCTTCAAGAATATATTTTCCTTTTGAGTGTTTTCTGGTTTGACTGGTCCAGAGAGGCACCCACATGGAATGGCAATAAGGGAGCACAAGGAGAGTGCAGAACAGGGCTAAGCCTGTCCCAGCCTGGAAGGAGAGAGGGGAATGACCCCTGTAAGCTGGAACCAAGCTGGGTGTCACAGGCACAACTTCCCTCATAACTTGTTTTTTCCCACACTGCAGTTTGCCACGAGGTGAGGACCTCTCACCCCAAATGCCCTCCTCAATCCCAAATACCCAGTGAAGGTACCAGAGGCTCCCTGTGCTAGGGGACAGAATCCAGATCCTCCTTTGTCAAGCAGGGACTTGTTTTCTGTGCACACTGAAGTGCAGTGTATCATGGAAACAGCCCGGATATTTTTAGATGTGAAAATGCATCAATACAGTAAACTGGGACACAGGAAAGAAAACTAAGGCAGTGTCCAGCAGCAATGCATTTTGAATGCACTAATTAAGAAATTGTATTAACTGAAGTGTCATTAGCTGTGCTCTAGCTGACACTGGTAGGTGTATTCCTGGCAAGGCTCATCTTCTTTACAATGGCTTGGTGGTGTCACTGTGCATCAGGCAGCTGCCTGGGGAAAGGCAGCCCAGCTCAGCTCAAATAAAAGGCAAAACTCTAAAACAATATTGCCTATAAAAGTCGATTTTACTCCAGAGTAAAATCTGAGCTGCTCGAGTGTCAGACCAGAGCAGGGTCACCCTCAAAATGGCAAAGCAAAGGACAGGCATCAACCAGCAAAACATTTTTATTTTTAAAGTGTACTTTTAAAGTGCAGAGGAGGAAAGCAATTAATGGTAATGTCCATATTTACTGCACTGATTTTAACTGAACTTATTACTGTATAGGACAGCACTTATTTATTTGGATACAATTAAGTTCTGGCCAAGCACTTTAAACACATTACAAATTTCATTAAGCACAACCCAGCAGAGGTTCCAAACTGCAATTCAGAGTCAGTGACGTGCTCCAGGATGAATTTGGCTCCAGACACGAGGGCTTCACTCAGCTCCTACAAAGCCTGATGTGATGGGATTTGGAGCCCACTGGGACAAGAGTGACCAAGAAATGAACAGAACCTCAAGACAGGAAAAGACCTGAAACTCAGTTTTCTGAGACACTCAGTTCTCACAGTTCTGGTGTTAACCCTTACTGACATGGCTGAGGACAGTGGAGGTGCCAATATTAATAATCAGAGTTTTAACCCATGTGCAAGATCCCAAAGGACTCAGGACTTTTTGTTTCAAAGGTTATCCACAGCCCATATTTATCACCAATTTAGGGAAAAGCAGAGCATTGATGGGATCAGCAGTTGCTGTCATACCTTTCTTCTGGTGAAATTAAATGCCAGGCCACTGAACTCCATGAGGACACTGATTTGAATTTAATGTTAAAAGGATTTTACCTTAGGGCCACAGAATAAGCACATTTGGCTATGGATAACCAGACACACAGAGTCCCTGTGTACAAGTAATAATAAAATACCTCCATAGCTCATTTTAATTATGCCAAGTACAGCATGAAGAGACCATGAAGAAACAAGCACAATACTGTGCTGTTAAAATATACAAAAGGACAGAAAAATAGGGGGGGAAAAGGAAGAGGAACACCCAAGCCTTTTGGGAAAAAAACCCTATTCTTAGAGCTCTCAAAATTAAAAGGTGTGGAAGAAAACAGAAACCTTTTCTCCTCTCAGTGTCACTTGCACTACAATAACTGTGAAATCTCACCTAGGAGAAAACTGGTATTTTTACAGAAAATAAGAGAATATAAACTCTAAGAACAATGAGCAACAAGGCACTCTGTATCTTCTGCTCATGTTCCAAATGTACAAATTTTCCTCCCCAACTCATCCCTCTCAACCATAAGCCAAGCAATCTTATGGAAAAGTATTTGGATGACAGTTCGTTTTCTGACTGCTTTTAAAGAATAAAACTTTTATAAATATCAGAATCCCCTTGATAGTAAATCCCCTCTAAACTCCCCCAAATATATTCCAGTCTTGAAGCACCATTGCATCACTTGGGGATGGACCAAGATGACAACAATGACAATTGTCAATGACAACAATTTCATTGAGCATGACAGTGATTTCACCAAGGGTTTGTAACAATTGAAACACTCCTAATCAAGGGGTGGGAAATACAGAGGAGGAGATGCCCCCTCCTCATCCTGGTGTCTTTGGACGTGGAAAAAATCCACACTTTGCTGGTGGGGGTGGGAGTGGGACTTGAGGGAACTGCCAAGCTCCTGCCAGCCCAGGGCACCAGGAAAGCTCCTCTCAGTACTACTCAAATTAAGAGCTGTGCAATTTCCTCCACAAAATGACATTCAGGTCTGTGGCTTTCGACCCCATTTCAGACACACATAAAAGTGAAATGTGAAATTTCGCTGAAATAAAACCTGGGGAGTTGGCCAGGCTTATCGAGGAGTTTTGTAGCCAACAACGATGTCCTTGAAGCCCAGCAGATCTTTATTTTTTCTGAAAGTTCAGGAATAAACACATCAGATGCTCCAAGCTCTGCCTTTCTTTGGGGGCCAAGGCAAACCCAGATGCTACAGAAGTAAAGACCAACCACTTCAATTCTGCAACATCTACAGATATCTCCTAGAGGCAGCAAAGACAACTACTCTTACATTCTTACAGGTCTTTTTTCTCTCATTTGGTTCGTGTAGAGCACAATTTCAGATGTTGTTGTTTCTCTTTTTCCCAGCTGTAAATATTTGGTTCCATTTTCGTTGCTCCTTGTCCCTTATCTTTAATATCATATAAATAGAAGCCTGCACAGTTTCAACATCCACAAATACAGGGAGATTAATTTGCATGCTGAAAGCTTAAATCAAATATTTTAAACTGGATATGGATAAAACAATAATCCACTTCTGGGCTGAAGTCCAAACAAATAAATAAAATAGATTTCACATGAAAGCAATAAACAATAGCAACGCCAATTACTCATTGGAATTCCTGCTCTGCAGTCATCACTGACAAACACTTCATAAAAGCAACGAAAGTAACAATGAAAATCTCAAGTCATCAAGCTGTCATCACTGTTCAAACTTTGCGTTGGACACGAATATTGTCTGCTTCACAAACACCTGGAGCTCTGAAGCATTTCGGGGTCGGAGTGCGTGCAAGTACTGAAACCAGCCCGTGTGATGGGGAGGCAATCAAAGCCTTTCCATTTAGAGTCTAATTCACCTGCAAGACAGCAAAATGTCACGGCTCGTTCTCCTTCTGAGCCAGCAGCAGAGCTTCTTTCAAAGTTGTGCCTGTGCGTGCTGCAAACGCCCGGCTTTCCGTGGGGAGGCACCGGGAGGATTCTGAGCGCTGCTCCGAGCCAGCAATTACCAAGCAAGAGTCACCGTGACTCACTGCCATCCCCACGTCTGAGTCACAGCCACTCCTCTGCTCTACTACTCCCTTCCAGGATCCGAGGGAGGCGATTCTTTCACTCTCTCGCAGTGATTACGCCCGCCCGGCAAGCAGCGAGGCTGGGCATTGCCAATCTAGTAGTATTCAAATATTATGAGTCAGCTCCCCCCCTTTCCCCTCCCCGAAGTCAGGTGGCTGGCTTAAAAAGTCACATAGTCTTAAAAATATTAAGCCTGTGGGAATATATATATTTTTTTTTTTTTAATTCGGTTTCTGGTCGTTATTTCGAGCCGGTTTGAACGCACGCTTTTCCCTCCCACCCCCTCTCCTCACCGCTCTCCTGCAGAACCAAAGGCGAGATTCTCACGTATTGACTCGATTTCGTGCTTCAGAAAAGACACTTCACAATACCTCACACAGGTCCTGACCACGTGAGGTGACACTACAGGGAGAGAGGGGTCACCTTCCATGGTCCTTGAACAGACGCGGTTCAAGCTGGGACGCCGAAAAACTCAGTCCAAGTTTGAAATTTTTTGTTCTTCACCTCCTCAATGCTCTGCTGAGGAATATTTATCTCTGAATATTTAGCTGCAATAGCAGGCACCGTGTCTATCTCTACCAAGGTTCTGTGGAGGATGGGGGAATTTATTCCAAGCCCCCAGAAGCAGGAATAGGTACTGAGCAATGGCTGGCACCTGTGAAATCTCACTCAAATCCCAGAGCCTCCTCAGGTGCAATTTAAATTTTCAGCAGCAGTTCCTCTGCCCTCTCTGCCTGGGATTCCACTTCACAGCCAAAACACATTAACACAGGCTGACCCCAGAGGCCCCTAAGCCTAAACACAGAGTCACTCACGCCACTGAGTGACCCTCTGAAAGCACAGGGACACGAGCAGAGACCAGACCTGCTCCACTCCCATGCAGAGCCCACCCAGCCTGCAGATCCTCACAGACCAGCCCTGCCAGCTCCTCTCTGCAGCCCAGCCAGGGCCAAGTGGCCAGATGGGATTTTTGGCCTACGGCCTCAGCTTGGTCTCCAGCTTAATGAAATCAGACCTAAATGTATTGGAGGGGTAATTCAGAATATAAACAAGGAGGATGAGTACCCAAAAGAGCATCTCTGCAGCAGGAGACTGCTTCTTTGGAGTACCTGCCTTTAGGGCTGCTCTTCTTGAAGAGATTCATAAGGCTTCTTGTAGCCTGGCAATGAAAATCCCTCCCCTTGGCTGCTCTGCAACAGCTCCCTACATGGCAGAGCTCAAAGCAAACCTGTGCTGCCCAGGGCTGCAGGAATCTGGAGCCTTGATCTCCTCGTAGGGCAGAGCTGGTGCCCAAGGGGCTGCAAGCCAGTGTAGGGACCCATCCCTGCTGCCTGCAGCACTGGGACACACATGGGGTCTGTAGGGCACAGGGAACAGGGCTGGGGGGTAAATTCATACAGAAAGTACAGGAAAATGCAGGCACAGGAAGGGAGGCAAGGCATGCTGATGCTGTTTCCTTTAAAAGGGAAGGAATCCAGTATTCTCTAGAACTAGTATTTATTTGCTTTTTGAACAAAGCCAGCAACTACAGAATCAGTGCCTCTTTCCTTTCTCCCAGTTCCCACCCCAGATCCTGGATCAGTTTGCCCTGAAATGCTGTTCTAAAGGTGGGTGGAAACCTCTGGTCAGGTGAACTGTCAGCCTTTAAACACACAGTACATACCAGGCCTGGGTGAGCTGCTTAGCAGCAGGTTTCTTTTCCTTTCCATTCACAAGGTTTTCCTATTCTGCTATTCCCTTGTCCTGAGAAAAGGGGCAGGACCCTTGAGCAGAGCAGCATTTTTCTTATTCTAAACAAAAATCTTTACCAGCTGTCAGATGAAAGCAGCTCTTTCTCCATTTCATTATTGGGATCACAGGATAACATTTTCTTCTGAGGGTTTTACCCCCAGGTTCAGGCCTCTCTGGTTTGTTCACCTGAAGTTTTGGTGTCTTTCCATTAAAAGTTGAAGAGAAATCACACAGATATAGAATCCTATAAATAGAAATCAAGGGAAATCATACAAATACAAAGAAAAAACTTGCCACAGTGCTCTGTGTACCTTTACACTGTCACAACTGAACCTGTAAGATACAATTCATACACCAGTCAAGACAGGCCACTCCTTAGAAAAAGCAGACTATGATACACTTCCAAACAACAATTTGCCCCAGCAATGACATTTTGAAGGAATAAATAAGAACAGCCTCTCATAAGTGCTTAAGGCTTCAGAACAATGACTCCTACAAAAAATAAAAACCATGCTGCAAGGTGAATTTCAATAGATACAGCCACCAGCTCTTCCAACTGGACTTTTGTAGTCACCCTAGCTAAATGTAGGGCACATTTGTGACTCAGTTGTAGTGAACAAGATGTTCTCAAATCCATGAGTAAGGAAGAAAATTTTACAATAGGGTAAACATTAAACCTATTTGGTGGGCTGATAATGAATATTCTTCCCGTATTTCATTCCCAGTGACTCACACAGCCCAGTATTCTTCAGCAAAGAGTATGTTGGCAATTTTTAGCCCACCTCCCCAAGGCATTCTCTTGCTGTCAGGAGGTTACCATAAATCCCAAGTGTCCAACTTGCTCTCATCAATGTCAGAAAAAAATCCCTCGAGAATTTTTCCCCCTGCAGACAAGCCTTTGCATTCTCAACCTAGAAACCCTTGAAACACTTTTTTGAGCAGTATCAGTAAAAAATAAAAACATTAAATGCTAAAGCAGATAATTTTTAATGTGCCTGCTGAGCTCTGCATGAATCGAGCCACCAGCTGCACTCAGGCTCCACTCCCAGTTCACTGGTGCTGCTCACAACTCCTGCAGATAAACCAATCAAGCAATTTTGGGTTTAGGACTTTAAATACAGCCATAAACACCCTCACCTTTGATACCCCTCCTCATTGCCACCATGCCTACCACAGAATTCTGGTCTATGTTGTGACACGTGGAATACAAAGGAAAAACAAAACATTTCCCTTTTCCTCGCAGTGCTCCCTTTTCTCCCAGGGAGTTGCTCCCAAGGTGGGGGCAGGTCTCAGTTGCCCACTTGTTTGCCAATTGAAAGAAAACAAGCTGAGATAAATCAAGTGTTTCTTGGGTGCAGTTCTGCTTATTTACCACACAAGAAAAAAAAGAGGTGTAGCACAACTGTGCTTTCTCAACACACAAATAAAAACCCCGAAATAACAATGTTTTCTCTCCAGAAATCCCAGACTACCTTCCCAGCAAGCACAATTCCCACCAGGAGCTCTTGCTCGTGGCTTTCTCCTGGGCTGAGCACTGCCTCTGTCTCTCTTTTTCCAGTGTTTTTCCTTAATTTTTTTTTTACTTCTCAAAAACACGGAAGGATAAACCATTAACCAGTCAAAGCAGAGCTTGCAATCAATCCACAGGAAAACCCCGTGTCCATTTGGCTCCGTTGCTCGTTAGTTTTGCACAGCTCATTGCCTTGGGTCCCAGCTGCCTTTGGGTCCATCCATCACCACACAAAGGAGCACCTAATTGGTCTTTGTGTTCACCATAAATGAAAGAGGTGAGTACATCCATCACCCCTAAGCAGCACTGCAAATAAACAAAACATGCAGCCCCCATAACAGCGGCCATTAATTAACCTCCAAGCCAAGCAGCATTAAGCCCTTTTTCATTCTGAAAGCATTAACAACACAATCACTAACTAATTTTAGTTATTAATGTTTCAGTCCCACAAGATTTATGAAGGAGCAGAAGGTCCTACAGCAGTTTTATATACCTGGGTACAGCACTCCAAAAACAACACCACATTTTTTTTTATGCCATGCAGCATTTCATAATCATAATCCAAATGTCAGTTAGCTACTTGACTTTATATATGACATTACTAAAAGAGTAAATATTCAGGAACATTAATTTATTTTTTAAAAAAATATGTCACAAAATATGTACTTGATCATTTCAAGGGATTTGTGGGGCTTTTTAATCAAATAAAATTTTGGTACTTTTTCAAGAAATAAATCACTGTAGTTGTAGAGTTTATACAGGCAATAAGAAATACTGCTCAGCATTCAGGGCAATAATAAATGATATGAAATGAAGTACCACAGAAGCTTGTGCTCGTGGCATATAAATCATAAAGAATTCTTATGGCCTGAAACATGCAAACTCCAAAGTCAGAAAACGTCCTCATTGTTGAAATTTTAAACCTCTCGCTTTCACAAATGCAGCAACTTTTATTTCCCCTTTTCTATTTTTAAGAAAGAAAAAGAAAATGCATTTTAAAACAAAACAAAACAAAACAAAAATTTGTGATGTAATAGAAAAACAAAGCAGCTGGAAAAAGCAGAGCAGTATTAGGATTTCCTTGGAAGAAAGTAGGTAAGATCTGCAAATACTCATGATCAGGGTCAAGTTTTTAAATCTTTAACAAAACTGAGCTTAATCTGCCATCCCTGTGCCTCTGATCTCAGTCCCCCGTTACTCTCAGTGACAGCCAGTGCAAGGAAGTGTCATGAAGATACAAAACATGAATCCATATTGATTTTTCCTCTCAATACTGAGAGTATTCTCTCTGGGAGAAGGTGTAGAAAGACACATGTAACACCAATATTAGGTTATCCTGAGTTTAAATGAGAGGCACTGAAATTGAAGGCCAGATCTTCAGCTGTCAAAAATGAAAGCCAATATATCCATGCTGATTTTCAGCTGCCATCAGCCTGGCCCTATGCAATTAGTCCTGGCAGGGTCTTTATAAATATTGATTTTTAATTGAACAGACCTATAATTTGTCTTCCAGCTTCATACAGAGACATACATACACCTTGGAGTATTTTTTATTTAACTGCTCCCACTTTTCCAAAATGGAGTCCTTAGAATTATGATGTCCAAAGTATTTTTTATTGCAGAGAAATCTGAAAGTCAAAGCTCCACTTGGATTCATTTGTCAATGCAAAATAATAAAAATAAATCAAAGTTCAGCTATCCCAGCAGTAACCATTTCAAAAATGTCTCCTTTTAGCTCCAGGTTATATTCCTTCCTCATGCTTGATGGCACAGGAAAGTTGCCAGCTAAATTACTGGCCTCCACATTGCCTTTTCTGAAGTTTGTGTGGCTGCATTGCCGAGTTCCTGAGCAGTTAAGTCCCTCTTCCAACACAAGAAGAGAAATCTGGTGCTTTGCTTTATATTGCATATAACTCAAAGTATATTTTACTTCATTCAGTAGATTACTTTAGGAAAAAAAAAATAAAGAATGCCTTTTTGGGGAACACAATTTCTACTGACTCCTCCTCGGCTTTTCTGTTACAAGAGAGACATCAGTACTATGTCATATTTAACAAAGCACTTTGTAAGCATTCATTAATCATGCAGTGCCCCTGAGAGGCACATTATGTAATGTTTAATCTGCTCAGCTGAGCCTGTAAGTACAAGAAACCTCTCAAAATTTTATCAGCTTTACAATAAGAAGAGCTGTATTTTAAGCACAACCAGTAAAAGCAACCCGGTCGCTCTCTGTCCTCCCATCAGCAGGAGATTTGCCCCACTGTAACAGAGTTGTGCTCACAGCCACAGAACTGATGCACTTTCTGCTTCTAAAAGCCACTGCAGGATTTTAAAATGCAACTTCAGGGTGCCCAGGGGCTGATTTACAAAGGCAGGGACACTTCCCTTCCTCGCACACGACGGGAGGAAGAGGAGCCCCGAGCAGGGCAGCCCTCCCGGGGCAGAGATCACCAGCTCAGCACCACATCCCCTCCTGGGAGGATGTCAGGAGAAACAGGAGCTCTGTGCAGAACAAGGACACTCCACAGGTGCCCACGAGTGGGTCATCCACGGGCTGCCTCGTTCCACGCTGCCAGGACAAACATCTCTTGTGACTAAACCCCCCCAAACTCTGCAGCAAACCCCTAATTCCCCCTTATCTTGGTGCAGGATCAGCCAGTCCTGACTCTGCACCAATGTCAGTGCAAGCTTTGAAGAAAAATCCATCCTTGGGAAACATTAAATGGGAAAAGAAGGCAGCTCTGAGCCCTAGACAGAGACTTTGCATTGCCTATGTCAAATAGGGTCCAAAAATGATGATGCGTTAATTAATATGCTGTTTTAAAGAATTTTCTACTTAATATTCATATTTAGCAACTGAAACAGGAAAGGCAGGGGTGCAGAATTCACAAAAAAAATTCTTAGGAAAGAGCTCCTTTGCATCTTTTGGTTTATATCTTTCTTTTAAATATGCATTATGAGTAAACATTTTATAAAATGGTATAAAAGCCTTCTCTTTCCTCTTCCTCCTTCTGACCAGCAGAAAAACTCTAAATACACAACATTTTTGCTTCCATCACAGTCAAGGGGTACTTTGAAATCACCTTGACAGAGAAATATAAATGATATTTGTGTAGGAACTTGAAGGAAGTCGGTCTGTGACAGCACCTCTGGGGATGAGCCATTTGTACCACCATGGCCACCTGCACCCCCTGCTCCAAAACACACAGAGCTCTTCTCAGTCTCCTTCAGGCATGGCCCTTCTTTTCCCAAGATGGATACAGGAAATAAATAAATCAAGACAGATCCCCTTGTAACTCACAGACGTGTTGCAGCCCGAAAATATTCAGATTTTTTAGTGCATAGGCCAGCTCTAATCAAATTCATCAGCACGTGCTAACGAATCAGGGTTCGACACTAAGACCACAGTAAATCCAGTGGAGCTGCTTCAAATCAAGCCAGTATCCAGCTGGATTTTTCTCTTCTGGCAAGAACCAGCTTAAGCAGGACTGTGCTCAGTGGTGTCCTGCAATGTCCATGCAGCCCCTGAGGGGTGACCACAGGGAGCAGCGGAGGGAGAGGAAGATGAGGGTGAAGCACAGAGGTGGGCCAGGCTCAGCAGCCGTGGAAGTGGTGCTGCAAGGACTGGGGCGACTCGTTCTCGTGGACAATCAGAGAAACTGAAGGGCTCAGGGCTCTGCCAGAGCTCCCTGCAGGGATCTCAGGTCCTGGGGAAGAGCAGGGAAGATCCTGGGCCAGGACTGGGCTCCCCCAAGCAACGAGCACCCAAGAGCAGAGCCAGCCCCAGGGCTCACGGCCAGGAAAGGAGGAAACTGCAGCAGGTCTGCAGTGGGGTTGGGGTGGGAAGCACCAAGGGGAACTCACAGCCAGTTCCTTCCCTTCTTCACACACTTAGCCAGCGTTTTTTACCAAAAAAACAATGGACACCATGTCTCTGAAGAGCTGTTTCCTAACAGTGTGCACACATTTCAGGATCAGGGGGGCCTTTCAGCTGTTACATTCTTCTGAAAATTAATGGAGAGACGCTGAGCTGCCTTTTGATACAAACAGATCAAATTTAAATCATTCCTGATTTAGAAGTGGACAGCTGCCTTCATTCCATAGTGCATACAGCTTTCTGGGAAAGAAACTGCCACCTCTAGGCTCTCTCCATTTCTTACATTCCCCCCTGATCTCCCAGTTATCAATATTTCAGTTCCACTGCATGAGAAGTTTCTTTGCCACTTGTGTTCTCTCTATTACCATGAATCCCTATGTAGTCTTTAAAACTCCCATTTTAAGCAGTCCTCTATTTCAAAATGTCTTGCTTTGTAGAGTACAAAGCTCTTTTAAACACTCATTTTGTAGTTATGGACCTGCTTCCCAGATTGCTTTTATTATTACTTGGTACATTCAGGCAAAATCTGGACAATAGAATCCAGCTATCAAGACAACAGAGCTGTATATTTAAAGCCTGCTATCTGTCCTACAAGTCTTTTTAAGAAAAAAAAAATCAGCAGGTTCACACTCATGAGCTAGTTATAAGGGTTTCTGCAGCTCTCCTTCTTGAAAGGATCTATTTAAATGTTGTATGACATCTATTTTCTCCCTGGGAATATCTTTGTAGTGTTTCATCCTTCCTTGCCATCAAAAAAAAAAAGAGCTGGCTATGCTGCAAACCACTGGAGATTGGTTATTCTCAGGCTCCCTGGCAGCTGCTGGCTGGTTTCACGTTTTCTGACTCAGCTGAATCCCAGCATCCTTTTTTACCATTATTCAACAGAAAGTTCAGTGAAATAGCTCAGGTTTTGCTAAGTTTCTTGAATTCTTGTTGTTCATTCATCACTACACAGCACCAGGGAGCTGCTGGCAATTAGCAGGAGCAGGAAATGAGGACACCTGAGCTCTAATCTCAGCCTGACACTGGCACACAGCAGGGGCACATTCTTTGGGGCAGGTCTGGGAAGGGTTTTGCAGTGCCAAGGAACTGGTGGATAATTTGTTTGGCAGGGGGTGTGCTTTTAAAAACTCACTGAAACAGTGGAAAAATATAAACCTGGAGTGTCCTCTTCTCAGAGCACATCATGTGAGGTCCTTGAGATCAGACATATTACAATGCTGACTCACAGTTATGCCACCTTCTCAGAGGAAAAAAGAAATAACACAGCAATGTATGTGAATTCTCTGAATTCTAGAGGCTGTGTGACTGCCATCTATGCCTTTAGCATAAAGAGCACTTGCCCACATTACAGCCAAGCTGCCTTCTTGTTTCAATAATTTACAGCAAGCCTGAAACACAAGACTTGGGGAATGGAGGTTGACCAGAGTTTAAAGCAAGATATGATTCTTTAATGCTGGATAGGGAAGAAATGGAGAACTTGTGCCCAAACACATAATATCAGATCACAGGAGCCCAGCTCCAGACACCCAGCTCAGTATCAGCCAGCAGGATCTGTGCAGGGTGGAGGCACCTCAGCAGGGGCTGCAGGATTACACCTTAAAAAGCAGCCACTGCCCTTCTTCCCCCTGGTGTTTTCCTGTGCCCAGACAGACCCAGCTGTGGAAGAGAGGAAGGCTCTGACCCAGGGAAGCATCCCTGGAGCCCCAGAGCCTGGAGCCTGTCCCCACCCCATGCCAGGCCCTCCCCCATCCCTCCCAGGCTCACAGCGCTGTGGATCAGAAGTGCCACCCACCCAAAGCCTCCCTGCTCCACAGGACCAGCCCCGGGGCTCCCACGCTGGACCCAGCTCCAGAGAGCGGTGTCAGAGATCCCCCACAGCACCATCAGCCATTCATTTCCACAATCACTGCTTTTTTTTCACTTGAGAAACACTTTTTTCTTCAAAGCACTGTACAGCAGGATTTTCTAAATTGGAGCTCAGGGACTGGGAGATCTCTTTGGTCATGGTAGCAGTGACAGAATACAAATGCGTCCGTTTCCCTGAGAGCAATTCGGGTACCAGCAAAGGAGAATTTCTGCTGGTGCATCTGCTTATTTATTCCCCCTTCCCCCTCCTTTTTTTCTGTGTTGTTTGCACAGGAGAACAGAGTGTTGTTGAACAGGATGATATTATACCATATAATGGGTTACAATAAGCAGTCTGCAAAGAAAAACATCTTTGCTTTAAGAGATCGCTTCCAAATTGTATAAGATGTGGCAGTGGATGTGCAGAAGCAGATTAACCTCTGGGAGAGAAAAGCAACCCACTTCACTTATAAACTCAAATTACAAACATACCTTTCAGCATTTCATCTGGTGTTTGTATCTACACACACAAAAGCCTCCCAGTAAACTGGAATGCAAAACCTGTTATTAAATATACAAGCCCTCAGAAAATAATATTTCAGTCCATGAAACAAAAAAAAAAAAAAAATCAGCAACTAGAACGTGGAGAAACAAACCTGATTTTCTAAAGCCTGCCTCGTTTCAGCCTTGCCCAAAAGCAGCAAGGACAGACTGCATCTCCTGCTCTGGGAGCCTGCTGGGCTCAGCAAGGCTCTCTGGAGAACACTCCTGCCCTGGCTGGGGTGGCATCAGCCACAGAGGAAAGGGTCAAGATGCTGCAGTCAGGTAGGTCTACAACAGCCAAGGGAAGATGTCCAATTACCAGCTGTCCCAATTAAAGCCAGGCTCACCAGAAGGCAGCAACCAGTTCCCAGTTGTACATGACACCAAAAAAGAAAGGGGGGAAATTCAGTGCAGCTGAACTGCAGATTCAAAGGAGACCCTGCAGGATTTGTGGGGACCAGGGATTTGGTGCTCATTCTCACCCTGAATTTCTCACCCCACCCCACGAGAGTTTGCTCCCCCCATCATGAATTAGGGATATGTCAAAACTCTCTGTGTGTGCTAAAGGCAACAGAGAATCGACTGAGCAGTGGCCTGGCACTCCTTGGAACTAATGCAGCTGAAGAAGGGCTTTGTTGAAATGAGAAAGCCTAAAAGAGATTTGCTCAGATCAAGATTTAAGCTTTGTTGGACATGTTCACCGTGGCTCGGAGAGCTGCCCAGACGAATTGCAGGCAGCAGGGAGCTCTGGTGATTAGAGAGGGAAGAGGGGGAAAAAAGAACCAAAGAACAAGAAAACAGAATAAACCAGAATTGGAAAGCAACAGCTTCATGTTGATCATGTACTCCCACCCAGCTGTGTCACACAGCACAGGACACCTGTCCCCACTCTGCCCAGACCCTCTCAGGGCCCCTTTTGCCAGGTCTGAGTGACAGAGCCACCGAGACGCTGCCAAAGCAAGAAGGGCATGTATGGATTTCACCCACAACCAGCTCTGGTTGCAGGTCTCACCTTTCTACCAGCCAGAAAAGCAGCTCAGTGACCCAACTTTGCAACTTTATCTGCATTTGCAGGGCATATCTTCTGTCTCAGGCAAGGATGGGTTGCAGGACGCAGCCTTCAGTTTGGCTTCACATCAAATATAACACCACTGATATTTTCCCAAAGGTAAAGTGAGCTCCAGAGCAAGAACATCTTTCAAAAGAGGAGAACCTCACCATGACCCCATGGCATTGCCCTTTAGTCTATTCCTTTAGTCTATTCCCACCAGCACTCCATCTATAACACTGATGGGTCTCTAGTGAGATCCACAGCCCAGCTCCTGCTGGAGCCATTGTAGAGGATCTAGCCCAGAGTTCCCACCAGACTTCTCCATCCTGAGGTTCATTTCAGCTGCTTGCCCCATCCTTCAGGCCTGAGCAGGCAGCAGAAATTCCCAGCAGGGCAGGGTGTGGAGATGTGCAGCAATTGCTCCACTGCCCCAAGTAGAGCGAGGCACCCCTTGCAGGGTAACAAGATGAACAGGAGGGGCTGCTTCGTTTGCCTCTGCAATATTTCAGCTCTGCCACCGTGATGAGCCACTCTCCCATCACCCTTCCAAGCCCCACACTTGGGAGACCAGTTGCTGCCTCACATTCCAAGGCATCCAGCCCGCCAGCCCAAAGGGGACCCCGCTAATTGGCCATGCCACACGTGGAGCACGGGGTCCCTGTAATGGCTCAAACCTCACAAGACTACATTTTAATTATGACTGTGTTAGAACAGAATCAGTTGCCTAATCAAGCCTAAATTAAATGCATATTTAGCAATCTTCATGCTAGCATTCCCAGAAATGCTATACTTGCATACTGAATTATTTATATTGTCTACATCTCCAGTATTTTTTAAGAACAAAACCAGCAAACCAACACTCCAGGAAGGCAGGTAAATAAACTAACCACACTTTTCTGAATGGCCATGGTTCCCCACTGCCCTGGCTGCCATTCACTCAGAGCTCCTACAGTAAATTGAATGAAGAGCATTCAAACCCTGTCAACCAAATTACTGTGAGATTTCCAGCGTAAACATCAATGGAAGGATTTTCCCATTAACAACAGCCTACAGGTAAATATTTACTTTGTTTGCAAGGCTGCAGCTCCAGAGGGCAACTTGCTACAGCAGCTGCAGTAGGTAGTCCAAAAATAGGTATTTCCCTGTTAGTGGGTGAGTTCAATGCCCATGAAAGCTGCTGCCTGGAAGGACAGAACGAGGATGGGAGCAGCCAGGTATCGTGCTCAGTGCTCCATAAGCTGCTTTCAAGGACATGCCCTCATCTGTGCCCCCATCCAGCAGAACAGCTAACCTGGAGCTCAACAACGAGCTTGTGTGTAAATCCCACTGATTTCTTGTGAATTTTGGGAAGGATCCTCTGAAATTGAATCAGATTGACCAGGAATTTTGGTTACATAGATACAGATTTGGTAAAATATCCGAGTGACTGAAGAGGGCTAGAATTAAGCATGTGCTTCAGCCTATGCACATAGATATGGCTTTGTAAGGCTGAGTGTATCACATCTCTGTCCAGATCTCTGCTTGTCTTTATTCCAGCTTACCTGTCTAACAAGCCAGGATGATAGCACTTACTGGGCTGTTATGAAGCATGAATAATATTGTTTAATGCTTCAGATCCCACAATAAAAAAGTAACACGAGCACATCAAGTGTTGCTACATCAACATAGCATTATACTACAGAAATAAGTGTTATTAGAGTTATACACAGGAGCTTTATTTTAATGCTGTGCAGTTTTCTACTGAGTCCATTAATGATCAGACATTACAGCAAAAATAAATTACCTTTCACAGCAGTTAAGTTTTTCATGGTACAAGCAGTAGTCAAAATTTAACAGAAGCGACAGGTTGAATTCCCAGGGACACCTGAATTTTGTACATCAGCTCCTTTTGACAAACAGCAACACAGAAAAAAAGAAATCAATGTAGTAAAGCTTCCACTGGAAACAGAATGATCTTATTTCAGTTATCCATCATATTTCCCACTAAATTCATTAAGAATGAAGGGAGCAGAGAAATCTGTAACAGGATGTTGGCAAAAGCACAAGGGGATCTTTTTTCCAAGCTCTTAAAGCTACACAGCCTTTCCTGAAGCTTAGCAAGGTATATTTTAATGCTTCATGTTGATGCCAATCAACCTCCATTGTGATCAGAGCCTGGGTGCTAAGCTATATTTTCCCCAACATACTGAATCATTAGTCAAAGTCCACTTCTCAAATTATTTTAACATTTTGAGTTGGTTTCAGATAAGAATGATTCAGATTTTAAAGATCTTCCCTTAAAGCCCACACATGTACATGACAGATGGTGTTAGACACATAGCACATAACCTATAGTAATGGAGCTATATATATACATCTTATCTGTGCATGATTTCAGAGATAAGAATAGTTTGCATCACTTGTATGGTTAGTCACAAGTCTGGCAGGGGACCTGAAAGCTGCAGAAAACTTGGACAAAGAAGTCTGGTGTCAGGAGATTCCCAAGCACCAGTGGTTTGCATCTGGTTTTCTCCCTTTCTATCCAGAGCTTTTGAAAGCCAGTTTTAACCAAGCCAGGAGGACAATTTGTAGTTATAATGCAGCTGACAGTGTCCAAGTGAAATGGTGCAATCTGGTTACCACCAGAGGGGAGCTGGGAGAGTGGCCTGGTCTCAGTGTCTCATTTAGATCATCCCAAAACCCAAAATGTACAACCTCCTGATCAATTTACCCTCAGTTTTTCCTAGAGAGACTCCAGGTTATATATACAGACTAAGTCTCTGAAGTCGAGATTCCAGTCCAAAGGGAGGTGTGAGACAGAGCAAATGGGACATGAATTTGGTTAACAGAGCAAAGAATCCATGAAGTGAAAGCAGCTGAAATTATATCTTGACTCCCTGTTGTTTGAAAACCAGAATATGCTAGTTCTGGGTAAGTGCTACACGAGGGACAGGAGGGTTGAGTCCATCACTCACAAACTAAGAGAGGCAGAAGACAATTTATGAAAAAGGAACACTC
The DNA here is from genome assembly GCA_013397815.1 of Aleadryas rufinucha. NCBI lineage: Eukaryota > Metazoa > Chordata > Aves > Passeriformes > Aleadryas > Aleadryas rufinucha. The sequence continues at coordinate 85,533 of VZTH01005065.1, forward strand.
ACTATTTTAATGCCCCTAATCTTCTGGCTGGCTGGTGAACACATAAAGGAAATTCGGAACTTAATATTAAGTAAGACTGCTTTTCCCAGAGTAAATAATAGATTTGTCTCTTAATGCAACAGAAAAGCCATTCCAATCTTTTGCAGCTGTGTCCTTGGATATGGACAAACAAAAAACACGTTGGAGCAAATCTATCCTAATGCACCTCTGCTGGCACCAGACACCAGTGTGACCTACAGTATTTAACTGGGGGTTACCCTAATACAAACTCACCCATAAGCCTGATTCCAATCCATTTTTAAGGAACACAGAGGCTGAAGCAGATGTCAGGGACATTAGCATCAGGCTCAGTAACTGAGTCACTGCATTTGATACAGGATCTACTTATAGCCCAGCTAAGATTAACTGGAACATGTGGTTACCTGTCAGACGGATTTTGCTGCACAAAAAACAACCACGCCTTCCAAACCACAGCAGTGAGAAATGCCACCTCCATCCCCTCTGCATGTCAGGCAGCTGCAGCATGAGAACTAGCATTAAAATCAGCATTATGTGAAAGCAAAGTTTAAAATTATGTCCTCTACTTGTTCTCTAACCAAAGTCTGTGCACAGCAGCGCTTGGGACTCATCTGCCCTTTGCCTGACCAAAGGGGTTTGTTTTTGTGCTAGTGGTACACTGCTGTGTTGCTATACACTAGAGGTGTTTCAAAGACTTATCTTTATTTATTATTTTAAACTGAATTTACTCCCCCAATCAGCATGTTCAATGCCCCTTGCAAATATTTACTGCGTGCTACTCTATTACTTCATTTCTTCTGGCTTTCCTTTTTTTTGAACCATCTTAACTTCTTCACCTTATACACATTGATTTAATAAGTTCCCAAATCCTTGACAATCACAGCTGCACCAGGCAAAGCCAGTGCAGCAAAAGCCATTTGTGCATTGTCTGCAAGTGAATTCAGTGTGCCCCTTTGCAGGTGCAGAGCTAATTCTGGGAGCACCACTGAAGCAGTAGTGAAGCATTCCTGACTTGGGAAAGTACTCCTACCTACACATGGCCTTGCAAGACAAAAACACTTAGAAGGAAAACCACTATTAGATATAATTTAATTAGAAGTTTCAGGAGATTGAATTTAAATACAGAAAAAAATAGAAGTCTGAATATCAGACTGAAATATCTAGCAGGAAGCAGGGTGAGTTCACTGTCACAACTTTCTTTAGCAAACTTGCATGTGTCAGATATATATTATGAAGCAACCACACTCAGAAATTGCCATGAGTATTTTCCAGTTTTGTCTGGACTAAAGGATCAGATTTTGTCCACACAATACTCTCGAAATGCTGGAAAAGCAGAAAAGCTTCTAGAGGAGCTAAAACAAGGTCAGAAAGGATGCTGGTAAACGCACGGAGCTATTCTGCAATCAGCTCATCCTCTGCAGCTTCCACCCCTGTGCAGTATTTTGGGGGACAGATTAGCTGTCAGTGGCCTGAGCCAGAGCTTTGCTCTACCCTGCATGTCCAAACACCTCAGCAAGATCCTCAGGAAAGGCTCTTTCACCTTTACCCACGCAAGGTTGCTCACCCTGCGTTTGCACCCCCACGAAAGCACAGCGCTGGTGCAGCTGCCAAAGCCCAGGCAGCCCCAGCCTGGCAGAGAATGATGCAGGTCCCTTGGCAGGGGCCCTAATCTCCTTACTGCTGGAGGGATGGAGGGACTAAAGCCCCGAGGCTTTGGAAATGTAATTAAAAATATGTTGTCTTCCAAACGATTTCGTGATCTTGGAATGGTTCTGGGTGCGTTTAAATTCAACCGGGCCCCGTAAAAACAAGACAATGAACCACCAAAAAAACTTGGGAAATATTAGTGAGGTGCTGCCTAATTAAAGTCTGGATTAATTAGTAGACTGTAAGCTATTTGTTTGTAAATACTGGATGTCTTCTGGAATGTGTATGGTTCATTCATTGGCTAATGCCAAAATATTGAACCAGGACTTGATCTTAACAGGCATATGTGGTTATACAAAAATCTCTTAAATTTTCTTCAAAGAAAAATAACTTTCTGGGAAGAAACTTCAGATAATGGCCAAATGCTGAAAAATCTGAAGACAGAAACCCTGTAAAAATACTACATATATATAATGTGCATATCTGCATTTTAAACCAATCTTGTGATTTCCTTAGAGGACCTAATGCTGATAACACAAAAATTTTCTGTAATCCAAAAGCAGCCAACAATTTGGAATGGCTTTCTCAACACATACTAAAGATGCTGCTGAAGGACCTGTGCCAGGACCACAGATTGCTGGACACAGATTTTTTTGTTGTGCATATGACTTCTCTGATGTGGCACTTTGGATTAGTGATTAGCATAGGGAGCATGGAAAGGGACTGTCATGTGCTAGATCCTGCACAAAATGTAATTTCATAGCTCTCTGTAAATCTAATTATCTGCCTGTGCTTCCCAAAGAGAGCTCCAACTTTTACTGCATTAAAGAAAAGGCAAACCTGCCACTATTGCAATGCTGGTTTTGAGCTGACACAGAGATCACCCCTGAATGCTGCCACTCTCATTGCTTTAGTCCAGGCTGGTTTAACAACACCAGAAAATGCTTTATTCATATTCACAATAAAGCTTTGGAAGAGAGTACATTTCACTTGTGTTACTGCCAAGTGACTGCATTAAGGCCTCAACTGGTAGAGCCTGAATTTGGAAACAACTTTTAGAAACAAAAGGGTTTTGGTAACAACTTTGGGAGGGTTTCAAACCCAGGAGAATGACTTCTATCAATATACCCTTAACTTGGGTTCTCTCATCACTAAAACAACAGAGGGGCTGAATTTGACCACAATGAAGCAACTTCTCAACACAAGAGGCAAAAAAAGCAACTCTAATTCTCTGCCTTGAAACTCCCTAAGCACAGGACTGCTCTCACAGCACAGAGGAAGAGGAATAAGCTTTAGGTGCTGCTGTGCCTCAGAAGTCCCAGAGCTGCTACAGCAGCCTCTCTGGGATTCTTTCCACAGGAAAAAGAACACTTCTTTTATTCTGATGGATTACATTAAAAGTTGGCAGGCTAAAAACTTACAGAAGTTAGGCCAAACTGTTCTGTGCAGGGTGCAAAATTAGTAACTCCATGTTTGATTGCTTGATTGAACAAGTGAGGGTGAGTGGATGGCTACACCCTACCCTGCAGGGAATGGTTGTATCCAACAACCTTTTCAGGTTTTGTGGTTGTAAAACACATAAAAAACACCTGGAAACTGCTGCTGACGTGGTCCCTGGTACAATTATAAAAGGCACCTGAAGGTATTCATAACAGAGATTGGTCACAAAAAACACTTTTTCCTCATCATGTGGTCCTGTGGAACAGCACTTAATTTCATCTCTAAGGCACATGAACCCGAGGAGGAGCCCAGCTCCCAGGGACGTGCCCAGTGGCACAAGGAGGAAGGAAGCTCAAGGATCTGCTCGACACAGCTCATCAACAGAACGTGATCAGTCCAGGAGACAAATCCAGAGGGAGTTCTAGGCTATGTACCTCTGACTTGGTTCAACATGTGCAATTAAAACATGCACTACAGTGCCTAGATTTGCTCATCTTGCAGATAGTGTCACCATTCCGAGGGTCGAATTTGGTGCTCCAAGGTAGTGAGTGTGCACTGTGCTGGATCCTACCTCCCACAGGCACTGGAGGGATAAATCTAGAGCTTTCTGCTTTCCAGTGATCTGTTGTTCTTCACCTCAAGAAAGGTTCAAGCACAGAAATTCATCATCTCGAAGTGCTCACAGACTGGTGGCTTTCTTTCCATTGCATTTAATGCTAAATGCCCTATATGTGTCAATGTCCCACCAGATTTCCAGAACCATGCACTCTTTGCCCCCAATATTCATCTTCTGCTCATTCAGGTGTTCTTTGTCAGTGCCAAATAAAGTCTTACAAACTTGGAAATGCTGCTCCTTTAGCCCAGGAGAGCTTCTCAGGCTCCTGTCCTTCCCCTGGGAGATATTTCTCTCAAGAAAGTATTTTAGGCACAAAGAAACACATCATCAGCTACAGCACAGCTCCTAAGAAATTCCTGTACACCATCCCCTGCCTTCCAGCCATTCCAACAAGCCTTTTTATTTGATTTTTCTGAAAGAAGTGTTGATGTGAACTGATCAACGTTATGCTGAAGGTAAAAGCAGCAAAGACCCAATCTATATTTAACCTGCTGAAAACTGCACAGGCACTTCCCAGTAATGGTGGCAACGAGCCCTTTGGGTGTCTCAGGAGAGGAGCTGAGGAAGGAAAACCTGACATAGAAATGAACAAATGCTCTCTTGTGACGAAGTTCATCTCTGAACCTGAAGCCTGACCATCAGCCAAAGGAGAGGTTTGTACCTCTGGGGTACAGAGGGTGCTACAAATTGTCCTGCAATGGCAAAATTGTCCAGAAATGTTGGAGCATCCTCGAGGTAGAAAACATTTTCTGCACACATTTCCCCCATTAATCTTAAACCAAGAGCAGCCAGAAATCCCACGACGGCCTCTGATGGCACAAGGCTGACAAACTCCTGCAACCTCAGTCTCGCCCTTAAAGTAGCGTTCGCCACTTCCCAAAATAGAGCGTGTGAGCAGATGCTTGGGAGAAAAGAAAGCAAACATCTGTCCTGTTAAAAATGTAAATCCTCCACTCCCAGCCCCTGCCAGTCTGCAGCTTGGCACCAATCCACCCCCAGCTCCCACAGCACGTGGGTGGACACAGGGAGCAGCCCGAGCCCCGGCCACAGCAATCGGCTCCGCTCTGGGTTTTGGGGAGAGCAGAGCATGAGGCACAGCCCAAGGGGGGTAATTCTGGCTCCTACACTACAGATCCTAAGCAAACAGGGGTTAGAGGGTCCCAGCTCTGCTCTGCCAAAAGGGAATTTGCCAGGGAAAGGGGATAACAGCCAGGCCATGCTGTGCCATGTGTGCACGAGTACCACGTGTGTACACGGGGTTTGCTCAGTTGTTTGTGACATGAAATAAACCTGAGCAAGTGCAAGAAGTCACAGCAGTGCCAGAAGGAAAATCCTAGCTGTTGCTTTAATTGAAAGTGTGCTTGTTTGCTGTGTTCTCTGCTGGCAGCACGAGCATTTTAAATAAAACATGATCAGTCATTTATTTAGCAAGCAAGTCTTTGAAAAGTTCTTTTTGCACAGCTCTTACTAATTTATACCAGACAAGATTAACCCTCCTTTCCCTCCACATGTCCATAGGCTTGAAGTGATGGGGGGCAAGACCCACATTAAATATTTCTCTAAAATACAACATTTGGACACATCCCAAGCTCTGTTCCACCACCTGACCGCCTCAAAGAGCTCCCGAAAAAATGAGACCCGGCCAAGGATTCACTCCTTTGCTCCCAAGATTCAGTTTGAGCCTTCTCCCAGTCAATGCTCTTTCTTCAGGAATATATATTATTCATTCTACATATCATGGTGTTGATCAAGCAGCTGCAGAGCACAGACAGCTCTGCACAGCTGCAGCTGTTCAGCTGAAATCAGGGAAAGATTCTGTGCTGTCCATGTGAAGCGTTCACACATTCAGTGACACAGAGCACATGCAGCCCTGGGTAACCCACCACGGGAGAGGACAGAGCTCCTGTGGGCACCTGGAAACATTCCTGTGAAGTTTAGCCACAGCTCTGTGGGTGGGTTTGCCCTGCCAGAGTGGTTTAAAGCAGATCCTGCACCCTGGTTTCAGTTGTTCCCTCTCCCCACACACGTGGGGAAGCGTGTGCATGTTTATGCACACACAAACACTTTATGTATGTATTAAATCTGTTCATACGAGACAAGCACACACACACACAGTGTTTGTGTACCCATTAAAGTTATTTTCCATAGGGCAAAAAAAAAAAACATGAGGAATCAGAAAGTTAAAAAAAAATAAACCCATACATGTTCTAAGTCCGTTTAAAGCAGTCTGAAGCAGTGAGTTTATCCTTCAAAATGGCACCAGCTTCTGACATAATGGCCACAGTGGCCAGCAGTTTCTTTGGCATTTACAGTCTGCCCCATTTTCCATTTTTATTTTCTGTCTTTCTGACATTATTATCTAAATTCATGCAGCGTTTCCTCTGCTGAGGAGAAACCTTAATATTTTGAAAATTCCACAATAATTTTGTGCAACAATAGGGTTAAGTCATTACAACTTAATCTTCCTGACTCTTAGGAGATGCACATTTTATTGTGTAGCCTTGAGCCTTGGTATAACAGCAACAGTTTTTGGTTTTAATCACAGCATTTTTTTTAACTATTTAGTAGAACTTCAGAAACTTCTTTCTACCTTTGACCAAAGTCTCCACCTTGGTCAGCTGAAGGACAAAATGTCAAAAGGGTGATAAAAGTGTGTGTGTATGTATACACCTGCACACATGCACTATATATATATGTATTTTTATGTACTGTGTTTATACAGTTACTAGAGTTTATAGTTATACAGTTATACAGTTTATAGAGTTATTAAACAGTAATATTTTTAAACTGCATCTCACTTTTTTTCAGCATTTCTTTTCAGATCACATTTTGGGAATGTGTAAGAGCTAGCTATTCGGATTCGTGTTTGTCCTAGCATATTTCATACAAATCTTGGGAGCAGGTGGCAAATAAACTGAAAATAGAAATTTATAAAACTCTAAGTAATAATGTGGTTGAAAGTCAGAACTGTCACCAAGAAGAGCTCTTCAAGATTTGGACTCACCTCCCACTCCTCACAGTGGTGCAGGTCACAGTATTCATAGCAAGAAAAGAATCCTTCTAGATACTTATATTTTAGTTCAGAGTTCAAATTGGGTAGAGAACTGTAAAGACTTGAACAAAAAGAAATCCTTTGAGCCCTAAATCTTCTTGCAAGTCGACCATCTCTCATCTACAGGTTCTCATTTTTCTGGGAAATATCAATTTGTTTAAGCCGATTTCAAAGAAGCGTGTATCTCACTGAAACTCTTTTGATCTTATAACCACTCTAAACTTTCCAAGCTTCATGTTATGAACACTGTATTTATCCTTAACCACGCTCCTTCTGATACTTCTCTTAGGTGAACAGAGCCGGTGTGGGCACAGCACTGCTGATTGCTGCCACGTTTCACTGCAAGGAACTTCACCTACAGCAAAATCAAGCCTGGGATGTTCAAGCAAACCATCAGATTCAGAAAGACCAGCTGGCAAGGACAGCATGGGGGTGCCCTAATAATAATTTAAACTCTGATAACATTCAAGAAGGAATTAGTTGTATTTTAAAAACCCAAACAATTCGACAGCCCAAGACAGCACAGGCTTTCAGAACCACGCAAAAGATCTCAGTCAAGTCTTAACAGAACCAAGAGGCAATTTTAGGACCTAAACTCAACAAAAGGATGCTGAGCTCTCGCTGTGGGGATGTCTGAGCTCCCCAGTGCCCAAAGGCTGGCTGGGAATACAGGACAGCTCTTCCCAGAGGGAGCTCCCAGGTGCTGAACCGCAGAGAGCTCCATGGCATCTCCACTTGGCAAGCTCTGCTCAGCTCCTTCCTTATGCGCAAATCCTCTCCCTCTGCAGCACCCACAGGGCAGCATCCCCCCGTGCCTGACACCCCTCTGCCTCTGAGCACTCCCAGTTCTCCCAGTCTGAGTCTGTGCTGCTGCCACAACATTTCCACACAGGAAAGGCCACCCTGAGCCACAGGGTGCTGCATTTTCAGCCAGCTGCACTTGAGTATTGGGGTGTCAACGTGTGGATGCTGAAAAGCTTTCAGCTGAGAAATTTTCCAGCTTTCTGCAGCATTCTGTGAGAGCCCTGCTTTTCCTATGCAAGTTATTAAAAACAGTGCTATGGTTTTGTAAACAAATTCTATCTGCCCCTGCAGGTTCTTATGCAGTATTGTTATGATACTGACTAGAGAAATATTTTGAAATAGGTGTTGTAGGGTTCAGCCAATCATCCTGAGAGGTGGGTGGCCAAAGGCCCAATGACCTTACACCATTTAAGAATACTAAGGTATAAAATGAGTCTGTATATTATTAAATAATTCCCTTTTCCTCCTGCACTTGAACTTTCGTGTCGCGATTCCTCTCCGTCCCCGCTGCAACAGCGACGTGAACGTGAAACATCATTTCTCCTAAAAAGTCTTTATTAGCAAACACAGGCATGCTAAATATTTCAGGCACAGTTCCATGACCTACTGCTCCTTACAGTGCAAGGAGAAAGCAGCACACTGATCTGCTGAACGTACAGCTGGGCTCAGTTTAAAGGATCGCTGAGTAACAATCAAGATACAGCAGAGCTGGGCACTGGTTATTCCACAGCACAGCAGGGGTCACACTTAACAATAATGAAACAACAAGGAGCCCCATCCTTCCTGTGGCTTCAGTTTTACTGTCCTCAGTAGCTATTTACAGGGAAATGCTTGTGGAGAAAAGGGTTCAGCTCTACTCAAAAGAAGTTGTGCAAAGCCTGGTTTAGGAAAGACTGAATCTCACTCTAATCTGAGCAGAGCAGCCAGGTGCATCTCCACTGAAGTCTTTGTAGCATAAACTAGAAGAGATCAGCAGTAAGGACCAGATTTAGAATTTGAAATGGAAAGAGGAGGTAAGAAAAACGTCATCCATCCCTTCTGAGGAATGTTTGTAAAATCAGGTGGGTTTTGCACTCTAAAACAAGTAGCTACCAACTCAAAATGTTATATTTGAAATGCAGCGTTATTTTAGACACACTTTGTTTGCGAAACTGGTGGGGATGGACTAAGAAGGGAGAAATTCCTGGATCTATACCTCCCCCAGACATTTCCCAGACATTTGAGTGCCCAAAATACACACTACTTTCTGTTATTTGATTCCATGGCAGCAACAGTTCTTTCTCCACAGCTCCTGTGTTCACAGGCAGCAAAATCCCTTGGTTCCCTCCAGGCATCCAGCCCCCACCCTCATACTGCTGATACCCAGAAAATAAACCTACTTATTGTGCCCTTATTGGTTTTGCAGAACGAGAACATCTTTGGGCAACAGAGTCTACAACTCGAATAAAGATGATCTGATTAACTCTGGAATTGTACTTATTGCTACTGGATCCCTTTCTTCTTCCTAATGGGATTATTGATTTAGAGTTTATAGCAACTTAAATGTAACAACAAGACATGCTGGGCACAGAGATAAAGCAAAGAAAGAAATGTTCACTTTTAACAAGGAGGACAAAGTAATACTTCTCTGAGCATATCAATGGAGAGAGAACAGCTTTAAAATAAGTGATTTTTTAAAGTATTTTCTTGTAAAATCCAGGGATGAATGTATTTGGTGGTGTTCCAAGGGACAGAGCAGCTTTCATCTGATGCAGCAGCACCTCCCTCCCTAAACATGCTTCTGTCTTCCCCCCAGGATGGTTAATCCTGGTTTGTAGCAGCCCTGGAGAGAGCCTGGCAGGGAGGGAGGATGCAAGAACTGCCTGTGGACCAAACGTGAGGCTCTCTTAGTGTGGGCAACAGAGCCCACTGATTTAGGCCAGCATAGAGAACACAAGCCCATCACTCTCCCTCTCCCATAAATGAGATTTGTAGAAAATCTGAGACCACACAAATAAAGACACATGTAAGAAAAACATACCCAGGTTTAGCAGCCAGCATTGACCCCTGAATTTTTATTTTTTTAATTAATTGCACACAATAGCACATTAACAGAATTGCCTTTGGAGTAAGGGACAACAACCAGACAGTACATATTGTGTAGCAGGAAACCACAAGTTCTCCTCAGTGCAGGTACTCTGCAGAATTGTTACTCTATGTGGAATTTGCATTGTTTTGCAGAGCAAAAATTCAGACTGGTTCTTCAAAGAAAAGGAAATCTTCTCCCCCTGCTGCAATTCATGGAGAAAGAAAACAACAAAAACAAACAAGCAAACAAAAAATGAAAACATAAAACCCCCTGCCTTGAAAATGGTGCATTTACCGAAACAAAATACCAATCTATAGTCCAATTCTACAGATCAGGATTCAGTTTTAAGATATTTATTGTACCACTTTGTAGTTTCAATTAAAAGTCCAAATTAAAAGAATTGAGTGGGGGAAGTGACAGATCTTCAAAAGTAGATGTCTACAGGGAAGCATCAGCAAACAACTGGGTGTTTCACATGGATTCATACCAGGCCTGGCATCCTCACCACTCCCAATATAGAAATAAATATATATTCTACCAGCAGAGAACTTACAGACAGTACAAAGGACAACACAGCAGTAAATTAGGATGGAAAGAAGCCAATAGAGTGGCCTGGATGGCTTCAAAGTTTGGGCTCTTTCCAACAAAATCGGCTTCCACAGAGCCAAGACACAAAGCTCTGTGTCTAGGAACAACAAGAATTCAGCATGAGAAACTGCATCCTAGAAAGCAGAGTGAATAAAGGATTTGGACAGCAAAAAGAACAAGCAATTTGTTAGGCATTCCCAGTGGCAAAGCTATCTAATATCATCCCTGAATATATGAATCCAAGAACAATGTCTGGGAGTGCAGATGATATTTGACTTCACTACAGGGGATTGGCAATAACCAGCTCCTGCTTCAGACCCAGTGCTGGGGAAAGACTCAAGAGGAAAAAAGAAGAGGAAAAAAGGCACAAAAGTGTTAAGTGCAAAAAGTAGCCCAGAATGTTCCTGGTCCTTCATGCCACAGGCAGAAGATGGCCACAGCTGGCTTGCAAGGAGGGAAAACGCACAACAAGGAGCAGCAAGTGAAAGCTGAAACCAGGCAAAGTCAAATTAGGACAAAAAGACCTGTGGTCTGAGCCTGGGAGAACTGAGTGGGACACTGCAATGGGAAATATGGATTCAGCACCTGCTGGCAGCTTCAGACCATTTTCTAGGGAATCCATTTCACAGAGTAGATTCCAGGCTCAGAAGAGAAATAACTGGCACCTGTGAGGGTCTACAGAGCTTTTTACTTGGAAGATCTCTCAAGCCAAGAATTGCAATTTACTTTTTTTCTTTGTAACTCTTGGGAATAAAGAGTTCTCAAACTCCTGTGCTACAGTTTTCAAGAATAAACAGTGTGCAACAAGGAATTTCAAACTGTTTCCTCTGCCTATAATGGATGAAATCCAGTCTGCCTAATGTCAGGCACCTTCTGCATCTCCAAAGTTAATAAAATAGTCAGAAATTCCAGTCCTGGGAGAAGAAAGCTCTTTCCAAATAACATCTCAAATCTTAAAGGCACTTCAGCACATGTCTTTTCTACCCCTTAAGGAGAGTTTCTACAATTCCCCATTACCATTTTAGGTTCCTTGAGCAGAAGTGGTTCTGTGCTAACCACCTGCAGGGGACTGGAAAGGTGCTTCACTCTGCCCCACAGGGCCACACTTGGGCTGGGCTGGTGACCTCACTAAGATTTCTGCAGCTGTAACTTTCTTCTGAAGATTTTCCTAACTGAACTCAAATATTTCCATTCCATTTTTAACCCTTGTGTAATGATGTTTTTTCCCCCTACAATTCACCCCTCTGCATTATTAATTTCAACACATGACGGTGTCTGCTGTTAAAAATTCCATAATAAATATTATTGCCAAGTGCTGATGAGCAGATGTTAAGCAGCATTTAAAGATTACAGGACCAAGGTAGGTCAAGTTATTTTAGTTCTCTCTGGAATCTAGAAAGCTCTTTTAAGCTGATTTTATGACGAACCCGATTGCCTGCTTTCATTACTAGAAATTCACCGTATCTAATCCCCTTGTTCCATGCAGCAGAGCGTGCTGAGTGACACACGAGTGTTTCTCTTTGTCCAGCTTAATCAACCAGCTGCAGTTGCATTCAATCACCTTTCCTGGTGAATGAGCCTTCCCTCACTACAGCTTCATCTAGAGAATAAATTGGCAGCCACGAGGAGAGCAGGAGCGCTGATGGTTGTGCTGCAGTGTTGATTCAGACCCGCAGTAATGCTCTGTTTGCATCAGTGACCCATCAGCAGACACATAAACAGTTTGTCTTAGTCCAGGAGTAATGGGAGATAAAGCAAACTAATTCAGCTTGAAGCTGAATGGAGCAGTACATGACCTGAATGCCAGGAGTTTTTTGGTGGAGCATCTGATTAAAGCAAGTTAGGAACTGTGAGAGCCTGTTTGTCCTGTCAGTAGCCAGAGGGAAGAGGGGGACACCCTCTAAGAGACACCTGGGCAAGGCAGCCAGCAGACAGAGAGGACAGAGAGGATGCCCAAAGCACACATCCCTCCTGTCTGGAAGTTAATTTGTGTGACCTGCACCCAAAATCTCCATTTTGGGGTGGATTTTACACCCAGGTCTCGAGCAAGTCCTGCTCAAGGACTCTCACTGACTCCCTCCTTCTGGCTGTCTTAGTCCATGTGCAGCTCCCTCCTGGTTTTAGTTCTTAGCACCTGCAGTGGTTAAAGACTATAATGACACAAGCAGCTTAGATGGAAAAAAGCTGTAACAGGAACCACTGTCCTGATTTTTGTACCTGTAGGAAGTATTGGGGTAACAAAGCCTTTCAGGGGACACAAAATCTTTGGATAGATGAATCCAAAGGAGTTGTTAGACGAAGATTTGGAAACTTGCTCTCAGCAGCAATCAAGAGTCACAGTGAAGTTTCCATTTTCTCAGCAGCTGTGTGTGTTTAGAGGCAGAGAGACATCAAACCCAAATTGTGCACATTTGAGTATGACCTCTGCAACAATTATGGCAGCAAAATATAGAGCAAACTAGAGCTTAATGGCTCTATTCAAGTACTTTTATCTCTTAAGGGACTGTTTCAGAAACACAGCTGAACTCAGAGACGTGGGCTTTGATTTCCTTCCCCCACCCTCCCAATTCAGAAAATAATTTAAATTCCGCAAGTGCTAAATTGACCTTGCATTCTCCTCTGCTCGCCTGCTAACTGCTGTAACCAGTGGTGCTTCCAGCCCTTCATAGCACACCCAGAACAGAAAGTGATGCAAATGGGAACTGATGGGATCAGAGAGCTTTACCCCACCATCAATTTCTATACAAATCCAGATGGGACATCAACAGGAATTCTGCAGACAGGAGATGACCCAAAGCCAAGCATTAATAAATCTTGCTGTTGTCATGTTGCTCTGTTACACTCCCATCCTTTTTGAGGTTTAAAATATTACAGCAATTCCCATCTGGGGCAGGGCCCAGAATGTAATTTCATTCTCTTCTAATGCTTTCAGCTGACAAGGCTGTCAACAGGCAAGTCTCAGTCACAGAAACCAACGTAGCTTCAGTGAGCCAGCAACATTCACAACTTCAGAGATAAACCATGCATTGGCAAAGACAATACACTTTAGCATAGCCCTTAATTGAATCAACTTGCAGCTGTCACTTAAACATTGATAATGTAACACAGAACAGTGATTTTTTCCAGGAAGCAAGCGAGGCTCTCTAAAAATCTCCAACGAGTTTTGATTTTCTGCTCCAGATGGATTTTCAAAATCCTATTTGGAATTCACCCTGCTTGTTATACAGTGTGCATGTACAGTGCTCTTAGAGGTATACTTTGATTAAACAAAGATTCATGGGCTTCTGTTTCGAATTTGTGTTTTTCAAAGCCAAAAAAGCACACAGAAATGTTTCAGTAATGTCTGAAATGCTGCTCAGAGCACACTCCAATAGCAGAGAGCTCACATAACTGGATTTGTGCTGTGCACTATTACAACAGCCCTGCTAATCCAAGGAGATGCAGAGGTGTCAAAGGGATGCTGAGGAAGTGCCACAGCAATGTTTTAGGATCAGGTCGTCTCTGTCAGCTCTTCAAGACACACAATTTATAAACAATTGTCATCAACAGCCTTGTATGCTTAGCAGAAAGGAGAAGGCAGTGCTGTGGAACCCTCTTCTGGGAGTTCTTCCCACATTAACAAGTCCTCATTGGAAGTTAAAAAAACCCTTGGATGCAACACATTGCACATTGCACAGACTCCAGTGAACAGAGGCACTAAACCCAGAGCCCTCTAAAGCCAGTGGATTGTCCCCAGAGCTTCAGCAGATTCCTGATCATCCCACCCTACAGTCAGGTCCCTGCCTTTCTGAACTGTAGCAAACAGCTACTAAAAAGCCACTGTGAAGAACCATTTGTCAATCTAGAAACAGCTGAAGAGCCTTTATCAGTGACACATCCCCAGAAGCACACAAGAACCATTTGCAAGTCTGACATGGGTTTCTACAGCAACACTCTTTCACCTTGGCATTTAATTCAGATTGCTCCAGAGCACCCCTGTCTGCATCTGGAAAAATAAATGATTGTCCTCCCAGTAACAAAAAAGGGTTTGATACACATGCACCTCACAGGACAGGAGAACGAAAAAAAAGCCACCATTTGAAGCCAGTTGGTGCAGTGCAGCCTCCCAAAACACAAACCTGACTTTTTGCCAAAGCCCAAGGGGAAGATGGTTCTTTCCATATCTACAGCAATCAAAACAAACATTATTTCCAACATCCACTGCCGAATTCAGACACAGCTTTCCCCTAACCTCACATACTGCCATGGTCACAGCTCCCTTCCACTTCTCCCCTCACCTGGTTCATGCAGTTTTAACCCCTTTCCTGTCTTTCTTCAAGTGCAAGAAGTCTGCTACCATGAACAAGGAAAAATAACCACATAAAGAGAACTGCTACTCCTTAACTCAATGAACACCACCGAAATTTGCATCCTTCAATGGAAAAACAAATGTATCAATGACCAGCCTTTGAGTCTAAGCACTGAATGGAAAACCAGGACACGAGCCAAGAGATATTGGCAAGATTCTGCTATTACCTATTACAATGAAGGTAGATTATTTTTATTTTCAGTCCCCACCCTCAGCTGCCAGAAACTTGCCCCAAGGGCTGCTGCAGGATGGGAGAGAATGAGGGAGACAGTGAAGAAGACAATGCCTGACACGACCCATCCACCAAAGATGTTGCCCCAAGATTTAGTCCGTAGATGCCAAGCAACACCCAGTTTCACAAATAAACATTCAAGGAAGATAGCAAAGCTAATATTTCAATTAAAGCAATAAATCCTCCACCTTCCCTTGTTTTCTGAAATGGCTTGGTATAAATTCTCATCTATGATTTTTTTGCCGTATCAGAAAAGGGACCCGCTCATTTGGCAGTGATATTTATTGTGCTCAGCAAATGCTAGCACATTCCCCCTTTTAACACATATAACCCATCTCTAAAAACTTGCCTTCTCACTGCATCCTTAAAATTACTGAGTGAAAATACAAAAAAGAGAAAAAAAAAGGAAAAAGACATAACAGACTCCAGTGATTCAGAGTAACCCGCTCCAGCTTGTGGTTTTAAAAATAGCTTTAAAGTCACACCAGATTTTTTTTGTTTCATTTTTACCAGCATGTTCAGACTTGTCTCAAACAGTTTCCTGTTCTTCTCCCATTCAAGTCTACGGGAATTTTGCCTTCAGTGTAATCAGAAAAAGAAAATCAGGCACATTCAGTCCTAGTAAAGTAATCAGAAAGGCATTAAAGGGCACAGCCTAGTGAGGGCACCACCACACATCTCTGAAGTCACTTTACAGCCATCCTTTTTCAAACTCTGCCCAGGGTGAAGTACAGAACAGATATCACTGAATTTCTGGGACCTGAACAACACCTCGTGCCAACTCAGCTCATGGATTTGAACAGGATTGGAAGATTAAAATCACAGCCACAGCCCTCAACAGCTCATCCTTGCAGCATCTTCACCCTCCTGAAAAGGCCAGTCCCAGTGTCCAGGAGTGAGCAGCTGACCCCTGACCCATCAGAGGGCAGCCTGAGGCCCAAGAGTCACAGAGCAGCCCCTTCCCCTCCCCAGTGTAGAAGAATGGCTTGTTTCTCGAGGGCATTCGGAATCCCTAGAGGGTCTGCAGGGCCTGCACAACCAAGACTGATGCTCTTGAACTAACAAAGAACAATACTGATATTCAGAACTAACAAAGGATAATACAGGTATTCAGAACTAACACAGAATTAGAACCAACAGAGAATAATAAGTTTATAGAAAAGAATAATAGCCCCTTGAGCCATATATCCTTGGGGAAGTAGATACAAATATATTATTTGGGGAAGTAGATATAAAATATATTAATATTTTGACAAAGCGCAACAGTGCTATAAAACAATAGTCCCTTGAGAGAACAGTTGTCTTTTGAGCTACATATCCTTGGGAAGTACTAACTTAATACAATGTATATTATTATGCTGATTTAACTGACTACAATATGGNAGGGCTGCCAGATGTGCCTGTGGCTGTCTGCAGCCAGCCCTGCTCAGGCTCTGCTCCTCCCCAGGCTTTGAGCATCCTCCTTCCACCCGTGCACACGGAGCCTCCAGGCAGTTCCCAGAACAAACAGGCTGCTTGCTGTTTGCAGCAGGAGCCACTGCCATTGCCTGGACTCACGTCAAGGCAATATTTTTCTTATGTCTTTTCCAAATCCCAAGCGTAGGGGAAGAAGAAAGACGTTATCCCCCACGTAGTTTGCTCAGACCGACGCGCCAGCTCTTAAATTAACGAGCCAGAGCCGCATCCTGTCCCAAATACTTTGTCTAAAGCTCTTCCAAGCTGACCTGAGCAGCCAGTGGTGCCTGAGTAACCATAGCAGCATATTTGAACAACGCCAAAGACTTCTGAAGAGAGCCTGGAGCTGCTGATGGACGTGAGGAGGGAGCTGATCTGCTGCTCCCCGAGCCCAGACCGAGAGTGCCGAGGGGCAGCTGAGAGTGCTGGTACAGCCTCAGCATCAACACTGCAGTGCAAGAGAAAATAAACCAGCTCTGGGAGCCTCCTGGATTGCCTGGACACCCGTGGCCACCAGAGTGACCCAACCAGGCAGTTGTGACCACCCCAGTGACCCAACCAGGCAGTTGTGGCCACTTGCCTTGCAAAGCCTTGGAGGTGCCAGAGTTTCACTTGAGAAGAGCCCTCAGCAGGCCAGAAGCCCGAAGCACACACTGCCAGCTGTCTGCCACTTACATGAAATTATGCTTGATGCAGAGAGGTATTTACCTACTGCAATTATCCCTGGAGCTCGAAGTATCTGCAAGACCTTAGAAGGCTTGAAAGAGCTAATTAGTGCACTGCCATAAATAATTTGATCTCTTAGGAGAATATGTGCTCTCCACACAGTAAGTAACAGCTTTCTTTAATGGAAAAAAAAAAGGATGATTTGCCCATGTATATCTCTATTTTATTATAGGTGTTTATCAACTGTTTATAATTTGCCATAAAGAAAGCAGGAAAGGAAAAAAAATTCAAAAATAAAAAGAAACCCTGGTCTAAAACACAGCTCATTCCTGTGAGCTGCACCATCCCTGGAAAGCAAATCTAGGTCTGTCCTGTTTTGTCAGACACAAATCTCCTGCAGGGAAATCTCACATAAAATTAAAAGTCAGTGCAGATCACTTCTCCCAGACCCTTTGGCAGCTGCAGAGGTAGAATAAAGCTGCACAGAACAATCTCTCCCCAGCTCTGCATCAGGGAGGAGGCAGCTGCCTGTTCTGTTGCACTCTAAAATGGGAGGAAAACCAATTGCTGCCTGGTACAGGGAAAACAGCCATTCTGGGACCACAGCAGGACAGCACGTCGGGTTTCCCAGTGCAAATCAACAGCCAACCCCAAGTAAAATAAAAAATTGAAACAAAAGGAAAGTTATAAACCCCTTGCTTAGCTAGTGCTGTTACCCAGAAGTTTTAACACACTGTTTTTAATAGATGAGGTTGCCCTTTAAAGAGGTTTCCTCTCATCTGGTGAGGTCAGCAGAGAAATCTCCAGTAGTGGAGATAAGCCTGGGTGACGAACTCTGTTACAGTAACACAAGGATTTAAAGTCCCTCATAAGCTGGTTTAAGTGTTCTGAAAGACAAAATGTAAAAGAGCATCTGGTACCTTAAAAACCACCTAAATCCTCCTAAAGAAACAGCCATTGTTGCTTTCCTGAGGACTTATTCTTAAAAAGCACTCCAGAACCGCTGCTGGGAACAGCTTGGCGACTCGAGAACCAGGGCAAACCTCTCTCAAACTCCTTTTAGCACAGAAGGGAAGCACACCCGGTGCCACAGAGGCTCCAGGCAGCCCTGTGCGAGGCCAGCTCTGCCCCTGAGGCTCAGGACAAGCTGGGTGGCAGCGAGGGAACAAGTGGGTACCACAGAGAGGGCTGCTCAGCATCCTCCACGTGGCAGGAGCCCCTGGGAGCAGCAGCTGGGCACCCGTGCTGGGAGCCAGAGCACGTGAAACACCAGAGCATCTCCAGTAAATAAAACAATTTCTCTCGCTGGCATCAAGCCATCAGGGAGCTTCTGCATTTGAAGCTTTGCCAAAACATCAGCCCAGCCCTCCTGTGGAGAAAGAAACGGCCCCTTGAACTCCTTGTGCAAATTTACACTTTTCTAAGAGCAGGCTTTTAGAAACAGCTATAGCCAGGGGGGCAATTAATTCAATTCTTTCCAGAAGATTTTTAGCTCTGAACAACTCATGTATTATTTAAGCCTCACAGCTAACCATGAACATTATCAAGGTCCAACTTCCTCTTTGTGAAGGGGAAAAAAGAGATCCAGAGACCTTTTGGTGAAAGATCTCTGGAAAAATCCCACATCAGCTTCAACCTCCACCCTGATTCCCTGGCTACCAAGAGAAATCTTTCATTTCTGGAGGGAATTTGGCAGCACCTGGCTCTCTCCATCAGCAGGGCCCTTGCTGTGTCTTGCCTCAGATTTCTACAACAACACCAAGGGACCATCACTTGTGGCAGAAGCCTCAGCCAGACCAGTGCCTTATTTTAGGGTTTCTGCACTCCTAGCAGGATTCAGGGCGATGCAATAGAAGGCAGCTGATCTTCCCTCCCAACCTGGGTAAATCAAATCAGCTGGATGAAGAATCCTCACACACAGAGCCAGGTGGCATTAACAAAAAAGAAATAAGTCTAATCTACAGCTGCATAAGCACCTTTAAACACCTAACACAACACAGCAGTGTCACTACTGACCTGCTTTTCACCTTTGGGAAAGGCCTGAGGGAAATCTGATCTCTGAAGCAAAACGGAATCAGCTTCTGCCCTGCAGTAGTCACACACTGGGGGAGTGTGTGTAACAGTGAGGGTAGAGCTTTGCTGGCCTTCCCTGCATTTCTGAGACCTAAACCAACAGTTCAGTGAGCAAGTGCAGCCCAGCCAAAAGCTGCCTGGATGCAGGAGTTTGTCTGTCCTGCACAGGGGATCCCAGAGGCAGAGGTGATGCTCCTCCCCTCACCTACAGACAGCAAGTGTGGAGCTGGAGCCTTCAATCAAACACCAAACACAGGAGATGACCTACATCTTCTAGTGGCCAGCCAGTTAGTCAGAAAACTCATCTTTGAAGAAATAAAACCTGGATTTAAACACAGCAAATGCTCAATTTGTTGTCAGCCAATGAACCTAGGACGTACAGAAAGGATGGTGCAATACAGAGACTGAAGGGCAGTCACAGCCAAGCAGCCCCCTGCAGACCTGCCCAGTTCCAGCTCCCAGGATGTTGGCTTGTTGGGATCACTGATATCGCTTCCAGGAGTCCCAGATCTGCCTGGTTTTAAACAAAAAACACATTTTCTAGAAATCTGCACTACTGCACGTTCCAAGTGCTGTCACTCAGCTTTCCATAAGTTATTACTTCTGTGCATTCAGAGCAGTTTGGGAACTGAAGGTTGTGTTGTCACTTCCACACTCCACAAACAATAGAGATGCTGGAATGTGGTAATATTTACTCCTGCTTTGCCATCTGCTTATACATTCATATAAAACATGTGACTCCCAGGATGTGGAGCAGCAGAATAACAGCCACAGCTTTTAACTCCCAAGATAAAGGTACAGAAATCAACACATCTTTTCTTCTTACTGAAAAGGTACTATTGCACACAACAAAAAATAATATGCATATATATATTTATATATTTTTAATATATATAAATATACATACATAAAAAAATAATGAAAGAAACCCTTTTCAATGGAATATATACTCCTTAGTTTTGGCTTTTACTAAAGAGTCAGTGTCTACAAAAAACCCAGCAAACCAAAACCCTCCTCCAAAATCCCTACCATCTGAACCATTTAATGAGTAAAAACCAACCCAACCCAAGCCCTGAGGGCTAAGTTTTTAATCTTTAGAAGACCCATCCCACTTCTAGGTCAGTTTGCTAAAGGATGAATATCCCCAAACCACCTTTCACCTGAGCACCTTGACATACCTCAGAAAAAACAACTTTTTATGTATTACTTCCAGCTTGAAGAGAAGTTCTGATATATTCCTCCTTCATGGAGCCTGAGCAGAACGTGAGGAAGGAGAGCAGCCAACCCCTCCCCAGCTCCAGCCAAACACCAGCCCCAGCCTAGGGTTTTTCTGTGCCCAGCACAAGGTACAACCCCCACAATTAACACCTTCCCACACAGGTGGAGCTTCAGACTCAGGTGTTTATTGCGAAAGGCTGTGAGAGTGTTTAAACAACTCTCTGAATAAAGATCAACATGGCCAAGAGAAGAGTAAAGACCCTCTGATTCCCTGAGCCAAGCACTGGACTCAGACACTGAGTTGGTGTTTAAAACACCAGACCCCACCACCCACACGTGCTCCAGGACATTCTGCAAAGTGCCCAAGACAATTTCACTGTTGCACCTTTTAAGAACAGAGTGAAATATGTGTAACTCCAGAGTTTAGCTCCTCCAGCTTATTTTGAAAAAAGCTGACAAAAAAAGGTGGATTGACTGGAGGGCTGATGCCTCTTCTGGGCCCCAGCCGCTGGGAGATGAGAATTTTGCTTTTTCCTCACCTCACAACACAGATTCTTTTGATGTGAAGTGAGTTTTGTGGTTTGTTTTTTCCTTAGGGCAGGGAAAGCACTGCTGTAGGTGTGTGTGTGTGCATTTTAAAGCCAATCAGAACGAGAACACTTGAAATAAAGTTGTCAAATGTTTCACAGAAACCTCAAACTCTGCGTGGTCAGAGAAAGACGGCAGAGCTGGATAACCATTGGTGCCCCAGCTGGTTGTTCCCTCACAGGCAGCACCTGCAGCTTGTTAGCTCCTCAAAGAAAACTTCTTACAAGACTGTACTTCCACCAGTCTAGAGAGACAGCAGGTGAATTCATAGAAACTATGAAAGAGAATATTCAGTGCCTTGTGTGACTATAAAAGAATTAAGAGACTCATTTTACAGTGCATTTTAATTAAAAGTTCATTATAAGAATTTTCTTTTAATAACAGCATACTACATATTCATGGAAATATGTAACTTTACCCTACAAATGGGACTTTCACCATATTATTCTTACAATTCAAACATATGAAAAATAAAATATGATATTTAGCTTTATAAATTCCCCCCTCCCCCCCCCTTTAAATCCTTTTTCTTTTAAATAACAAAAGTATTAACTCTTTCCCAGTACAGTGCATTTGCTATCTGCGAGCCACAAACCAAGTAGTCACATCAATGCCAAGGAAACAGCAACATTGTTTGCAAAATATTGAGAGAAAATGATAAAAAAATATAGTAGTCAGCCCAGTGCTCACAGAAGAGACAGTCAACAAGAATTGAAAAAGCAGCACATTTTCATATTACATAGGACCATTATAATAACATATAAACCAGTGCAGAAGACTTTTATGCTGGAAAAATAGATAGCAATTCTCAGCAAGCAGAAACTGAACTTTGGCACTTGCTCATAAAAAGGCCTTTCAAAGCAAAACAAAAATGGAAATTCACTTAATCACAGCTTGTATATTTAAAAAAAAAAATAAAGACATTGACTGAAGCAAGAGAAACAATAGAGAAAAGTTTACAAGCCAGGTCACTAGGAATTCAGTACATTCAGCCTACAGAAAATACAAGTACAATCTTTCATCCACCCACCTATGCTGGGATCCTGGCTAGCAAAGGACAGGCTTTGGGACAGAACCTCACCAGAAGCACCTCTGCTTCAGTGGAGCTGTGCTGATTGAACAGCCCTTTCTTCAAATTGAACTGGTACAATGTGTCTCAAATACATCAACCTCTTCATCATAAAATAAGGAATTCTAATCTGCAAATTAAGAAGCAAAAGCCTTGCACTCAGACAGTGGCTGTTCTGCTCTACCCACAGTTGCACCATAACCACTGCAGTGTAAGGATTAAGTGATTTCTCTTTTTTAAAAAGGGCTAAAAAAGAATGGCTTCAATTCGAAGGGCAGACAATAGACTGGAAGGAAGGGGTCACACTCAGCCTGTTAATCCTGGTGCTGT
Source organism: Aleadryas rufinucha (assembly GCA_013397815.1). Lineage (NCBI taxonomy): Eukaryota > Metazoa > Chordata > Aves > Passeriformes > Aleadryas > Aleadryas rufinucha. Next base: position 107,745 of record VZTH01005065.1, read on the forward strand.
CAGCACTGCACACCATCAGGAACAGGAGAGTGAAGTGTGCACGGCTCTTCTCCCTCCCTGCACAAGAACTGATGGTCTGAGCTCAGGCCCAACCAAAAGGCTGCTGCAGGCCAAAGCAAAGCATTTTTGGATCAGGCCATTAGAAAGCAAGGGCTGCTCCAGCCAAGAAGAGCTCCTCTCATAGTCAGGCTCAATGCCCCAAACTAGCAGCTATCTTTGCACTGAGGCAGTTTACTCTTTATTTTATTCTTTCAAGGAGTTAAGACTGGGGAAGGGCAAGGAGAAAAATAAGTGCTTTAGATTGCACAGGAGATTGTCCTACTAAAGGGGGCACTTGGATGGGAAGTGATCACAGCTACAAGTCAAGCAGACGCTCCTCACAGGTCTCCACAGGCCACTTAGTAGCACCTCCAAACACATCCACGTTGTTATCCACCCAGGGGATGATGTTGCCAGGCATGTTGATGGAGCAGTTGGCAATATTCATGATGTCTTCAGCTTTTAAGACCCTGTCCCATATATTGAACTGGCTCATCTCCCCAACGAAGGCTTGAGTTGCATCAAATCTTCCTCCTACTGTGTCCTTGAGGCACATGAGAGTTAGGATTAGGTGAGAAGGTGATTTTGGCAATTTCTTCTTCAAACTTGAAGTCCCTCCCCACCCAGCCCCACTGCTAGGAAGAGGTGCAGAGTTGGGTCACAGAGATGAACAAATTCAGGTTTCTAGAAGGGCTACATTGAACAAGGCATTCTGTGGAACAGTAACGAGCTCCAACCTGAATTGTGTCAAAACAACTGAAGTGGGGACTGCAAAACACCACAAAAAGGCTGTACATAACCAACCCTGCCCTCCAGCAGCAGAGCAGGAAGGCAGCTCTAAATTTTGAGGTTAATTTAAGAGCCACTTTGCAAGCTTAGCACAGGCAACTCCTGCAAGAGCTGCACAGATGTGTGAGGTTACCCTGAAAGCTTTATGGCTGTAGATTAAACCATAACTGCAGCCCTTGCCCAATTGTCTGCAGGGCCTGTGAGATGTGATCTTTGGGTCTAAATACACAGGCTTTGTCTGGTTGTAACAAATGAGTGATTCAAAGTGCCACTGCACGAGCCCAGAAGTGTTTGCTTGCTCCATTCACCACCCAAGGACAGAAATCACTCATTTTTGGTGATCACACTGACACAGAACTGACAGCACAGGACAGAACCCAGCACAGTGCAGGCAAATGGTGTGACAGAGATAAAGGAAACTGCCAGACACTCAGCAGTGAGCTGCAGCATCTGCTCTGCAGAGTGTAGTAGGGTACTGAACTTGCCATTCTGTCATTTATGTCAGGGATAAGTATCTACTAAAATCAATATCAAGACAAAACTAATTTTTCATTGCTCCACTGTGAACCTGGGAATCCTGAAGAAAGGCTGTTTCCTGCTGCTTGGTACAGTATTTACATTTTTTAGTAAATGTGTAATATAGGTAGAGAAATAAAGTGAAGCCAAGAGCCACACAGTTCACAGGCAATTACTTGTGAGAAGTTAACTAGAGAGGCTTCAAAATCCTTTGGGTTTTTCTTCAATATTCTAAAAGGACTTAACAACAACATGAATATTCTGAATATTTAATAAGTGAAATAAATATACCAATGTGTGACTGCATTAAGTATTTGTTGCCTTGTTTCAGTCTTTCAGATACTGTGCATACAACAGGACAAAGTGTTTAACAGAGAAATTCTCACAGCTCTTGTTTGTTTGGGGGAGTTTTGCTTTTGTTTTTCTTTAAACCCTGGAACACCCCATCATTCACTCACCTGTTCCTGACCGAGGATCAAGACACCTCCAGGTTTAATTGGATGCCAAGGAGCAAGATTCTCCCCAGTGCCAAGCTTCTCTCCATCCTGAAAAGCTTCCCACATCCCATCTCTGGTTGTCCATGTTATGCAGATATGATGCCATTTTCCATCACTAATGAAGAGAGGGAGCTGGGCAACCTACAAAAAACAGAATAATGCACGTGGCAACCCAAATCCAGCAGCTCAAGCCCAGCACGTAAAGAAGGACAGGATTCACTCTGTCCTCAAAAGCACAAACTTTAGAGGCAGGAGTTAGTCCACATCCTACTCTGTAGGATTCCACAGAACCATAAAATGATTTAGGTTGGAAAATGCCTCCAAGACTGAGTGCTACCATCAACCCAGCACTGCCAAGGCCATCACTAACCCACATCCCCAGGTGCCACATCTACACCTCTTGTAAACACCTGCAGGGATGGTGACTCCACCACTGCCCTGGGCAGCCTGTTCCAGTGCTTGACACCCCTCTCAGTGAAGAAATTTCTCCTCATACCCAATTAAAACTTCCCCTGGCATAACTTGTGGCCATTTCCTCTTTTCCTGTTGCCTGTTAGTTGGGAGAAGAGACCAAACCCCATTCTGCACATTGATCTGTGACATTTGTTGTTTAAATCTCAGTGCTTAGTCACAACTTTCCATCCAGTGCTCACGTTAAGTTCCTCTTAAGATCTGGGGCTTGCCAGCACTATTTGTAGTGACCACTTTGACAAATGGATTTGTCTGCTACCAGGAAAACTTGTGGGAACTGTCCCACAGGCCTCACAATAAGGAGGAATTATGCTCCTTTAGGAGTTTGAGCTGAAAACTCACTCAGGTCAACATCAAGACACAAATGCAGTGGGCTATGGAGCAGCTGTGGTGTGGAAGAAATAAAACCTCACAGAATATTGATACTACAGACATAATATTGAAGTGGAAAAAAAAGTTATTGCTAAAGGTAAGCAGACTCAAGTTTGCTTCTCTTCCACAAACCATTAAAAATAATTGGTTATTGATCTGGGAGGATGATAGGACTGTTAGAAGTCCATAATCAGGCACATGATGAACCACCTGAGTTGTGTAGGTAAACACCTGATCCCTCAGAGAGCAGTGAGTTACCAGGAAACCTAACTGAAGGTGGGGAGAAAGGAAGCATTTAAATACTGGCTTAATGACAAGTTTCAATGGGTCTTGTTTTCCTCAAGCTTCTTTCTGAAGCTGGTCAGAAACCATCAATGGTATGAAGTAGTTGTGTCTAACATCAGAAAAATTGTATTTAAACTGATGTTCAATCACCAAGCACAACAAAAGCAGACCATTATGTGGAGAGCCTTCTGCTCTCTGTCTTCTGCAAAATTCATTTAACACTTGTAACTTGTACAATTGGAAAGACAGAAACACTGCAGCTGGCTTAGATCTCACAGGTCTTGCAATAGTGTGCCTCCAAATTTTGTTTGTGTTTCATGCAACAAAAAAAAACCCCAAGAAGCCAAGACCTGCTTGTAACTGCAGACAAGACACAAGTGTGTGCACAACTCATGTCAAGCTTTGTCTCAACACACAAATATCTGTACCATTAAACTTCTGTTTCAAGTGCTCTGTTCATAAAAGCAGTTTGCAATCAGCAATTGGACATCAGACAAGCAGACAGTACCACCTCAAAGGCTGCTCTCAGAGGGAAGGAAGGAGTCAGTGCAAGGGTACCAAGGGGTCAGGCCTTGTTCTGGTCATGTTGACAAAGAAGAGTTCGTCAAGTCTCACCTTATCATTAATTAGCAGCTCAATTGGATTATTCCCCCACTCTATGAGGACAATTTCATTGGCTTGCCCAGGAACAGCATAAGAGAAGGGAGTGCCAATTCCAGGAGAAGCACTTGACCTCAGCCACAAGCACACAGTGAAAGCATAGAGCTCTGGCAGAGTCTTCTTGATCTTCCCATACAGGTAATTTGTGCGAAGAGGCAGGGAGACTTTGAACTCATCAGGTGACTTAAATGCACTGTTACCTGCAATTACATGGAGTAAGAGAAACCTTTAACATTAAGCAAAACAATGGATTGGTAATTCAGGCTAAGACACAATTGCTATTGAGAATCTTTAGTTTTAATCACTTTAGAGAGGTACAGAAAAGAAAAAGTATATTGAAGTAGTATTTCATGACTGTTGATTTTGCTGCACATAAAAATACAAACAGATTTTATCCACATTGTGATAATTATTTAGTTTATTTCTGCTCATTTAGAGCAAAGAATAGATAGCAGAACATGTTCTTCACTGCCTAGTTCATGGCTGGTGGCCTGCCTATCTGAAACAATTCAAAGTGTTTTAAAAGATATTTACTGTTAGTAAAATGGATTCTCTGCTACGCTCATTGTAAAAGTATCACAGTGCTTCACAACCAGCATTTCTTTCCCTACTCCTGCTACACAAGCAGCATCCCTGTGGTAAGATCTCAGGCTAAGAAACAGATGAACACTTGCATTTTGAGCAGCAAATCTGAAATAAGACCACATTGACTAGTCCAGAAAGCAGCTACAGTCAACAGAACTCATTTCTGTCCCATCAACTAAACAGGACAAGATCTGAACAGTTCAAAGTGATCTGAATTAAAAATGCAACATCAAGCTATGAACTATGGGAAGATTAGAAACTTGATTGAATACAAAAGCAGTAATTTTTATTTAGCTTTTTCTAAAAGAAGTGATAAAAACCAGTGAGATATTCATAGGCATGCTTACAAAATTGAGAACACTTAAAACCAAAACTTTCTGAAGCTGCAATACTCTGTATCATATACTTGATATAGTATATAGCTTATAAATAGTTTCCTAGAACTAAGAAATAAATCCCACATTGTGCCACAAGAAAGAACCCCACAGTCCTGGAGTAATGTCTCAATGACTCAAGTAATGAACCCTCAAATTTTTAGCAGCCTGTTCTGAGTCTCACTCATTTCCTTCGCTCACATTCCTCAAACAAATTCAATCCCCTTGCCAAACTTCACACTCCAGCCCAAATGGAGAGCTGTTGTCACAAAAGGTTGCCACAATTCTCATATGTATTTTTTAAACCATTGGCATTCTCTCAGTTCCCATTCTCAGAAGCAACTGAAGTGTTTTGGCTGCATTTTTCTCAGAACGAGGGGGTGGGAGAAGAAAAAGCTTCTCTTTCTCTTGAATCTGTCTTGAGGAACTTGGAGACCTGAAATGTTCTAAATTCTAAGCAAATAAAAAAAGCAGGGTCTGAGGGCTAGCATTGAACAACCTCCATCAGGCTGCTACAACCAATCTCACACAGAAAGGTGCCCCATTAAAAGAGAAATTATTTTTGGGCTAGATGGGCAAGAAATATTGTTATTCCCTTTCAGAGATAGAGAAAATAGGTTTAGATATAGTAAATGATCTGTTTGTACCTCCAGCAGAGGAGTCTCAGGACAATGAGAAGCTTCTGACACTATAGTTAGTTGTGGGGAAGAAATGCTAAACAACACTGCATTTTAAATAAAAGCACAATAGAAATACTACTTGCAAATGAGGTCAGATCAAATATTGTCTGTATTTAATACACACAAAAAAAAGTTCTTAGATCATTATTACCCTCACTTTGATTTGACAGAGGAACCAGAACAGCTAAGCTGTACAGTAATAGAGAGCAAGTTGCACAACTAAAAGAAAGACTTTATTTTGGTTCCTGTCCCAAATTCTTCACTTCCCTGGAGACTTAAGACAGCCCTCACTCCCCACACAAAAAATAAAGGTGGGAACAGGTTATTTTTAGCCTAACTGAATTACACATTCTTGTTCTCCCACCACTCTCTCTTTCTGATATGAGTCACATCTTTCAGAGACAAGGACTGTCTATACTTGACACATAAGACATTAACAGGCCACTAATTCTCCATAGCTTCAGTTGCAGGTTAGGCTTTATCTTGGCTCTCAGAAAATACTAAAAGACAGAGCCAGCAGAAGATCATCTCCCTCCTTCCCCTTTTCCCCTCCTTCACACTTTTTAGATGAAAGAAGAATAGATACAGTATTACACAAGTGGGTCCATTAGGCTGCATTTCTAAATTCATGAGATATGCATGTTTGTACCATTTGGAAGGCATGTCCATTAAGCTGCTTTTAAGCAGAGGGTTATTCACCTTGGAAGATCATTTGAGGGTTGGGCAGTGATACTTACTGCCACTCTAGTGCTACACAGTCCACTCTGTACTTGTATACAGTCAATACAGAGAGTTCTGTTCTTTAGGTCACTTCCACAGACATTTGTAATTCAAATAAACAGACTCTACTCAAGCAGAGAGATCTCAGTAATAATTAAGCCAAGAATCAGAATGAATGACTAGGATTACGAGAGTGTCCCCCAGTGGACCATGTGTAATCTACTATAAACTCTGAAGGCTGTAACCTTAGAATAGGGCACAATTCAAGTACCTGCAGTTACCCAAAGTCATAACCAGCAACAAAAGGAAAGGTCACCATCAATGCTTCCAAAGCATCAGGAAACAAAGCTGGTATAAAATGCCATTCATTACATCAAAGGTAGTTGTGCTAATTAAATTTAGCCCGTATGACTCTCAGTCCAAATAAAGGCAGTCCTACTTAGATGCGTGCTTGACACTATGTAGCTATTTACACCCATGCCATACTTATTCCTATCTCCACTTGCCTCCTTATAGATCTTTCCATCCCACAAACACTAAGAGTTTCATCCCAGCCACCCACACATGCCAAATTAAGAGACAGGAAGCCAAAGCCAGGCAACTGCCTGTCAAGAAAGAAGCCTGTGATAAAAGAGAAAGGAGAATCCAAGCATTTGCACTGTCACCTACTATTTAGTCCAGTACCTCAATGTCTTTCCCTCAAGGCCCACATTTAGTCTACTGCACTGGAAGGAAGGAGCAAACAAAATTAATCAGCATGGGGAAGCACTTAGATTCTGAGCAATTACCTTTCTCTAACTCGGACACTCTTTCTAGCAATGCATTCAAGGCTGTCTCTGTCTTCTGCCTGTGGGCTGAGGTCTCGTTGTGCAGCAGAGACTTCTCATCCTCCAGCTCGGCCACTTTGCTCAGGAGTTGGCGCTCCAGGTCCCCGAGCCGCCGCTGGAGCATCTCCCGCAGGTCACTGGGCAGGGCTGCATAGGACACGTTGGCTCGGAGCTGGTGCTTTGGGGCAAAGCAGAAGAAAGGGAAAAAAAAAACCTGTCACTTCTGAAACAGAAACTGGGAAATGCAGCTATGCTCCCGATTCAAAGGAAGGAAGCAAGATCATGGAGCTCTCCGGCAAGTACAGAAGAGGTACTGCTTTTTAGCACTTGTCATGCTCGGTGCTTTTATCAGCACTGTAGCTGAACAGCTCCTGAAACAAAAGGGCACTTTTGTTAGAGGCTTCCAGCACTTTATATGAAGGAGTTTTCATACATTTAAGTTCAATAAAATCGACGTAGGGAGCAGGTCTGATACACTCCTATTAATAAGCATACATGTGGCACATCAGTCAATTTTTGCTTTACTTACTGTTAGTGACATGGCTGATGTAAGTAAACAGAAAAATTATCACTTCATTTTAGATTAAAAATTAAGCTACTTTGAAAGCAGATTTACCAAAGTCAGATGCTCTTTAGATCAACTGTATTAACCAGTGAAAGTATCCTTATTCAAACTGAAAAAAAGGTACCTCACACTCTCAAAAAACACTGGTATCTTTAAAGATACTAACAAAATAACGTTTCCACCTACCACGTTATTCTAGTGGAGTATCTCTCCTACAACGCTAAAAAGAATGCTTCAGGAAGACAGCAATAGTAATGGAATGATGTAATACTAACAGCTCATTCAAAACTGCACTCGCAAAGCAGCGCTCACAGAACAGCCTTTCGGAAGTTACTCGCCATCCTCACATCAGCACTGACTGCAGGACAGCGGCACCACACACGTGAGGCTTTCAGGGTGTGAAAAGCAAAACAAAATCAGCGTGAATCCTGTGAGAATTCTCTCTACAAAACGTTTCCCGGAGCAGCACTCAAAACATGGGCACTGTCCAAAGGCTCATGGAAATCACTTATCGGTGGGCTCGGACCAAATCCCCTTTCTGTTCAGAGGCGCACAGAATCGGGTTCTTTTTATTCTATGTCAGCTCTAAGTACATCATCTTATCTGCACCATCTGCCCAAAACAATCTCCTCATTACCACTGGGCTGTTCAGCACCATATGCCGAGGTCTTACTGCCCAAGACGTCAGCTTTGTACCTCAAACCGCATGAAGTCACATCCCCAGAAAGAGAGATTTACACATTATTAATACAGAAACTAAGCTGGTGACAAGCAAGGAAACCATAATCTTCCCCCGCGCAGTGGGAGAACACGTTCAAGAGCAGCCCCTGAGGGTTTTTACCATTAAAGAGAGGTGATAAATAACCAAGAGAACATGACAAGCCAAGCGAGCCGCTCGCCCCCGGGGCTGGGCCAGTTTGGATTTATCTCCATAAGGATTTCGGGCGCTGCTCGTGCCCCAAGTGCCCGCCAGACGTGAAGCGGCTCCGCTGCCCGGCCCTACCTCCAGGCTCTCCAGCCGGTCCTTCAGGGTCTGCATGGTGCGGCTCAGCTGGTCGATGACCTGCGCCGGGTCCCGCGGCAGGTCGCCCATCGTGTCCTTGCCCTTGCCCACCTCGTTCTTCCACGCCCCCGCGGCGGACTTGCCGTCGGCGCCCTCGCAGCGGTTCAGCTTGCCGGTGAGCTCCCGGATGGCCTCCCGCTGGCTCCCGATGGTCTCCTTCTGCTGCAGGACGGTCTCCCGCAGCTGCAGCACCGTGGCTTTGAGCTCCTCCTCGGGGGGCAGCGCGCCGCCCTGCATGGGCACGGGGGGCAGCGGGCAGCCCGCGCCCGCGGCGTCCAGCGGCAGCGAGGTGCACACGAAGCGGCTGCCCGGCGGGCTCTCCTGCTCGCCGGCCGGCGNGCCCCGCGGGTCCGGTGCGGCCGCTCTGGGGACGGAGCTTCCCCCGTGCCCGGCCCGACCCTCTCGCGTGTCTGCTGACACCCCCTGTCCTCGCACCTTGTCCCTCGCCCGGCTCCTTCCGCCTCGATGGTCCCTGCCGAACCCGCTCCCGCTTGTCAGCGTGTTTCTGGTACCGAGCGGGTCCGAACTGGACCCAGCATCCCGAGGTGATCCAAGCAGTGCCGAGCAAAGGGATTGTCCCGTCCTCTCCCCTCGCTGCCTAAACTGCTGCTAACGCAGCCTAGGGTACGGCCGGCCTGGACCAGCTCTTTGAGCTAAAAGATAATGCCGTCAGAAAAACGAGAACGGTTCAAGTTGTGCACCACTATCCACATTTATGATGGAGGGGAAAGGAACAGGGACATTTTACTCATTAGAGTACGATAATTCTATTGCTGGACCATAAAACCATTGTTGCTTAGGTATATTGTTTGTGGCATCCAATATTTTTAATGCTGATCTCCTTATTTACTTGAGTTACTTTAAATTTGTAATGCGTGAAGGCTTTTATGTTTTCCAAGTGACGTACAAACACTGAACAGTTCTTGCAAACTTCTTGTGGATATGAAATAAAAACTGTTTCCTCCATAGGAAAAATAGAGAAACAATTTCCTTATGCATCAGCAGAGGCTGCTCTTAGGACTCCCAAATCTTTGAGCAGAACTTCAGATTTTTAGAAAGTTTATATATATGGAGATGAAAGACATTTTACCATAGGGTGAGTAGCTCCTACTATGAAATACATACCTTTTTTAATATTAATGAATAAAAATTAATAAAGAACATGTAACTGAAAATAGTTTTAGCTCTTTTTTCAATCAGTATGAGACTTGCTTTGTTACAGAATGAATTAACAAGTTTCCAGGAGTGTGTACCACGGGGACAGTTAAATCTGATTGTTTCATGGAGTCCAGTTTATTTGTTCAAGTCTTCCAGCAATGTCCTGCTTAAAGTCACACGAGTCAGAGGCAACTGCAGCCACTCTTCAGCCAGACAGCTGAGATGCAGCTCCTATTGCTTATTCAGGGGGAGAAAACACCGGGGGCAGGCAGAGTTCAAAATGCAACCAGAAGCTCCGATTTCTGCCTGAACTCCCTTTGTCTGGAAACCAGGTCTCAGGAGGCTGTGCTGCTTCCTGGATGAATGAAAACGTACCCACTCGAGTGCAGAGGCTCTGAGTGATGCCTGGTTAGACACTTAACTCCCGTGGAAATCAACAGCATATCGTTGCTTCATCACGTGGCTGATGACAATTCTGGATGCTGCAGTGAGGACGACCAGGCAAGCGCACCAGGAACGTCTCACCTGCCAAAACAGGGTCTTTGCAGTCCACAAAAGTCAAGGAACTATTGAAGCTTATGCAGAATAGTGTACCAGAATTATTGCTCTACATGTAAGATTAATCAGTCCCGTCTGTATTGCATTACAGCTCATATCTCCCGAATTTCATGTGAAATGGTATGAAAAAAAGTAATAAAATAATTGTAAAATGTTGGATTTTGCCTGTAGGACAGCAGTAGTCAATTGGTTTTATACAGCTTGATTCTACCCCCTACAATATGAATTATGATGGCATCCTGTGCAAATGACCTCACATTACTTCAAAATAAACTTCAAACTCCTGATCTTGATTTTAAAGCCCACTTTACAATTCAGAAGCTGCTCCCAAACAGGCTTTGACTGAATGCACAACTGTGATAAAGGCATTGCATCCTTTTAGATTCAAGCAATGTATAGCTTGAAGGTTTTGCTTAATTATAGATAGATTTTTGTCATGATCTCTTATTCAGACAAGCTGAGGAATAATACAAGAAGCAGCAAGTGATAAACATCTGACTTCCAGAGTTCTGTAAGGTATATGATGGTAAATTGCTCATGACAACAAAAGTATTGTCCTTTATTACTCTACTGTTTCTTCTTGACAGGAGAGGTCAGTAAAAAAGGAAAGAATCCCAACAAAGACACTCAGAAATGTCAGTTATCACACAGTGGGGTATAAATGTGGAGGATGCAGGGAAAGACAGGTATTATCCATTGTGCTTCTTAACGTCCTTAATATTTTTCTGTGGCACTTCAGCGCTTTCAGAGTAAAAAGGAGGTGAGTGCCCTGCTCTGCTCTGCGCTGGTGCGGCCTCACCTCGAGTCCTGTGTGCGTTTTTGGGCACCACAACATAAAAAAAGACATTAAACTAACAGAGAGTGTCCAAAGGAGGCCATGAGGATGGGGAAGGGTCTGGAGGGGAGGCTGTATGAAGAGCAGCTGAGGACACTTGTTCTGTTCAGCCTGGAGAAGGGGACACTCAGGGGAGACCTCATCGAGGTCTCCAACACCCTCCTGAGGGGCAGAGGAGGGGCAGCTCCAATCTCTGCTCCCTGTGATCGGGGACAGGAGCCGAGGGAGAGGCTGGAGCTCTGTCAGGGGAAGGTCAGGCTGGATATTAGGAAAAAAAATTTCACCCAGAGGGTGTTTGGGCACTGCCCAGGCTCCCCAGGGAACGGGCACAGCACAGCCTGACAGAGCTCAAGAAGCATTCGGACGATGCTCTCAGGCACAGGGTGGGATTGTAGGGGATTGTAAGGGCTGTCCTCTGCAGGGCCAGGAGCTGAATTTCGATGATCCCTGTGGATTTCTTCCAACTCAGGATATTCTATGACTCTACGAACCCAAACAACACGAATTACCTCACTTTACCCCACTTGCAGATTCTAAGACCTAAATTTAACGCATGTAATAATTTATTGAAACGCTTCTTGTGACTGTAGGCACTGGTTTTTCATGTCGAAGGCCATATAAATCTTCATTTTGAGTGACTGGAATGCAGCAGTACATTATCATAAATAATAAATCATTAAAATTCCGAGAAAGTCTATCATTTTTACATCAATACATCACATGCTAAGGCAGAAGCTGGCTGAATACTTGATCACCCAAGATATTTTAAAAAGGTTGGGCTTTTTTCCTTATGACCAAGATGATCAGTTCATAGGCACTGTGATGATATTTCACTGTTGGATAAAAGTTGATTGGGTTAGAGGGGGAAGCACAGAGAGCACAGGCAAATTACAGTTGCATTTGAGAGGTTTTTGAAACTTCTGGCTCTGTGGCTGTCAGGCAGCCTAGTGTGTCAGCAGCCCACAGAATGGATTTTTAATTTTTAATTTCACTTTGACAGTTCCTATTGCCTTCAAAAGGGCTTTATTCTCTTTGGAGGCAGCACTTGCATGCTAGCTGCTATCTGTCTTTGATGCCTAACTGTAGTGTCTAACACCAGAACTTCAGTGTCCGTGTAAAATGCATTGGGATTCTCAATAATATAAAGGGTTTGTGTTTAGGATGAAGGTCTGGAATTCAGGGGATCTGACATAAATCTTTGTTAACACACATCTGTCTGGCCACTATTCACTAACACAGCTTTGCAAAAACTTCTAAATAAATTAGGAGATTGTGCCTCGTTTTTTAAGGTGTAGCTTAAGCACATGAAAGGTAGCGTGCAAGTGACTTTAGATGAAAGATTGGCTTCTTAATTTTTTTGATACTTCAGGTTTGTTCCACTCATTATTATCCAGATGTTCAGTGAAATATTGAAAGGAATTATCTGAGAGGCCTGACTTAAGCTAGACCTACAGATACAGGTTTACGTCCTTTTTATAGGTGACTTAGAAATTCAGGTCTTACTGTAATGGAATTTAAGCATTTAACTGGCTAAAGAAATTTTCAAAAGTGCCATCTTTCCAGCTTCATCAGTAAGAAGGGATATTTGAAAAAAAAAAGTCTAATTTCTCTTCACCTCCTTAGCATTTCTCAGATTATAAACTCACACCAGGCAGAAGTTGTCTGTTCCTGTATGACCCTGCATCACAACAGCACCTGATTATTATTTGTATCAGAGCAGTGTTTATATTAGCTAGGTTATAGTAGTTTATTTATTCCATTTTCTTCTAAAAANTATATTAGCTAGGTTATAGTCGTTTATTTATTCCATTTTCTTCTAAAAAAAATGCTACTTGGGCTGCCATTTACAACTTCCAGAAGCTGAAAAAAATAAATATTTCATTTGTGTAATTCCTTAAGCATGTATCACTGTCAAAAAACACCAATTTCACTTCTTTCCTCACAGATTTAGCTATTTAGTCTATTAACTAGAGAACTATTCACCATTAATGAAGCCTGAAATTATGCAATTTTTTCAGTATCTTCTTAATATGTTTGCTGAAGTAATCAGATACGAACCAACTCTGTATTTATTCTGTAATATCTACTTCTGACTGCATAAAAGTCCCCTGGCTGCTGATTAGAGAGGTGCCACAAAAATGAACTCCAAAATTCTTAAGCATGTTCCAAGAAACTTCGTATCTGGCAAATGTTACTACCAGGAAAGTGAGGAGGAAGAGAGGCAATTAACCAGTTACAGGAAAAGATATGAAACTCTGGTTTGCCTACAGAAGCTAAAAGTCAGAGCATCCAGGAATATTGCAGCATGAGGATTATGTTCAACACACTTCAGGTGTTCTTTGTATTCCCATTTTACATAGTTTTTATGGATAAAATAGAATTTTAGAAGAAACCAATCGTTAAGAGACGTTCTCCTTTTTTTCTTTCCATATCCTAGGCTGGTCTATGAAAACCATAAATGAAAGATGTATTCCCTTTCAAGCCAATAGGATTTTTTTCCCATTGATCTGAATAAATTCAGGATTTCTTGAGATCATTTAAATGATACATCACTTTTCTGAGTATCGTTAGTTTGGATGATCTTCCTCCTAGCAGAAGGACAACAAAACTCACTGTAAAAACTGACTTTGTCAGAGAGATTCACTGCAGGAACCTTCAAAGAGCGTCAGGTACTTAAAAGAGAGCTTACTGCCTCCAGCATTCCCATCTGCTGCTGGTGACTAAAGGACAGGAAGAGGGGACTTTGTGGGAATGCACACAAGCTGCCTGTCCCCCTGGCACTGGTCACCAACCAGCAAGACAGCGGCTCAGCCACTGCAGGACCTCTTCCCTTCCTGCAATCCACAGACATTCAGCCCAAAATGCCAGGCTTGGAAAGACACCTGAGAAGTGAAATAGGTTCGTTATATTGGAGCACAAACCCTGAGGGCTTCACCTTTATTATTCTGTTATTGTTAATGCACATTTCCCTGAAATTGCGTGAATTTTGTCCAATTCCGAGAGCAAGACAAATCAGAGAACTTGGCTAAAGGCTGCACACATGTGAAATACATTGCAATGTATGAAATGCTTTTACATGTTCACATCTGGATAGTTTTTGCTGGAGTTTCTTTTCAAAACCTCTAAGTCCACTTAGATCTGGTGGTTTTGAAGAGTAAGGTGCTGCTGTGAAAAGACCTAATATCGCACTTCTTTCCTCAGCACGTGAGAGGCAGTTCCTCCCTGCAGACTCCATTAGCACCACTTCCCACATGGACTACTGCTCCCAGAGCAAAAAAAGAGCTGAAACTATTAAACTCCATTGCAGGTGTCTCAGTGCTTTGCACAGGAGCAGGATAAAGCACCTCCTGTTCTATCTCCTACTATTGCAGTGTAGATAATTATTACAGTCCACGCTTGGGCTGCTCTGGGGGGTTTCTGGAGGCAATAAGATTATGTCAGTCCCTTGAAATCTTTCCAGTTCTGCAGACTTTGTGTCCCTTGACCAATCACTGTCGCTGTGGCATCAGAAATGTCTTTTTTCTTTCCATAAAGCACACATACATGTTTGTACCAGTCATTCAAATCTCTACGTGCGTGTGCAAGATGCTCCCACACACTCACAGGCTTATTTTACATTAACTGTCTTTTTTTAATACAGAAATACACCCTTGGATTTCGAGCCAGAATCCACAGAATAGAATGTAATGTACCCACCTTGTGACAAAGGGAGAGAGAAAAGAATACATGAGAGATTAGAAATCCAGGACAAAAGGCAGAACACCTTTCTGTGCCTCTCCATTACAGAGCATTACTGCAGAAGCAGCCCAGCCTTTGATGTGGGTGAGTTCGTTTCTCAGCTCTATCAGAAGCAGAGTGATAACCTCGAGTCCTCCCACCAGGGATTTCCCTTCCCCACTCACTGTTTTTGTGTCTCACTCTGTGACTGACGATTAGAAATGCTAGTATGTCATGACCCACACGACACGTGAAATGCCAAAGCACCAGGTGTTCTGAGATGATGTTAAGTCACCTCAATAGGTTTCATTTCAAGTTCTAATGAGTGTGACAAAGTAATGACTCATGGAGAGGATCCATAAAGTTCTGGTAGGCCAAGGGGAAAAAAAAGTCATTGTGTGTGGAGGTAGTTTTTGAGAGAAACTGGAGTGTGCACAGATGGAAGAAGACTGACAGGAAGATTACAAAATAAAGGGTTATATAACTTCAGCTAAGGATGCTGCACCACGCTTCAGACTAAACACCTGGGGCCAGATTTGGTAGCAAATCTGGAAATTAGTTTATTTACACCAGCAGTGAGATTGGGAAGTGTTTGGGCTTCAAGAGCAGCCCCACTATTGGCCCGTGCAGGGTATTTCATCCCCTGGCTCAGGTAAGGTTATTTGCACTAAGAGATACTTGTGTGTGAGAAGAGTTAACCAGCCCAAAAATTTTTAGATTTTAATTGTCAACAATGCATTTACTTGTCATTGTACTAACTCTGTTTGGCAAGACTGGAATAATATTTTAAGTGGGGTAGGTATAAATAATTTTATTTGGTTTTAATGCTCGTAACAGATTTAGTTTACCCCTCCTGCCACCTGCCCAGTTCCATTTTGGTTTATTCTGTTATCTTTTCATCATTTAAGATGACAAGACCTTTGGGGAAGTGATTGGCCATTTTCTATGTATTTTATAGTACTCAGCCAACTCCCCACTGACATTAAATACAAGTACTCAGTATTGCAATAATGCTATTCCCATCTATATTTTTATTATCTAATATCTAAATTCACTGGTAATTTTCCATTTAATTGGTTTTTTCAGTATCTTTTACACAGTATGCCATCGTGAAATGATGTCACAAACTAAATTTCTTTCTTTTGCAGGTATCCATTAGAAAACATACACTGGAATAGCAATAATGCAGTGCTAAAATTTTCGGTCCCTTGCATTTAAGTGCTTAACAATATTTCAGGTATCATTAACTGAATGGCATTAAACTAATTAATTGGTGAAACAGATCCCACTTCAATGTTTTCATTCTCAAAGGCATGACAAAACTTTGCAGTTGCAGATTACATAGATTTCATTTTCCAATAAAATGGGAAATCTTTTGCCTATAAATCCTTAATCCTCAGCCTGTGAAAAATATTGTGGGCTCTGAAGGAGCAGGTTCCACATCCTTGCTGTGCCTTAGCCAGTCTGAACAAAGGTCTAATGAGTCTCTGAACAGTGTGAAAAAAAATCACTGGCTGTCTGAGTAGCCCACTGTAGGGCAGGAAAAAATCCTATTTGTCCAGGTTTGATTGAAACTTGAGTTAACTGTCAGTGCCCACACAAACCAGAAAAATAGGATTAAAGGCCAAAGAGATATTAGCAGTGGAAATCTTGTACATCTGCTTTGACAGACGATTTTTTGCACTTCACAGGTTTAACTAAAGATCATTTTCGCAGCAGTTCTTATGAAGCTAAAGCCCTTCTAAATGAAATGATTAAAAAAACAACTGAGGATTTGAAGAATCTAAGCTCTCATAAAACTATCCAAAATGTTAGCAGTAACAATAAGCAGTAGGTAGTAGATAAGCAGTAGATAGTAGATAAGCAAAGATAAAGCAGAGCACTTACATTTCAAAATAGTTTGATGTCTGTACATCAAAATCCCATCAGCTTGTACAGTGCTAAGGGCCTTAGTCATCTGTTTTTCCCCTAACTCTGTAAATTATTAATCATACACCAAAATCATTTTTATTTGTGATTATGGGAGTACAATAATATTTCACAGACTGTGAAAATTGTAAGGGTGAAAGTGAGAGAATCACCTTAGCTCGTAACATGACTTCACCCAGATACCTGCCAAAAATTTTGACTCAAATTCATTCAGCACACAAGAGCTGATGCACAGTTCTGTTTTAGTCTGGATCAGTGGCAAATAATTCAGTGCAGAGCCACTGAGCCACCACAGCCAAACGAGCCAAGGAATTTCTTTTCCGTTGTTTGATCTGATAACAGGCTTAGTGTCAGAGCTGCTCAAGGAAATGCTGCAAATCCAAAAGTGTAAGTTCAAATCCTGGTGCTGGGTAGTGTGCCAAAGCCCACGCTCTGTCAGAGCACTGGTGGAGGAGTAGGTGGCTGTTTGAGCTGGGAGCTCCAAGGCAGCAGGCACAGAAGTGTGCCACAAGTTACAGATGGGCCTGGCTTGATCTCCCATCACCGTGCTGTGGAGAGATGAGTGAGATCCTTAAAACCAGGTGATTTTGGGATCTCATCCCCAATGCATGAATAAATGAAAAATATTATTTTTTCTGCAAAATACTATTTACTAATTTGCATCCACATTTAATTTTTAGTGTTGTCGTGTCACGCTTTCACAAAACACTGTTTATGAATTAAAGGCCCTGAAGGGAATATTCTAAAAATAAAGGGAAAAGGAATATTTTTTAAATATTGTCTGACTCAGTTGCCATTGTGCAAGCCCCACTCAGAACTCTGCTTTATAAAACTCTGCTTTGGGCTCAATCACCAGGCCTGTTCTCCATTTGCCAAGCTACAAGGTGAAAATGCAACAGTGATGAAACCAATTGCTGGGAAAACTAAACATCTTCTCATGATTAAATAACTATTGTTAGAGGTTGTAATATTTCTGTTAAATTCAAGTGTGGAATTAGTTATCAGTAACTGATTTTTTCTTTTTTCNTGATTATGGGAGTACAATAATATTTCACAGACTGTGAAAATTGTAAGGGTGAAAGTGAGAGAATCACCTTAGCTCGTAACATGACTTCACCCAGATACCTGCTAAAAATTTTGACTCAAATTCATCCAGCACACAAGAGCTGATGTACTTGATGTACTAAAACAGAGTTCTGTTTTAGTCTGGATCAG